>JAOXXN010000065.1:42324274-42334715 GCA_026770055.1 Myrmophylax atrothorax | reverse complement strand
GAGAGACAAATTTCATGTGTGGGGGACTCCCAACTTTGAAGCAAGAGGAAAAAAGTCACTGGTACACTGCTCTGTCAGCTACTTAACTTTAGGAAAAGGTACAAAGCACAAAAAGCAACAACAAAATAAAACTAATGGCCGGCACATCAAGCAATAACATCTTGCTCTTCCTAGCTGTCTGTCTATCCATCCACCTGCTCCTTCCTTTCATATGCATTTTTAAGTTCTTCATGAGCAAGAACATTTTCTTTTCTCTCTGACAGAATCTAGCACAACACACTCAAGAACAGAGCTACTAGGCACTGCACATGTACAGATTATAATTGTGATTCTCTGTACTTGAGCTAGCACTAAAACGCCTTTATATTCCAGCTGACATCTGGGGGAAAATTATTTAAAAAAAAAAGGAGGAAAAAAGCTTAAAAGGACTATTAGAAAGATACAATAATAACACAATTTAAACTCATTTTTTCCCTCACTTACAGATTACAGTCGATTTCCACTTTGTTCAACTTATTTTACACTTCTGAACCTGATTTCCACTAAGTCAGAGAAGTTTACATGTTTTTAAATGTTATGATAGTTTATTACAAAGAGGGGAAGCATATGCAATCAATTCTGTTATTGTACTAAAAGCAAAACATGTATAGAGGGGAACATTGCACCAGGCCACACTTCTCTGTCATTACTATGGCCAGTAATTAATTTAGATCCTTCCCTATAGTCTGCTGGCTCACAGGAAGATAAGCACCACCCACTTAAAAAGGAAATAAAGGCCCCATGGACATCTCGAAATTTACAGTGGATTTTCCCATTATATAACATGTTAGCACTCTCTCTGTTTCATTGCAACTTCAGAATCTCATGCCAAAATCTATACTCAGCCTCCCACAAAGCAAATACAAACACCTAAACCCAGCAAACAGATGTGAGAAGCTGTCCAGAGCACAAGCAACTCTCAGATCAGTTCCTAAGCTCCTTAAACAGCTGAGGTTCAGTTTACAGGACAAATGCCTTTCAGGCAGCCCAGTTAAACATTGGAACTGAAGCGTAAGGGATCCATATTCACACAGCTCTCACAGTGACTGATGCTGACAAACACAAGGAGCAGACACTGGCATCCTGGTAAGCGCTCCAGAAGCCTACAGCCACTGCAAGATTAGCTCTTTGCTTTCTGAACTAACATTTCTCCCTTACCACCACCTCCAGAAACATGTTGGTTTTTATGGGTGTATACACAACAGCAGACTGGGAATCCCCTGCCGTGGGAAATCAATGCATTCCTCCAGATATCTGCTGTTTTCATCCTCTGATATACAAAATTCATTCCACCCCATTCCCCTTCCCATTTCCACCTAAGCCTAATTGGGGGGACGTAGTGAGAAGTTATGCACAGATAGGTTTTTCTGTTATAAAATGCCAGGGAAATGAAAGTGGAAATCTTTGCCAAGACAGACTGCTTGCAGAAATCTTTAAGGGTTAGTGTCTTGGCTGGGAAAGGATAATACGTCAAATGGCTGAAGATACTGAAAACTTTCCAGATGATCAAGGAAATTACTTGTAGCTTTGCGCGACAGGGGTCAGTTTCTACACTGACCAGGAATTAAGGGACAGGTAAGAAATACACTAAGCACACTGTACTTGCAAGGAGTCTCTTCAGCTTGGCCTGTTCCTGTCACTGTGCACCAAGCAATCCTCCATCTCTCCCAGACTGCCTGCAAGCAAGGCTGGAATAACAAACCTGTCACTCTGCCAAAGCAGTGGCCTCACAGTTAAGGACTGAAACAGCTCTGGTAAAGGCCACCTAGGCTCTCAAGCCCTAGGGACCCTCAAAGCAGACATACAGTACTTTTGGCAAAATACGTTTTGAAAGGAAACATGTTGATCAGACAATTTTATGCTTAAGAGCCCTGTGAGCCCAAGAGCTCAGGAAGCGGGACAAGTTACACACAGGACAGGGTTTTCATTATTATTTTTTAATTCATCTACATCTTCTTGGATTGTGTTTTTGTGCTTCACACTATTTTGCCCTACAAGTTTTCTCTCTAGTTTTGTTTTTTCCTCAGAAACTTGCTGCTCTGAAATGTAGAAACAAACATTAAGATGTGCAAAATGAAAGGATTTCTACATAATTCAAGTATGAAGGATTCCTATGCTTATTTCAGTGGGACCACTTAATGATGAGGTAATGACATTTTCTGGAGTAAGCAAAACACAAGAAGCCAAAAAGGCAGGGAGTGTGCATAGGTAGCAAAGTGTAAAAAGAATATACATGGGATGACAAAGCAGCAGATATGAGCTAAAACAAGGAGTCCAGAGGCTGGACAGTCCCAAGTTGTCAGAAGCACTTGGGCATGACTGCAGGAAGGTGGGGAAAGAGCACAGTTGCTTGACACCTTTTAAAATGAACCTGGATAAAAACACAAGGAAATAGCGTAACAGAATAACCCTTCAACAGCTGAGGAACAGCCTAGGGGCACTGCACAGCACTCTTCTATTCTCTCCCTGTATTAAAACCCCAAATGCAGAAGTGTGTCAGGGCCACAGACCCAGGAAGCAAAGTCTTTCAGCCAGCTTAATACCTCATGTGAGCTCTGGGGGGAAGAAAGGGTAAGTAACAGCATGAAGGAAATTATTGCCTTTAGAAATTATTTCAAATTTTCTAATGGAGCATTTTAACACCACTGAAGAAGACATGTCTCTTTATTTAAACATTAGTTGCTACATACTGATAAATCAATCACATTTGGTAGATGTAGAAAGACTTAAAATATATATATTCTCCTGCAAATATTCCTTTAAAAGTCAGATGGTATTTTAAAGAGCTTCCAGCCTTGGGACTCACAGTGCAGTGCCCTGGAAGACAATTGACATTCTGAGTGACTGGCCTGCGAATTCAAAATCCCAACTCGACTTGCTCAAGTCAGGATTCAAACTCACATGTTTTAAAAATAGGAAAGAAAAAAAGAGAACACAAGGAAAATACTGGAATTCCTGTAGCTCCACAGGCCAGAATCTCTCAGGTTATAGATGTGATAGTGGCTCAGGGAATATCTCTGTACTGTACTCCATCTCTGCATGGGACATATTTTGTGTTTTGCCATACTAAATACAAATCTCTGTATGGTTGGCAACACAGCTGACAAGGGATCATAGTTTGTTATTAAAGCCACCAGTGAAAATGAAAAGAACATTTATTATACTGAGATGCTTTAAATGAATTTTCTATTTTTAATTTAAAAATTAAACATTCTAACTTACCTGGCTTTGGATATAGCAATTTCCAGTCATTATGTGCACTTTATTTTTATTTCTTCTGGGAAAGGTGTATAGAAAAGAAAAATCAGGAAAACTGAGACTAGTATATAAATAGCTCCATTCCTAGCAACTGCATAACTTTTCATTTCAAATCAATTTTAAATGTATTTCCCTCCCTCTCAACAAAAAAAATCTGAACATTCTGAATAATACATCCTTTCTGCTAACATTGTTTTCACATTCTGAAAAGCCATTATTTTTACAAAAACATTATGAGCAGTTCATGGTAATAGCACCCATTTTTTCCCCTTCATACGAAGCCCTGCACTCAGCTCAGCATGTGTCTGAAGTTCTGCATAGCTCTAGAGATCGGTGAAGAGGCAGTGATGGGTCTCACTCCTCTTTGGCACCAATTTTCATCTCCTTGTTCCACATACAGCTTTAGCTAGCTGGTGGCAAACTGGAAGCCAGTGAGAAATGCTGCACGATTAGCCCCAGTTTCTAAATTAAACAGCACAAACCCCCTCACCAGGAGCAACAATAATTTTTCTTCTGTCCATCCGTAAGGCAAACAAGGAAAAGAAAAAACAGTAACACTCCTTTCTACAATTAAGGAGACACTCCGCCTAGGATCCAGCTAAAACATATGGGTGGGGAAAAAAATTCTAGTGAGAGCACTCATTCCTGGGTAGACTGAGCACTCTAGTCTCCCACCCCACACCTGTCAAGAGTACAAAAATAAGTCTGGGTGAAAGAGAGGGTAAAGCTTTTCTAATCAACACTTACAAGGAAGATACCTGAAGTGCTCATAATAACCTGGCAGAATTTCTGTTTCCAAATTGCGTTGAGTAACTGAGATTCAGAAGTAACTAATGAAAATAATTACTTGGTACCATAGGCAACAGATGGTTCCCGCAACCTGCCAGTTGCCAGATTCTAGGCCAAACCTCTCCCCATGTAACTTCATCACACACTAATTTAACTCATTTTATCTGTAGCTCCTAGTTATTGATGGACAATATTTTGCTGCTCAGTAGTAAGATTCATACAATAAGCTTCACGTTCGAGCAGTCAGAGGACATGCATGAGTCAAAATAAGGAGGCTCATGACCTGTTTATGTGGCCTTAGGCAAAGTGCTCTTTCAGGGGATATAGCAAGACTACAGCTGCCACATTGTAAAGTTTAATTAGTGATCGTAATGTGCGCAAACCTTTCAAAAGATAAGTTAATGTAAGAGCAACATATTTTCCATTATGACATTAATAGTCAACTCTCAAATTAAGCAAGGGAAGATCCATCTATAAAACAGCAGAGTTTCTTTCATTACTCCTGATGGTACAGTCCCAAAGAGGCAATGGTTCACCCAGCAAGCAGGGAGAAAGGCAGAGGCAGCGGTGGGGAGGGGGGAAGCCTTCATATGCCTCAACTCCTGACCCACTTCCAGCTGCCCTCTCACTCCACCTGCAACACACAGCTTTTTCAGAGCACAGCAGCACAGTCAGGAGAGCTGACATGGTCTGCACCTCCCTGGGGACTGCCATGCCCAGCTATATGACACCTGCCTCCTGTGATACAACATCTGAAACTGGGGCACTCACCTTCCCCATTTAAATACAAATCAAGTGAATCTGTACACTGGCTGTTCTGTGTTTTAAATGAGAATCACGGCCCACAGTTTATGTATGGCTCAATCAGGAGAAATGTAGCTCCTTTTCTCCAAAAAACTCCCTTCAGAAGAACTTGTCTCTGAGATTCCAAAAATAGGCAGTCAACTATGTGGGGGAAAAGTGGGTGCATTTAACTCCATTTTTGTCCAGGGGTCATCTAAACGACCTGAGAGGTTCAGAGGAAGGGAAAGGTGTGAAGTCAGGCAGACTTCTTGTATGCAGCATTGCCCAGCACTAAGGATCAGCTAGGTAGAACTATTTAAGCTCCCTTTATAGGTGCCTGCATGTTCCTCCACTTTTCTGGGGCTCTTAAAAGCCAAAAAAAAAGGCAAGGTAAAAAGACATGCATCTAACAGGAGAAAGTCCCTCCATGTATTTAATTAAGATCTGTATAAAGGGAGGAAAATACAAATCTGTATATTTAAGTCAGTGTTATGAAAAAATACTAGGTTTTAGATGCACTTAAATATGAACATTGTTAAAAAAAAAAGGAAAGAAAAAAGGAAAATTGCTTTCAGAGCAGCTGGTTTTCAAACATGTGCAACGTGTACTACTGGAAAAAGTAAAAGTGTCTCTGCAGTTTACAGGAAAGGGAAGACATACATTACTGTAAACTCCTTTGCAGAATCTCTAATGTAGGATTTCCTAAAGAATTAAATGAAAAAAAAGAAAAGGATATGGAAAACCTGTGAGTCCACTGTGGTCTTCTGATTACCTCACAAATACAGGCTAGAAGTAGTTGCCTGTTAAAAAATACATGTTTATAGAAGGATACAGTTACTCTGCAGCACTGAGCTGCTCTGTTGTCTTGGACAACAGCTCACTCTTGGCTTTTTGTCAGGTGTGTCCCATGAGAATCCTGTACAGCTTCACTATGCCAAACACTGCTCATCCAGGGCAGCAGAATTAGAGGCATTCAAACTATATCTCCTAAAATATCTATTCCCAATAGCTTTTTTTGACTAGTGGGAAAGACTAAGATTACACCTGTACCAAACTACACTTGCCATTCACTACACAGCTAGTTGGTTCTAAACCAGAGGACTGCAGGCTGTTTCGTGACAATGAAAATAAAGTCTATAGACTGTTTATATCATATACAGTTTATATATAATGTAGTTTATATTATCATCATATAATATAGTTTATATTATAGACAGTTCCATAGAGGCAGGAGGGCATGATTGAGCAGAGGAGGAAGGCAATAGTAGTGTTCAGCAGAATATTTGCTACTTAGGTAGATAATAGCAATAAAGTCAGAAAAATTATTTAAGCAGCACTGCTGGGGAGGAGGGAAGAAAAAGAAAAAAGGAAAAGGAAAAAATGTGAGTTTTCCACACTTCTAGGTGGGTTGACCAGAACTGCATGGAGCCAGAAGTTGTATTATGTTGAGTTGGGAAACTGATGGGGTCCATAATGCAAAAAGAAACCAAATTAATTTAGAAATGGGAGATGTCAAAAAAAAAAAAAAAAGGTACCCCAGCATACCACTCAGTTCAGTATGCAGTCAGTCCTTCCTAACCTGGAATCTACTCTAGTTCTTTTACAGCTTACATCTTGGAGATGTTCAAGTGCATAACACTAAGCAATGTGATTAGAATTGATCCAGTGAATCTCCTATCCTGCCCCAAGGGAACAATTACACTGTGTTTTAAGGACAAAATTAAAGCACTTGATTTTGAACCAGAGATCCGTAAGTGAAAAGCCATGCTCCCATCCCTGTACTAACCCTCCCAGCTACAAAATATTTGTCTGTACATATTGTATAATTGCTGTTTGAGTACACATTTTCCACAGTCATTAAAGAAAACATTCACCAATCTATTCAAGGTGATCAGGTGAGGATTTTGGTTTGGGGATTTTTTTTCCTACGTTCAGGTAAGAGATTAAGTTAATTCAAGATTTTTCTTTGACCACAAGCTTTCTCAAACTTGCCAAAGGGAAATGGAACTACTTTCTACTAGTGAAAGTGATTTTTAAAAAAATCCTAAGTGGCATATTAAAAAAATTGAGTCTTTGGGTCAGTTGATTTGGGTATGTCAAAGCTACAGCCTCCGTCAGAGAGCAAGGTGGGGAAGAAACGTTGAGAACAGAATTATACAAGGCCTACAGTCTCCTGTAAAACAAGCACTTTTATTCATCATGCTATTAAACATTTTATTATTTCAGTAACTACAATATCCCCATTTCATGGTCCTGGGTTGGTGCTTTCCCATTATCAAAATTTGTTCACAATACCAACGGCCCCGAAAAGAAATTAGTTGATTCTCTTTCTTAAGAGCTGTGTTTGACTTTAATTACATTTATACTTGCTTGGGAAATCAGACTTCACTCTCAAGAGGGTAAAAAAAGAGGAAAGGGAAGGGGGAAAAATAGACACAGAGAGAAAGAAACAAAAAAAAAAGGAAAGACAATGGTGAGTCAGATGAATCAAATTAAAAGTTTCTCACCCTCTATCCCTGAAGTTTCAGCCAATGCCTACTTAGGAATACAGGGGAGTGTGGCTTTTAATTATTTTCTAAGTTTTCTTTTATCGGTCATCTATTCAGAAAATTGCTGACATTAGTCTTCAAGCAGACATGGTTATCAATCATTAGACAGTGCTTTTATCTGGAGCTGCTCGTAAGAAACTGAAGTCTTTCCAAGATGAGCTTAATGCAGACAGATGGTAGTTCAAGGGAGAGGAAAAAAAGAAGTAAGCATGGGAGAAGCCTGGTTACCTTTTCCTTCCATGGGGGTTAGTACTCATGGCTGCAAAAACAAAGTACTGCAGTCACAGTGCACAATCAGGAAAGATTCTGAAGTGGGTAAGAAGCAGTTCTAACACAGACTGCTCCATGGAAAATGCTTTTTCTTTTCTCACTGGTTCCCTTCATCTTTTATGACTGTCTCAGTGACACAACACTATGTTGCTTGGCCAAGCTGTGTCCACGAGTGCCAAAATACTTATTCCTAGTTGGCTATTTTACAGCTGCTGATCAGCACTCAGCAGCATGGTCAAACATTCATCTTCTATTCCTTTCTCACTCTCCTGCACTCTCATCTTCCTCCCCTTCCAGCATTTCATTCCTCTACCCTTACTCCTTCTCATTCCATTTTAATCAAGGTTCTTTCCTAATTAAAACAAACAAATATGTGGAAGCAATTAACGTCTTGAAGGAAGCAGATGGTAGAATAGTGCCATTTCGTTATTGCATAAAGCCTTAACTTGCTATCTCTTCAAACTTTCTGCACTTTAATTAAGCGTCGTTACAGGCAAGTTCAATGGGCTCTAGAGTAGAGTTTATCCAATTAGCTCCTGTAAAGCTGATGGTGCACTGTGGCAGACTGAGCATGCTGTGCAGTATGCAGCTGGGATGGGCAACCCCAGGGCCAAAAGGGACTAAGAACTTCCCTCACACATACAGCAGGCAGGAAAAAGAGTGAGAGAGAATCAAATGTTGGTGATGTGACAGAAATGTAAACTAGCCCTGCCCTACCATGTTCTGGTGGAAGTTTTTCACTACCCATGTCAGAAGACTCAATGATCATGAATTCCATGTGCACGCATTTTAAGGGACCATGGCGACTTTCAATGCATATGCCATCTTCCCAGAGACAGGGAAAGGGTGAAGGAGATTTCAAGCATTGTCAAAGAAATTATTGATAGCTTTCAGGCCTATTTATTGTCCTATCACTTCCAGCATTTGCACTACTTCAATCCTTGACTTCCATTATACTCCTAGATACAATGGACCAGTGAAGAACTGGCAATTAAGAATCTTGAATCAATATACCCAGAAATAGGATTCTTTTTTTCGCCTTGCATTTCTATTTGTGAACAGTCTGCCATTGCTGAACACAGGCCTTTGCAGATAAAGTAAGCATTGAAGAGCAGTTGTGTCAGACAGGTTCATCCTCTCACTTTGCTCCACATACACATGCCAGAAATGTGGGCAGTCAAAAGATGCCATAATCCAACCTTCCCCTGCCCTACCACATTCTGGTAAATGATTTGTTTCTATTCAACACTGGAGACAGGTGTCCCCAAACCCTACTTGCAAATATCCAAGGAAAAAAATACCCAGCATGACACATGTGGAAACAACTCTACAGATCCCAAGCTTCTCTGGACAGAAGAATCTCAATTATCTACACCCACCAAAGGAAAAATGTACATCAATTTTATAGATAGGAACACAAGACACAAAACTTTTGTGATTCCTGATATCATACCAAGACCATGTGAAGGAAACACTTTTCTGTTTCTGCCAATGAACAAGATCATCTTTTTTGTATAACTAAGGCTGGAATATGACTCATGGAGGATTCAGGAACTACAAAACCAGAAACCATCCCTGGGGTCATCTAGTCTGAGAACTTCTCCGAATTAATTTCTGTTGGAAGCAGGGCAAAAAAATCCAATCCTGTCTTAAAGATTTCTATTAATGGAGACTTCATAACTCCTAGAACATTTTTTTCAGGGCCTAATGATCATAGTTGTTAAAAATGGGTACCTTATTTCTAGTCTAAATTCATCTATTTCAGCTTCTGACCACTTGATCATGTTATATACCTTTATCTGCTCAAACGGAAACCCCTCTACTATAAAACTCCCTCTTCCTCTCCTTAGGATAAAAGACAATATGCAGCACTTGCTGAGGGGTGAGACTCATAATGTAATGTCCTGGCAACTCTTCATTCATCAAAGTTGCAAATGCAGACAAGGAAATCACTAAACACAGAATCATGAAATGCAACCACAGGATGTTATAAATAATTTTTTTCTCTTGTGGACCCTTTCTTTTACAATTGTGCCACATGCAGTGCAAATATATTTACTGAGTATTTAATAAAGTAAAATTCACAGATGATGAACATCCGGTTCCCATCATAACTATGATTTAGCCCCAAGTACATAGTTAAGATTTTGTGTTTTCCTGAGGATTTTATCACAATTGTGGCTTGAACACATCACATGGAGAAGAGATTTTTATTGGCATTATGGGGACAGGAACTCTCTATTGCCAAACTTTGGGTATTTAAATTCCCTGTTATATTACCACACTATAAGGTGGTATGAAAACACAATAGGATTATAGAATCAGAGAACCATAGAATTGTTTAGGTTGCAAAAGACCTCCAAGATCACAGAGTTGAACTATTGACCCAGCACTGCTAAGTCCACCACTAAACCATGTCCCTAAGTGCCACATCTACATGTCTTATAAATACCTCCAGGGATGGTGACTCAACCACTTCCCTGGGTAGCCTGTTCCAGTGCTTGACAATGCTTTTGGTAAAGAATTTCTTTCTAATATCCAATCCAAACCTCCCCTGGTGCAAGTAAGGCCATTTCCTCTCATCCTCTCACTTGTTACTGGGGAGAAGAGACCAACCCCCACCTCTCTATGACCTCCTTTCAGAAAGTTGTAGAGAGTGAAAAGGTCTCCCTAGAGCCTCCTTTTCTCCAGACCAAATAACCCCAGCTGCCTCAGCTGCTCCTCATAGAACTTACCCTCCAAACTCTTCACCA
>JAOXXN010000065.1:42283908-42323492 GCA_026770055.1 Myrmophylax atrothorax | reverse complement strand
TCATAGAACTTACTCTCCAGACCCTTCACCAGCTCCGTTGCCCTTCCCTTGACACACTCCAGCACCTCAATGTCCTTCCTGTCATGAACGGCCCAAAACTGAACACAGTATTTGTGGTGTGGCCTCACCAGTGCCGAGTACAGAGGGACAATCTCTGCCCTAGTGCTGGTGGCCACACTATTACTGATACAGACTAGGATGCTCTTGGCCTTCTTGCCCACCTGGGCACATGCTGGCTCACGTTCAGTGGCTGTCAACCAGCACCCCCAGATCCTTTTCTGCTGTGCAGCTTTCCAGCCACTCTGTCCCCAGAGTGTAGTACTGCCTGAGGTTATTGTGCCTCAAGTGCTGGACCCAGCACTTGGCCTTGTTGAACCTCATGCCATTGGCCTCAGTGGATTGATCCAGCCTGTCCAAATCCCACTGTAGAGCTTTCCTGCCCTTCAGCAGATCCACATTCTGCTCAACTTGCTGTCATCCACAAACTGACTGAGGGTGCACACAATCCCCTCATCCACATCATCAGTAAAGATATTAAACAGAACTGGCCCCAACGCTGAGCCCTGGGGAACACCCCTTGAGACTCATCACAAGCTGGATTCACCACCGTTCACCACCACTATCTGGGCCTGGTCATCCAGCCAGATTTTTACTCAGTGAAGAGAACATCCACTCAAGCCATTAGCAGCCAGTTTCTCCAGGAGAATGATGTAGTAAACAGTGTCAAAGTTTACAGCTTATCCCCAACTACAGGGCTGAGGAAATTCCACCAATACCTCTGGAACAGGAGTTGAGTCCACATTGCCGCAAGGACCAACATCCATCACCCATGCCATGAAAATGAGATCCTTCTTCTTCGTAAACACCACATGAGCTAACACAGTTTGTGCAGACATTTAAAATGTAGGGTTCTGTGCTAAGTCCTAACACATGGATCTGCACACAAACTTGGTACTGAGTTGTCTTACAGCAGGATCCAGAGATCGTAACACATCTGAGACTTGCCTCCAGCCATCATAGCAGACACTGGTTAGACCTGCTCTGAAACAGCACATGCTATTCTGATCACCTGTGCTCAGGAGGGAGGAAGCCAGACTTACCAAGTTTTTGGGAAAGCCTCTGAGGATGAACCAGACAACCCTGGGCCTAATTCACAAGAAAAGACTAAGACAATATGGCACTTTTAACCTAACAAGATGAAGGTCAAGATTGATGACTACTGTCTGTAAATACTTTAGGGACAGGGAAGAAGAGAGATTTATTTAAGCTGAAAAGCAATACTGGCACCAGCACAAAGATGTACAAACTGTCTATAAGTGTACACTGGGAAGTAAAATAATATTTCTAACAATCAGCAGGCTGAATTTCTGAGATGGCCATTGATACAGAAAAGCAGCTGACATCAAAAAACTACTGGGGATTATTTTCTTTAGAGATATACAGCTGCATGCCATAGGACTCAGGAGGTCCTTCACAGTCCTGTGTTCCTACCCTGATCAAAGTAAATACTATAAAAAAAAAACCATGAGAAAGCGCAGTCTGAGGTCCAAAGAGCCAACAAACATTAGAAAGTATTTAAGACAAAGCTGAAGGATGGTGAGGGAGAGAAATTGTCCCCAGTGTACTGTTCCCAAGAATGTCTTAACTCTCCAAAACAGCTTCACTATATATGAGTATATGCTGTAGGTCATACAGCTTCCATTACACAGGCAATTGGAGTAGATCATCATAATGGCCACTTCTGGCCTTAAAATTCATGGATCACAAGGCAAGGTAAAAATGATAGAACATCAACAGAAAACCCAAAATTCTACTTACATTCATTCAGCACTTAGAACTCGACAGTGGATTCAGATCTCAAGTATTTTCCTAGGCAGGTGCTGCAATTTAACCCATCAGGAAGCTAAACAGCACACAGCTGTTCACTCACTTCCCCCCACCATGGGAGGGACAGATCCCCTAGCACTGACTAACCACTAACATGGCTTTTGCTAAATGTGTATGCCATGGTTTGAAGGTCCCATCACCCATTGGGAGTGTCTTTAACAGCCCACTGTATCATTTGATTTTCCTGAAGGCTGGTGCAATGTGACATATCCACTCAGTGCCATGCTCTTTGGCCCAGGTCTCTATGAGATTATTTTGAAAATGAGCCTTGTTATCTGACTCAATTCATTCTGCAGTGCCACGTCACCATAAAACTGGCTTTTGAAGACCCCAGATAGTGTTCTGGGCAGAGGCATAGGGCAAAGGATATATTTCTAGTCAACTTGTGGTTGCTTGTGCCACTGTAAGGACGTAACACTTGCCCTGATGCATTTGTGAGTGCACGATACAATCAGCCTGCCAGACTTCCCCATATTTATATTTCAGAAGTCCTCCATACCACAGAGGCTTTAACCACTTGGCCTGCTTGATTGCAGGTATGTTTCACATTAACGGATGACCTATGCAATAGTGTCCATGGCCACGCCCACCTCTCAGGCACGAGTCCATCTATATATTGAATCTCTTCCTTGATGATCTGAGGTGTCATGAGCCCATGAAGCTAGAAATAACTCACTCTTATGTTGCCAGTCCAGATTTATCTGAACTACTTCAATCTTAGCAGCCTGATCCATGTGGTGGCTGTTCTGATGTACTTCAGTGGTCTGACTCTTGGGTACCTGCTCATCTATGTGATGTACGCTTACAACTAGGCACCAACATCTTGCCACAATTCAGCAGCCCAAATGGGTTTGCCTCTGCACTGTCTGTTGCTCTGCTTCCATTGCCGTAGCCTTTTCCCCCGCAAGCATTTGCCACCATCCATGAGTCAGTACAGAGGCAGAGCACTGGCCACTTTTCTCATCAGCAATGTCTAAAGCTAAGTGGATGGCCTTCAAGTCTGCAAATTAGCCTCAGATCGCCTGTCTTTCCAGCTCCAGAAGCCAAGGGTTGAGTCTCCCAGGGTTCTTTCTGCCAGAGGTTCCAGGTAGGGCCATTGTCCCCAGCTGCCATGTAATATAAAGTGTATTATTTTTTATATCTTCCTCTGCCTGGACTGGCCTAAGGGCTACTGCATGAACTGTTCAACAGCATTGGTTAGGGCCCCATTTGGAAGTGTCCTTCTTGCAGGTCACTTGATAGAGAAGGCTGACAATCAGACTATAGGGTGTGTTACCATGACCAGTGCACCACTGTGGTAGCATCAGCATAGGTGGTTCTTCAGCCTGCAGCAATCCCACAACAGAAAGGTCCTCTGAGAGACTGGGCAAGGTAGAAAGCTGTTTACTTCTCTCCATCTCCAAAACAGCTATACCAAAAGCTCATTGGTATCCTTTTGGGTCCTCGAAATACCCTATGCACAGAGCCCCTGGGTGAGTCATATTGAGGTGCTTTTATCACTCATTCCCAGTTAGGCTGTCTTCAGTCTCCAGTGCAGTTGGATTTTGGGATCTCCTCTATCACTCCAGAAATACAGACGGGTTCTGTCCCTTTATAGCTTGATGGAATTAGTGTACACTGTGCACCAGTGTCCACTAGAGCCTTATACTCCTGTGAGTGTGACGTGCCAGGCCATCAAATCCACACAGTCCAGTAAGGCCAGTTGTCCCCTTCCTCCACCTGACCGGAGGCCCCTCTGGTGCTGGTCATAGTATTAGTTAGGCACTTCTTGTAAATACAATTCAGAAACCTCAGTATTAAGACTGGAAGTAAGATCATCTCTACTATTCTGTCTGAGGAATTGCTCACTGGAAACCAGAGCAGCAATTTTCCTGGAAGAATCCTCTTTGGGGTTTTTCCTTGCAACTCACATACCTATGCCTCTAGGGTTGAGGTAGATTTTCATCCTACTTCTTGCTGTCCTTTCTATGGTCATGCAGGTAAAACCATAGGTGTGTATCCACCATATTCTCTACCTTGAGCAGGGGAACATTTACTCCTAATAGTTGCCATAGAAGTGGCAGTAGAACATATCTCCTCTTTGAATTGCTGGAGCTCCAGGGACAGTTTCTCTACACAGGCCAAATAGGAGGAAGAGAGACTTTGTTTGTATTGCTGGAGTTGGCCAGCCAATGCATCCACCACATTTGTCCCTCTCTGTCTTTCCAGGTCACTACTGCCGATGAGCTGGCATACAACCCTGGTGCACTCCATACAAACCTTCACCACATAGATAGTATGCACTTGACTTCACTGAATCCTAGAATAATGCTCATTGTCCAGGTCATCATAAATCAACTCCAGCACAGCTAATTCCTTCAGGTATTGGATACCGCTCCATGGTGACCCATTTGTCTCTGTGACATAACCTTTGCCTTGGAGGGATACCTTTCCTTCATACATAACAGAAGTCACCTCCAGAGGCAGAGGGTTTGTGCCTCTTTTGCAATCACTTTTTCAATGCCTCCTGCCTTAGAAAGGGATCCCAGCTGCTTGGCTTCCCTACTTCTAATTCCAGGATACTGGCCCCATTATCCCAGCACTGGAGCAGCCAGGTGACAATGTGCTCACCTCCACAATGGCTGAAATCTTTTTCATATCTTGCAGGTCTTTCAGGGATAGGGATAAGGTGAGTTCTGTCTCTTCTTTGTCCTCTTTTTGTTGTGGCCCTGCATTGGAACAGCCTTCCTCATCCACTTCTTTCTTCCCCTTCTTAATTGGGGTTTCTTCCCTTACTGCATGAGCTGACTTTTTTTTCCAGTATTTCTTCTCGTGTATAGGGTTGACTGATACCAGCATAGGTTGATTCTTTTGTTTAGCTGTAGGGCCTGTCACCAGGGTTGGAGTAGCTGCAGAGGCTGTCATTTTGTTGTCAGATCCAGAGACCTTCTCTTCCCCTTGAGGGTACTGAGCAGGGCTCAGTGGGCACGGGCCAAGCTTCAGCATGTTGCAGTGATTTGTGTCTCTCTGGAATTGCAAGGGTGACAGTATAATTTTTCCAAATGTTTTACTAGTTTTTCAGGATTCTACACTTGTTCAGGGGTGAATTTTCAAAACACTGGAGATGCTCACTGTCCTAGGAACTTTCCCATACTGTCCCACACATCCTTTCTCTCACAAACCATCCAGCCTCATGGCAGCTCTCTAAGTGCCATTCTAAAATAGATGCTTAATCTTGAACAAGACCTGAAACACATTCAGGAGACACAGCAATACAAAGAAGCCGGTCTGAACATTCCAAGGATATTAAAAATTCTCAAGAGCTATTGTAACTAGCCTGGAGGAGAGGGGAAAGGCAAAGGAGCAGGGGAAAGTGTTCCCCTTTGTCTCCCCCCACAGATTGTCTCTCTGAGGAGAAAAGGTGAAGAGTGTAATTATTAACAGTTTCCAAGAGATAGTTCCCCAAGTACATAGATGATGGCAATGTTGAGTACAAATACCGTATTAGTCTCATGACCCGTAATTTTATCATAAGCCAGTGTTACTCAGTACAGCAAAATTAAACCAGCCCCCAGAGATGGTAACACAATAGGGAATATAAACACCAAGTAATGTGTTACACAACACAACTCTGAAACCAAGAACAACACTTCTGAGAACAAATAAGTCAACATTGTGACCAGTGGCTACTAAACAAATATAATTAATATAACAAATTTCTTTTAACATGCTCTGGTCAGATCAGTCTTTACCTCAACCCTTAGTACCCCATGTGGAGCACCATAAAGGACTGTTGTGGGGTAGAATGGCAGACAGCCAAAGACCACAGAGCCATTTGTTCACTCCCCCAGAGTGGGATGGGGGAGAGAACTGGAAAAAAGGTAAAACTCATGAGTTGAGATAACAACAGTTTAATAGGACATAAAAGGAATATTAATAATGATGCTAAAAGAATATGCAAAACAGGTGATGCATATGCAATAATTCACCACCCATTCGCCAATGCTCAGACAGTCCCCAAGCAGCAGATCAACACCCTGCCAGCCAACTCCACCTGGTTTTAATATTCAGCATGACACCATATGGTATGGAGTATCTCCTTGACCAGCTGGGGTCAGCTGTCCTGGCTGCCTCCCCTCCCAGCTTCTTGTGCATCCCGAGCCTACTCACTGGTGGGGCAGCATGAGAAGCTGAAAAGTGCTTGACTTAGTGTAAGCACTGCTCAGCAACAACTAAAACAGATGTGTTTATCAACACTATTCTCATCCTAAATCAAAAAAAGGGCACTACACCAGCTGAAACCAGGACACCAGGGAACACAACCCTGACCTAGGGCTTGTGCAAAGCTAAACTGTAAACTCCAAAAGCTGTATTAGGTAAGAGCCTAGGGATAGCTTCACAGCACTTGTTTTTTCATTTCTTTGTCATCATTTAACATGATATGGAGAAATGTCAGTCCCTGGATAAAGAACACACAACTAGAAGTCAGAGGTGCAAAGTAAATATAGTAAACATAGTTTAACAGGATAAGGGGCAAAAAGCACTTATCTTAAGAAAGCGTGAACAGACTGTGTATTTGTGGTCTTCTGGACAACTTTCAAAGAATAATCATGCATAATCATAACTATGACTTTTAGAAGCCCTTCTTAGGAAGAGATAAGACACAATCCCTGCAACTAGGGTCCATCTTACCAACTACTCTGTGCATATTTGTAAGAGTTGTTGGTAAGAGAGTGCTCTGCCCAGCACTCTCTTCAGTGGGTCAGTCCTATCCACTCTGAGGACAAAATACATTGAATCCCTTAACAAACAAGAATACAGTGGTAGTTGAGTTTCCTGTAGAAAATACCCCCAGAGAAGTGCAGTCTCTAATGTGGACAAAGTAAGCAAAACAATCAGAATGGGCAACGGCCAGAGCACACATGTGACATTAACTCACATGGTTCTTTTTAAACTCCCAGATGAAATTCAAACCTGTCTTGCCTGGAGGTAACCAAAGACAGCACAAGAGGGTGCTGACTCCTATAGAAGAATTTACACTCACACAAGTCCTCTATGTGGCTGTACAGATGACAAGTCAGCCTGAGAAGAAATATGAGGATCTTCATATGAGAGAGAGTATTTAAAACCACCACAAAACAAATATTTATGGTCTATAAATATACAGAGGCACATTCCTCCTCCTTTCTCCACAGAGCAGAGACTCCCACTACAAAGTGTCTTGCAACATGTCAGAAATACTGACAAAGCAAGCAGAAGTTGGGGGTTTTTCTCTGCTCCACATAGCAAGGCCATGTTCTTTATTCCTGCTCCTCTGATATTTATCCCTCCCTTTCTTCTCCATCTTATGCCTCGAGCCAGAGGCTTGTCTGCTGTCTCTTCATATTGGAAAAATGCAATCTTGTTTGGTTTAAAAGGTCAATCACAGCTTGTTTGTACTAAGTCTCTGATGCAAAAATCTCTTACTATAAGTTAGGAAAAATACTGGAGAAGAGACAATGCTGGATGGAGGACTGAGTAACATATTAGGGGCACAGACACACAGTTAAGGAACTGTGGCTTATGGAGGCAGAACCCATAAAATGAGGAGTTCATGGGTGCTATATTCTTGATCAATAGCAAATAATCCAATTTAATTCAGCTCATAATAAGAAAGGCTTAAGCCAAATGAGGTTACCTCATATTCATCATAAGCTCATAGTGTCCACAAGGATGGTGACTATCAGACCAACTGATGCCTCATAAGTTAATCTAAAGCAATTGACAGTGTGTCACAAAGTTTAACTCCTCAGTATCAGGAAAGAAGCTAAACCAACACAAGTTCTGTTTTATGTATGGGGAATGGATGAAGTTATTAAAGTTGACACTCCATGATCATGGGGCATGATACAGGCCAGGATATTTTAAATATGTAGTGTGATTAGTTTAGGAGCTTTTTCTTTAATGCATACAAAAAACTTTCAAAATACAACACAAAAATGAAAATGTATGTAACTGATGGGTTGTTTTACTTAATTTAATGGCAACAGGTATCTTTCAAAATAAACTGTACATAGTGTGTGGTGCCACTACCTAACTCTGTCCAATTTGGCAATGCTGAACTGCGTGTCATAAGCTCCCTACAGGTAACAGAGGAATTCACTGATCAAAGCTGTCCCTGTCTAAGGATGAAGCAGTGAATCCTATTCTGCACCTGCTTTGCCAATGTTATATTATATGACTCCAAACGATCTACCACTTCTTTCAATTTAAAAAGAAGGTTGCAGTTGTTTCCTCTTTCCCTGGCCTGCCAAGGTATGGTTACAGAACTATCATCTATGGTGTTGATAGCTGATGGTACTGCTAAGGCAAGTCCACCAGTGTTACCTCTTGGGCTGCATCAGATGCTGTCAGGAGGAACATTGTCCTCACCCCACTGGAGGAGACCCCGAACTGAGTACCAGCAGTAAAAAACCCATCAGGAAACAGAGTAAGTGTTCCCACATGACACATGCCCCACAACCTACTTCATGTCCACATTTTTGTGTTCTCTGTGCTGCAGGCCATGGAATTCATTTCCTCCTTCCTCCTCCCCTCAATCGTCAGAAGAAAAAGAATCAAGTTCCTTTTCTTTCTCAGGCCTGCCCCTCTGCCATCTTCCAAAGCAGTTGTTTTTTTCAGCATAGCCAGCCACCCTGGCCACCCTAGGACCTTAACCGAAAACCTAACCAAACCACAAACTCCATCAATTCAAAGACTAAAACCAGGGTTTGCTTTTAACTGGGTTTGAGAGGGACCAGATCTTGGTACTTTAGTTCCAAATTATTGATGGCCTTTGGTAACTCACTTAAGGACTCCACTCTGCTCTGTCACTTGAGAGTTACAGGACCATCAATAACCCTAGAAAATAATGTACCCTGAGAGAAGCCAGAGCAGAACCTCCTTCTCCAAAATCTTTCTTTACCCATGTAGTCTGCGGTGAACCGCAGCACCAAGTAGCTCAGTAGTACAGGCTTCATCTGACACCCACGCACCAGCAAGGAGCAGCACTCCTCTTCCATAAGTCAGCATGTTCACTCTATAAGAGGAAAAAAATTCCCCAAGAAAAATACTACTGTTTCGTTTTCCTTCTGTGTGAAAAAGTGCAAGTCCCTGTCCTGTATAATCAGAGACAGCCTTGGAGCAAACACCCACGTAGCACCCTGCTGCTATTCATTAATCGCTCCGGCAGCTCGCAATGAAATCCCCAGAGAAATTTTATAGCCTTTTTGTAACTCTACACATCTGCTCGAGGACATCCCTAACAGACACACACACTACCAGATCTTTGAGAACTTGGTTCCTGTGGAATATCAGAGGTGCCATACATACCTGCTCCCACAAAAGACAAGAAGTAGAAAATCAGTGACCTCCACTTACGGCACATGGTAAAACACAGCTGTACAAACCATCCTTGCCTGCAAAGGGTATTAATATATTTATTACACAACATGTCTTGGGAAATTCCAGTGAGGTATATGACATTAACGGAGAAATGCTTTGGAGCTAAATATCAGTCTCTAAGACCAAAGCAGCCAACAGGGTGCAAAGAAACAAAGTAGAGACGTTCATTACCCCACCAAGACTGCAGGAAAGGCCAGAAGTCATGGCTGCAGCAGAATATAGATCCTCCTCAATTACTGTTATTGTTCTCAGATGCACACAGTTCTAGTGTAGAGAGTCTACATTCTGTTGGGGGAAGAAGGTGACTAATGTTAGCCAAAAAATTAGGGGAAATAAAGTACTATTTGGCACTACTGAAGTCAGAAGCAATTGTCATTGGCTTCAGTAAGGCTACAAAGTATTTTTTTATCCTAAATTTTTTAGTAAATACTTGACACAGTGCAGATTTTATGATCAAAGACACCACCAAGCCCTCAAGATATAATTTTGAGATGTTCCTCTTTCCTAAAATTTAACCTGGGCATTTCTGAAAGACCTGTGTATTTCCTCTGTGTTTTGTTGAAATTTGGAAAACAAGACAAAGCCTTAACAATGTCTATACCACTGCAGATGCAAACTGCCGCAGAAACTCACACTTTTCATCTCTAGTCCAGCATCCTCCTGTTCTGGTTCAGATCAAACCTCTGTGTCCTGTTTCAGAAACTTAAATTATAGGTAAAGACTTGGTTAACACCTGGTTAACACTATTAACTATACAACATCATGTCATGAAATGTCATCTCTGTTTCCAAGGCTGTCAGTTTATGCCACAGCCCTTATGGCCTGGGTTTCTCTCGCTCTTTCCATTCAGATGTGCACTGCAGGCAGCAGCCCTTTTGAGCTACCCACCCTACCTGCACACACGCACACTAGAACAATATAAATATTACATGTAGCAGCCTTTGCAGCAAAGGATATATTAAGTCCTATATTTTTAATGCCACTTTTAGTATACCTATAAAAAGACTCTATGCAAAAGACTGGATTATGTATTTTTGTGCTATATGGGAATAGGGTACCAAGTGAGAGACACGGTAAGTGGGAACGATCCCATGCAGATGCAGCAGCCTTTGGCAACCACCATCTGGATGGGATTTGCAGAGAATTCTGTAAAACTTACCTTCCTACAAGCATCAGAGCTAGTTAAGCCTATAGGATTTTTACATCTCAAAATTCCATGGGATGCCATACTACAAGTTCTGGTGAATGGTGTCCCTCACAGTGAGCAGATTACATGCTGCTCTTCAATTTCTCTGTAACCACTCAAAAATGTGACATCTTTACATATCATTGTGTGCCCTCCTACAGCTCATATTAGAGGGCCAGAAGGAAGATAAATGCCTGACAGAAACTTTTAACAAAATTTGGATATTTGGAGCCTTCTCCTGTATTTGTCCTTATTTCTTTCAAACAAAATTGGGGCACAAGAAACAATTACAGCTTTCCAAATGTCTTACCTGCCTCTGCATTGCCCCTGTTACTGTACTTCAGTTCTGGCCTGAAAAGACTTCACCAGCAGCAAAAGAACATTTAACCTCCATGATCTTTGCAACTTCTGGTTTTCTTTAGATAGCAAATGTACGAAACAAGCAGGACTGGGAGTACGTTAAAGCATGGATTACTTCAAGCCTTTTTCCCTCCTGGCATGACATGCCAAGAGTGACATTCCTGTAAGAGGCAGGGTTTCCCAGCACCACTTCTACCAAATAACAGAGAAACTTACCTGGGAATTAGGTCATTAAAACAGAGGGCCTGACTCACAATGGAGATGGATCAATAAGTGACCTTTGACAGATTGGAGCCACTGATCAATGATTACATTTTTATTAAATGCTTATTTTCCTGTGCCAACAGGGACTCCTTCCCTCACACACAGCATTAACATTAACCTCTGCTGCACAAGGATTAAAGGAGATAACACCAGAGGGAACTGTGAAAAAAGTAGTGAGTGTAAGGGAAAAGGCAAAACAGAAGCTCAGCCCAAGGAAATGCATGCTTCCCCTCTACTCAGAGGGCTGGCTCATGCTGCCCAGTTTCACCATCACTAACTCCACCCTGCTCTATTTGTTGTACATAAGCACTGGCAGGTTAGTCTGAGAAATAAGGCAGTACTCAATAAAATTTAAAAAGCTGAGAAGTGAGGGATAGCCAGTGAAGGCAGATGGGGCAAGGTGACACACAACATAGCCATAACACAAATAGGTAGCCACAACACCACAATGAAAATCAAGGACTACAGTTCAAAAGGAAGCTGTGCTGACCCACAGCTCCCGGGACCTTAAATGATGGCAGACACAACCTGAAGCCTTTTTGTTTCACTGTTTGGCTCCATCCCTAAACACTTCTGCTTCTATCCATGCCAACCTGTTTGCCTTCACAGCACTTGCTTCTCCTGAGTGGATATCATCAGTCACACCAATCTATAAGAGTTATTTTGTGATATGGGGGGAAAAGTGCAGCTCACCAAATGTGCTGTGCTTTGGACTTGGGTTCAATCTTGAACCAGGTCTCCTGGGGTGACCTTGTACACTAATCTGGTATGCCCCTTGGCACTGTACCCATAGCAGAAAGACCAGCTGGAAAAAGTTTTTCAAACCCTGAACAGAAGAAAGACTGCACAGGAACAGAAAAGGCCTCAGCAGATGGCAGGGAAGCAACTTCTTTCTGCTTTTGACAGTGGCATATTCCAGTGTGGCTTTTACTATGAAGGTTCTGCTGGTTTCTCCATATACTTCTTCTATGATTTATCTCACAGGAACTGGAGGGAGAGTCATGTCTTTTCTTCTCACACAGTCTAACTCCATTATTCCCAGTAAGTGTTGCACCATAGTCCCCAGTGAAGCAGTATGTCTCTGTCTTGGTGCAGTGCCAAGAAACCAAGGGTCTTTTGAGCCTCTGATGAGGACAACATGCTACAGGCAGTGCAGCCCTCAGCAAAAGGAAGCATTTGGCTAAAGAGAGAAACATGGAAACCAGGGAAAAATATGACAAGGAGTATCTAGTTCAACTTCACTTCATACATCTTGCATGTGTATAATTCACCACCATATATTTTAACAGCTGACACCCAAGGAGAGCTCACACAAACTCAAAGTGTCTCCCCTCTCTCAAAGGAACAGTAGACATGCTCAGCTGAACTCTGCCTCATCTAGCCATTGTAAATGCAAAAGCAGCTACACTGACGGCAAAACCCCTGCCCTGTTCCTTGTCATCTGGGATGATCAGTTGTTAATTCTTTAAGCCACTAGTGTGAAGCATGAACTAGTAATTCTGCATGAGTCTTCCCTGTCGGAATACAGTGAATATCTGCTGTCTTCAGAAGAGACACTTACTGCCTTCATCACTTCATTTTGGTTTTAGTTCATGCAGAAGAAAAGGCCATATGTAAGAAATAGAACCATGCCCACAAAATCAGAGAAACATAAGACAGCAGAGTGCTAATTATCACCAACAAACACATTTCAATTTTTTGGGAGAGGTCAGTGAGCCTCAGCAACTACTTTGCACAGAAAAATCCCACCAGATATGACGAAGCTCACCCAGTGGAAGAAGGCAGTATGCCCTCAAGGTTTTCCATAGTCTTCCTCCAAGAACACATTTCTTGGTCCTGTGGGCCTCATTTCTTTCAACATACTCACATGCTTACTGATTCTAGGCCCTTTGCATTCTCAACCTCCTCTCCTCTCTCCTCAGAGAAGGGAGGGATCGTAGCTAGACCTGATATTTGAAATTTACAGAATTGTTGTATAGACCAAGAAATTGCATTATACACACTATTTCCAAATCATTCCAATTTTGTGCTTCTGTTTTATCCTCGGCAGAGTTGCTGGGCCTGCTCTCTCGCTCCCATACCAGCTCCCACAAAGCAAGCCTCCAAGATGTTGTCACAGCCAGCATTAGCTCCCCAAGAGACCTCCCACTGTCGCATCAAGTACAGAAAGCTGAGCTCTTCCAAGGGTAAACACAAGCCTCTCCCTCTCCATCCAGAGAAACCAGGGAGGCATGAGGATACACAATTCCATATTCTAGCCTCAGGCTGGTCATTTGCTAGAAGGTGTGATTTTAATTCCGACTTTCAATCAAAGAAAATGTAATTAGGGACTTTGAAAAGCAGTGGCACCAAGAAGAAAAGCAGCAAGAATCAGCCTAAATCTTCTTGCCAAGTCCATACTCTCCCCAGAGAGGGAAATGAACCAAGAGCAGATGCAGCCAGTCCCAGAAAAGGGGCATGTCTCGTTGCAACAGGTGTTCCTCTCAAAAGCTGCAGAGACCCACAGTGGGAAATGAAGGAGTAACACCTTAGTAATGCTATGTGGAGTCCATGCCTGGGGTTGTGCCCACAATAATCTCCTTTCCCAATTCACACATCCCTGCTTTGTCCTTCCAGCTGCAAGCTGCATGTGGAGTCCTTCCCAGAAACTTGATCAGACTGTAGTATTTCAAGATGAGATGGAATGAAAGAGGGAACATTCTCCCCTTATCCCATACAACCCTGCACCCTCCTCCTCATTTCTACACAATGCTTGTCCATGTTCTTTTCCTGGATGCTCTGTATAGCTGATCCGTGTGTTTCTTCTCACTATGAATTCTTAGCCTACCCAATAATATGAATTATTAGCCTGTACAATAATTTAAGTGGTCTAAAATTATATAATTCCTCAAATCTTTTCACCATGGACATGGATATATATATAAAAACCCCAAACAAAAGTCAGTGGGATCAAGGCAGTTGATAATAATTGAATAATAAAATAGCATCTTCATCCCTGGAAGGCTTTAAAATTCAGAAACTTGCACTTGTTTTTTAACAGATCTTACACTGATTTTAAGCACATTTATAATTAACAAAGAATCTACAAAGCTTTCTTGTTAGTTGTCTTGGATCCCAAAATAAGTTGGCATTGGCAAATTATATTCCATTAAAGGATACAACCAACCAAAAGAAATCATTATTCTATTTGTGAGCTTTCTTATTTGCTATTGTTACAAGCAACCTCTAAAACTGAAGGATTAGAAGGGTAAGTAAGTACTTAGGTTCACTTAAGTGCTTACTCCATGCATATGACAGCACTTGTGTCAAGTCAGTTTTACTGTTTCTCTTGTAAGTAGTCAGATCCCCTTTTAGTTCAGCTGGATTAGTCCCATACAGATAGGGAAGGGAAAGCAATATGGAAATACAACTGCAGAAACTCAAATATTAGCAAGTAAGCCCAAGAGAACACTTTTTTCAGCTAGGTAAAATGAAGCTGCTGCACACTCCTTAAACAACACGCACACTTAAAATCCTCTGCCTCAAATAAACACACATTTCCCATCAGGCACAAAAACATATTCAACATTCAAGAGACAGTGTCAACAGTGGTTACAGTCTTTTTCACACACTCTACCCTAGAACCCTCTATGATTCATTCTGCAACCCACCTCTACAATCACACACCTAGGAAGGCATTGTTGAATGTTTTGGGTGTTGTTTTTACATCAAAGAATAAAAATATTAAAAGCCTTGCATTTCTTTTGGGATTTTGTTCCTCCTCAAAAGGAGTCTCGTCACTTAATTTCTCTCTTATGCATTTCCCCACGCTTCCCCCACGTCCAACCCACTGCCTGACATTCTTTCCCTTCCCAGAGACTGTCTCCTTTCCCACCTTGCTTATTCCAGACATACTCTCCAGCGCTGCCTCCTGGCTCTCCTTTCTCCCTGTCTGTGCCAAGTTGGCCAGGCTCTTGTGCAGACATCAGCGGGGGCAGCACACACATGAAGCTCTGTTAGATGTACACTTCATATAACAGCAAGCCACCTTCTGCTCTCTTTATTCACACTCTTAATTCAAAAACTTTTTCCCTAGTCTTTCTCCTTCTCAGCCTCTTCTACTTCCCTATATTCTTTTGCCTCACTGAAAGCTTGGCAATTTGTTTCACATTTTCATTTCTTGCTTTTAAAACTTTTTCTTACCTATTCTCCACCCACTTCTTTTGCTACCAGACTGTCATCTATGCTGTTAGCCCCAACCACGTCTCCAGTACCTCTACAGTTAAATAATTTATTAGATTCCATTTTCACTTACTCTCCCCATTTGCTCCTTTTGAGTTCTAGCACTCCCAGTTCCCTAATCATATACACACACCCCAAATCCATACCCTGTTTCCTCCTTCTCTCAAACAGCACAATCTTTCACTGGGAACTGACTGCTATAGGTTGCAATTACCAAACCTTTGTGCAGGGGCACACGATGATGTGCCAGTGTTAAGAGCATGGTTTACTATGAACTGGTTGGAAGAGGTGAGTGAAGCCTTGATAATCAAGCCTGACTCCATTTGCAGTCTACACAAAGGTTTGGGCTGACTGTTCTGGGGCAACTTGTCCCTAGAAACATAAGAGAAAAATGATTCAGCTGAGAAATTCGGTTTGTGGACAGAACTCAGTAAAGACACAGAGAAGTTCCAAGGCAAGAGGAGTCAGCTCCAGCAGCCTTTTAACTCTCAGAGTTCAAGCTCTACAGTCATCAGGCAACCAACTGAAAGAAAGGCAACTTTCCAGCTACTTAAAGAAGTTAGGGGCAGTGAATCATAGGGTTAGTACTTATGATGCTAAGAGTTTCACCTGGGAACATGAGAAGAAGAGGAGAGTAGCACCTGCTCAGTAGGCTGCTCCATTAGCACACCAGAGGACAAAAACACACATACACACACCACCCCCAAGTAGTGAGTGAGCCTTTCAAATTCTGATGCATGATACTCTACATGAAAGTTGTTTGCAGTGACCTGTTGCTTCCACATCTCATAAGAAGGTTGTCTATAGCATCACCTCCAAACTTATGCCAGGTTACATTGTGACATGACATGCTACCCAGGCAGATGCAAAAGGGTGTCTATGCAGGTGGCAAAGGAGAAGGCAGTCAGAGAAGTGAACAAACATACAGGCAGCAGTGATTGAAAACTCTGAAAGCCCAAGGTCTCTGCAAATGCCTGAGTTAAAAGCAGAGGCAGTCTCCCAGATCGATTATGCATGCACGCCACTGAAAACACAGGCTGCTAAAGTGCCAGAGCCCTGCTGGATAATTTATAGGCTGGTGTTAGTATTCACAGAGTGGTGGGCAGAGTTCAAAGGAATGAGGTGGAGAATAAAAGTTTGAGCCTTATGAAAACACTGTCATAGCCAGCACAAGCCTGAGCACCACAAAGGGCTTCATTTGTGCTCGGTACCAGCAGAAGCCAACAAGTGCTATCTTGGCACAGGGGCAGAGAGTTCAGGGAGGGTGCACACCCAGAGTGGGCACACGCAAATTTTGCAAAGTTTGAAGAGCATATGCCTGCTTGACTTTTGGGAAAGCACAGGAGAGCTGTGTGCCAAATAGCTTGTGACCCATCTCCCACAACCCTTCCTAAAAACTCTCTTGATTGTCCTATGCTTGCCATACACTGAATTTCCAGGGCTACTTCTGTCACAGAGATACATACCAAGAAGAGATATATACCACTTATATATGTAACACTTACGGTCACAACAGGATTTGAAGCCAGGATTTCAGGGAAGAAATTAATCATACTAAGCCACCCAAAATGCAAGCTTTATTTAGGTGAGCTTGAGTTTTCCAGCTTTATCACTGCCTGAGCCTCTTAGCCATCTAGTTATCTAGAGACAGAGATGGCAAGACAGTGAGGTCATCAATTCACTAAGTCTTATGTCTGCTCACGTTTGAGATTAGACACAACATCAATGGCATTAGAATAAGTACTGTGCAGTTGACTTCAGCAGAGATGTAAAGGAAAGGCTGCCTCACCTGTCTTCGCTCCTCTCTCTGCAAGGCTACTCTAAAACCAGATCTTACAAACAGAACGTACTGCCGCTATTCACCATTACCATCTAGAGCTGGAAAAGGAGTACAAGGTACAGGTACACACAAGATGAACTAGGGGATTTAGCCAGTATTTTAGTCTTGCATACATTCCCAGATAACACTTTTAAACATCTTGTCACAGCTTCCACAGTACTCAGCAAAACCGTCTCCAACCTTACTCATTCCAGAAGAGACTTGTCTAAAGGTACAAGTAATTTTCTGCTCTAGAAACTCTTCTAAACTAAGCTCTCTGGCCCTTGCAACATCTACCTGAACTGGGAAGGACTCAGGAACTTTGTATAATACAGTGTGCTGCTCTGTATACCAACAAATACTTATCTCACTCACTTCTCCCTGGAGGTTAGTCTTCAGGGACATTCTGTCTGGGTGCAGTACTTGAGGCTCAATCAATTATAGAAAGATATCTTTATTAGAGGCCACAGAGAGGCATGTTTTAAAGACACAAATCATTTAGGATGAAAACATTTTGTTCTACATTTAGACAGCACTACACACAACAAAATTCTTGTGTGTAACTGGGAATACAGTAACATAATTCAATAAATTAATAGTCACTAAAACTAGACTTCTCTCCATATGAAAACAATATTAAATTGGATTTTTCTCCATAGAATCAGGAGGGCAACAGTATGGATAGATGTCCATGCCTTTAATTATAGGAGGGTTAGGGGGGAAGGGGTTAAAACAAGGAACATATGTCTTTACTCTTTTGATCAATGGCAAAGAATCTCCATAAAGGACTGTGAACACCATTACATGGAATATGTACCTTGATTAGTTCAGTTTCTAAACACATGATCATTAGGGTCTTGGCAATTAATCTCTTGTTAGTCCACAGTACCATTTCGGGTGGATTTTTCACTGCAATGTTATTAGAAGTCTGAGGACAAAGGTACAAGGTGCACAACACAGAATTTTGTAGGTTGGCAGCATCTGCTGATAAGTTTGACAAGCATTAACTCAGAAAACAGTTTGGGATACAATCTCAACCAATCCTAAGATGAAGAGTGTACAAAATGTGATTAAATAAATCGGTCTGTTGTCTATGATCTTCAACAAAAAGAATTTAAACTCCATCTATTGAATTTGAGAACCATTTTAGAGATATGAAATAGAGATACCAATTTGCTTTTGTCCTGAAATAACTCAATGGTAGAATGAAAAAGAAAGTTTGTGCCTTCTGCCCTTTCCATTTGATTATTTACCTCTGACAGCATGAAGAAGGGCAGTGTCAGGGAGAAAAAAAATCACAGAACAACAACCACCATAAAATAAAACACATGAAAATACCTGGGCAGAGTCCAGCAAAAAGAGACTATAAAACAGTGTATTGTGTTTGCATGGCAAAGCACAGGGGTTGTAGTGGTGGCTTCTCTGAGAAGCTGCCAGAAGCTTCTCCCATGTCCATCAGAGCCAATGCCAATCAGCTTTAAGGTGGACCCACCGCTGGCCAAGGCTGAGCCCATCAGTGATGGTAGTAACATCTTTGTGATAATGCATTTAAGAAGGAAAACCAAGTCTTTGTACAGAAGTAACTGTGGCCAGAGCAGAGTGAGAATATGTGAGAGAACAACTCTGCAGTGACAGTCAGTGGATAAGGCAGAGGAGGAGGTGTTCCAGGCACCACAGCAGAGATCCCCCTGCAGCCCACAGTGAAGAGCATAGTGAGGCAGGCTGTCCCTCTGCAGCCCATAGAAATCCATGGGGGTGCAGAGATCCACCTGAAGCCCATAGAGGAGCCACACACTGGACCGGATGAATACCCAAAGAAGGCTGTGATCGTGTGGGAAATCCATGCTGGAACAGGCTCCTGGTATGACTTGTGACCCTGTGAGGGACCCACTTGAAGCAGTCTGTTTCTGAAAGACTGCAACCTGTGGAAAGGGATCCACATTGGAGCAGTTTGCGAAGAACTGCAACCCAAAGGAAGGACTAATGTTGAAGAAGTTCATGGAGAACTGTCTCCTGTGGGAGGGACTCCACAACAGAGTAGGAGAAAGACTTCTCTCCTTGAGAAGGAAGCAGCAGCAGAAACATGTGATGAACTGACTGTAACCCCCATTCCCTATCTCTCTTCACTGCTGGTGGCAGGGGAAGGTAAAGAATCAGGAATTAAGTTAAGGCCATGAAAGAGGGGTGTGGGCAAGGTGTTTTTAGGATTTATTTCTCATTATCTTGTTCTGAATTTCATTGGTAATAAATTCAACTACTTTCCCCTAGTCAAGGCTCTTTTGCCTGTGACTGTAATTTGTGAGTGATCTCTCCCTGCCATTATCTCTACTCATGAACCTTTTGTTATATTTTCTCTCCCTGTCCAGCTGAAGAGGGGAATGACAGAGTGGATTTCGTGGGTACCTGCCATCAAGCCAGGGGCAAACCACCAGAAGCAGACAGAAGAGACTTAAATGGAAATAGAAAGAAGAAGTACAATGTGTTTAACATAGAGAGAGACAAAAATTACAGAGAAGAACAACCAAATCTGAAATGACATATAAATCAGTTTACAAACAGAACCATTTTCCCAGCACAATTACGGTTACAGAAGAATCACTGGAGAGCTCTAAGAAATCATTCACTGAGCACTTACATGGGATAATCTAGCAAAGGGACCCAGGAGACCTGGTTGATCTTAAAGAACAAACTCCTCAAAGCACAAGAACAGTCCAATTCAATTTGTGGGAAGCCAAGTGGGTGTGGAAGCAAGCAAGCAGCTGAATGGGAAACTCCTGACAGCACTCAAACACAAAAGGATGGGAATAGAAGGTGAAAGTGGGGGTGTGCTTCTCAGAAAGAATACTGAAACTCTGCCTCAGCATGTCAGGATGAAAATTAAAAAAGCTTGAAATTGCATGAAAATCCATAAAATACGAAAGGCAGCAAGAAGGGCTTCTAAAGGCACACTTGTAGCAAAAGCATGACTCAGGAAACAGGGGCCCCAAAGCTGAATGGAACAAGAAACAAGTGGTGAAAGGAAAACACTTAGGTCCTCACTGCCTTTTTAGCCTTCACTGACAAGGACAGTTCTCAGCCTTCTCGTTCCATGTGCCCAGTGGAAGAATCCAGAGGACTGAAAAACGACCCATAGCAGAGGAAGACCAAGTTAGGAATCATTTAAGCAAACTGGGCATACTCAAGTCACTGGGACTGGACAAGATACCCCAACAGCACTGAGGCATGCAACAATGGCTGATGTCAGCATGAGGTTACTCTCGGTCAAACTGGAAAGATCACAGTAATTGGAGGAGGCTTCCTATGACTGCAAATAGGGAAATGTCACATCTGCCTTCAAAAAGACAAGAAGGAAGATTCAGGGAATTGTGGGCTCGTTAGCCTTACATCAGTTCCATTTCCAGGTACACAAATGACCAGAAAGTGATTTGGAACATCCAGCATGGAAAATAACTTACCAAGGCAAAAAATCAGCCAAGGCAAAAAATAACACAGGCCCAGTAAAGAAACTCAGAGCACAACTGTTGAAAGAGTCTCCAATGGTATAATTGTAAACAAGGGTATTTAGCTGTGTCAGGAGAAGTTCAGATTGGAGATTAGGAAAAGGTTCTTCACTGAGAGGGTGGTCAGTCACTGGAACAGGCTTCCCAGGGAAGCGGTCAGGGCACAAAGTCTGTCAGAGTTCAAGGAGCATCTGGATGACAGTCATATGGTTTAGTTTTTAGGTAGTGCTGTGACAAGCAGGGAGTTGGACTCAGTGACTCTTATGGGTCCCCTACAAACTCCAGATATTATGGGATTCTGTTATTTATAGACAGCTAGTACCAGATCAGTGTACTGCAAAGCACATGGAAAACTGACAGGACTACTGTACTCAAAGGTTAGTGGTCAGTGGTACAACTCAGTAGCTGCCAGTTACTAACAGTGTTCCTCAGGTGTTCTTTTCTGGACTTACTGCATTTTGTCAATGTCTTTCCTGTACCGGGGAGTGTAGTACAAGGCACAATAAGCAGGTATGATCACACAAGTGCTGAGTGTGGGGAAATAATCCCAACCCTTGACCTGCTGTCAATGCTTTGGCCGACACACTTCAATATATGAGTAGCTTTCACCACTGCAAGAGCCCTCCTAATGGTTAGGGCCTAGGCCATGGTATGCACAGAAGCTGGAAGAGCTGGCTATGTTCAGCTCAAGAACAGCCAGATATTTAGCCTTCACTCTCTGTTCTTCAGTGTCAAACCAAAAATCTCAATAAGCAGCTATGAAACCTCACCATCCATTAAGTGACCATAAAGGGCAATCTGAAGCATGGAGACATTGTGAGCCAAAATACAGAGTGCCTTTAATTAATTGGCAACATAAGGATTAATATATACTAATAAAATCACAAAATAGTTTGGGTTGGAAGGTCCCTTCAAAATTCACCTAGTCCAACTCCCCCACAATGAGCAGGGGCATCCTCAACTAGATCAGGTTGCTCAGAGCCCCATTCAACATATATTTTTATAATATATATATATATTTATACATATACACATACATCAGGTGTTATAACATGTCTGATGTTGGCACACTGTGTGAAAACAAACCACACAGTAAAAAGGAGAGGACATCACAGCACCACACAACGTTACTTGATATAATTCTAATTCAGAAATAAGGACTCCTTAAAATTACCTGATGTCTATCCTCCATTTTATGGCCCACTCAAGGTAATACCCAAAACAAGACTTACATGTGAATGCAGACACTGGCATAGGCAGAGTCCTAAGGCCAAAAATACTCAAATTCTCCAGAACTGTGGTACAGCCACACATCTGGAACAACTGTTCACTGTTCAGCTGAGTCAGAGCCCTCCACACTTTCAAGCACTCTTACACTCACCAAATACAGTATCAAGGACATAACCTATATGCACAAACTTGTTGCCTATGAATGGCATTAGATAGTTTTTGCAACACCTTGGTAAGACAGTAGTTCAGCCAACAAACTTCTCGTATTATGTCACTTACTGTGGATATTCATCCTGCTGAGATCCATCAGTTTTTCCCCGCCATCCTTTAAAACACACAGCAGCAAAATCCCATGATTAGTCTCATCCTCTTTCAATAATATAATTCTCTTTCCCTTAAAAACTGCAGTGAACACCTCATTGCTGAACCAGTGTGTCTCCCTACCTCTATCAGATGGGAAGTTCTGGGACAGAAAAACCCACATCGAGTGAGAATTAAGCTGTTTAAATAAAACAGATGGAACATGCACACACAACACCAGTGAAGCATAGGACATGCCTACAGAAAGTTTGACAACAGATAAGCTGTCAACATGCTATCATACTACCCATCCTGCTGACCAATCTTTGGTTTTCTGTACTCCTCCAGTTATCTGTGTCCATCTGTTGTCTCCTGTTACATCCTTAGCTTGCTAGCTCTTTGGGGCAGGGAACAAGGATTGTGTAGGTGCTACAACAGGCAAAGGATAAAAATAACAACAATAATTAGGTTATATCTTAGCTTCTCCTTGGGTTAGAATGTTTCCCTCCTGACTTCACAGCAGTGTTCATAAGCAATTATAACTTTGTGCAACATGGGGCTTCATAAACAAATAATTACATCCCAACCTATCTTCTGCCATTTCACCCAATCATCCCCTGAGACCTGGATCTGTTGAGCTCCCCATATGCTTCAAATGGTGACTGTGTGTGAACTCATTTTCAGAAGAAGATACCAGTGTTGTAGTGCAGCAGGACTGACACTCTGAAGATAATCCATAGATTTTCTTTGGACAGAACAAGCTTCCTACACACAAACTGTTGCCTCCTACTTTTGTGTGTCAACCCTGACTCACTTCTAGAGCCAAGAAGTAGAGGACAGTACCTTCATCCTACACTCACTCTGAAAAATGGCAAGAGCTTGCAGTTACAAGTTTATGTAAGAAGGTGGAAAACAGTTACATTATAAACTGTGTACACACAGTGTGGCCAAGCATAGCACTATCCAACTTCAATAAGCCTCTATTCCTGGATGTTCTATTAAACCAAAAGGAAAATTCTCATTCTTCGAGGCTTGCAAGGGAAATCAGCTCTCTGCTCTGGAGACATTCAGAAATTCACTTATAGGCCCAACTGGCTCCAAGCCATTAATGTAAATCTAAGATTCAGGAAAAGAGAGCAGTATCATGCCACATAGTAAGTCTTGGATTACTTGCTAGTAGCTGAAAGGTTCTGATGAATTCCTGGGGAAGAAAAGCCCCCCTAGGTAACGTCCTCTCTGGACATGCCATGAGCCACTCTCATAAGTCCTGAATTATATGTCTTTAGTAAATCAGGCATTAGGCTCCCTCTTCTCAAATCCACTGGGTGCAAATGCACCTCCTGCAATGCCTAATCCACATAACTCTGCTTTAGGACACTGGAAGAAAAGATGTTGCAGAGAGAAAAATCCTTTGTCCTTGTCCATCTCATTTGATGGAAGAGCACTGAAAAATGGTCTTGTAACTGTGACACACCAGACAAATCTGCAGCAGTTCTAACCGGTGAAAGCAAAAGTGTAAGCCTTCTTTTCCACCTCCAAATAATTTCTCCAAATCTTTCCAGGGTAAATTAGTCAGTAACCAGGAAAAGAATCTCCAATGACTTCCAATTCCTAGCTACAAGGATGCAGAAAGCAGGGCCAACCCTCTGCTTGTTTGTTATCTGCAGAAATAGAAAGGCTTACAGTGCTGGATGCCAGTGTAACACCGCTGAACACACAAGCTCCCTCAGGCCTTACTGGGACATGCACTGTAAAACTGGATTGTGCCAGGGGCATGGAAGGTGCTGCAGAGGAATTTGCAGAGGGAGTGATTCACCCTGGTTCTGCCTCCCCAGGCTCCCACAACTGCCGTTGAGGGGAGAAGCCTGTCTCTCAGGCAGTGCAAGAGCTGTGGGGACCAGACATCAAGAGTTCAGGAAGCCCATTCCCCTTCTGAGCCTGTCAAAACTAAAATAAAACAACATAGATAAAATTTGCTGTCTCCTGTCTCATCTGCTCTTTAAACTTCCTGTGATGAGGGCATTGCAACCTCTTTAAGGAAGCTGTTTTCCTGCCTAACTATCCAAATACGCATAAAGCTTTTCCCAGCACCTGCCTCCACATCTTCCTTGCTACAAATTAAGCTGATTACTTCTTATCCTATCCCCAGTGGACACAAAGAACAATTAATCACTGTCTTCTTAAAACAAGCTTTTAAATATTGGATGGCTTTTCATGTCCCTTGTCGGTGTTCTCTCTGGTCTAAACCAACCCAACCAAGCCACTCCTTGCAGATGGCATTTGCCACTCTGGCTGCTCTCTCCTCATCTCCTACCACTGATTTTGATTTTCCAACTCTCACTGGATGCAATGCTCTGCTATGGCTTCAGCAGTGGCTGATAGAGTAGAACTACTGCCTGTGTGCTACACGTGACATTTCTGTTAAATATACCCTAAAATGAGATTTGCTTTTTTGCAACATCACCACACTGTTGACTCACATTCAGTCTCTGACTCACTGTAGTGCCTCCCAGATCCTTTTCTGCAGTTCTGTTGCCTGGCTTGTTATCCCCCATTTTGCATATAAGCATTTGATCATACCTTCCCAAGGGCAGGACTTTTCATTTGTTGTTAAAAAATTTCTTCTTATCAAATTACACCGTTTTCTGGTTTAACAGGTTAATTACCTACATTTGATCTGCAGAGAAAGCAGATCAACTTTCAGCCTCACATTACACATTGGCAACAAAGAGAGCATGAAAAGAAGAACTTCTGTGTTCAGGCAAACTTCATATAAAGAGCTACTGTCTTATCAAAAGCCTATCAATTTACTACTCCCTTTTCACTTTGCATTTCTACCTGATTGTGGTAGGATGCCTGATACCCACTGAAGCCACTCTACCACTACCCTCTGCAACTGGACAGGGCAGAGAAAAATGTAAGGAAAGTCTCATGAGCTGAGATAAGGACCAGGAGAGATCACTCACCACAGCAAAACTGTCATGGGCAAGACAGACTCGACTTGGGGAAATTAATTGAATTTATTATCAACAAAATCAAAGCAGGACAATGAGAAGTAAAACAAATCCTAGAAACACCTTCTCCACACCCTTCCCTCCTTCCCAGCCTTCACTTTATTCCCGATTATCTACCTCCTCCTACCAGTGGCACAGGAAGATGGGGAATGGGAGTTACAATTAGTTCATCTTATGTTGTTTCTGCTGCTGCTTCCTCCTAAGGGAGAGGAGTCCTTCCCCTGCTCCAGTGTTGGGTCCTTCCCACAGGAGACAGTTCTCCATGAACTTCTCCAGCATGAGTCCTTCCCACAGGTTACAGTTCTTCACGAACTGCTCCAACACGGATCCCTTTTCATAGAGTGCAGTCTTTCAAGAACAGGCTAATCCAGTGTGGGTCCCACAGAGGATCAGGATTCCTACCAGGAAACCTGCTCCAGTGTGGGCTCCTCTCTCCTCAGGTCTGCAGGTCCCTGTTCTATCACGGGCCTCCCACAGGGTCACAACCTTCTTTTAGGCATCCAATTGCTCTGGCATGGGTCTCCTTCATGAGCTGCAGGTGTGTGTCTGCACTGCCACTGACCTCCATGGGCTGCACAGGGACAGTCTGCCTACCATGACCTTCACCATGGGCTGGGGGGCCACAGGGAGTACCTCCTCCCTCTCCTTCTTCACTGACCTTGGTGTCTGCAGAGCTCTTTCTTTCACATATCCTCACTTTGTTCTGGCCACAATTCCCTCTGTGAAAAAACTTTTTTCCTGCTTAAATATGTTATTACAGAGGCATTACTGTCATTCCCATTGGCTCAGCCTTGTCCAGCTGTGAGTCTGCCTTCAAGCAGGCTGGCATTGGCTCTGTCAGACATGGAGGAAGCTTCCAGTAGTTTCTCACAGAAGCCAGCCCTATAGCCCCCTGCTACCAAAACCTGGCCACACAACCCCAATACACTGATACACCGTGATCTTAGCAAACAAGCAGTAGCTCGCTCTAGCCTCATAAAATTTGCTGTCAAAAAGATACAGCAACGTTCCAGGCACCACATCACTCTAGAACCCAACTAGTACCAACAGAGCTGCTAGCAACTCATTAACTAGGTCATATCAACCAACAAGGAAGATAAGGGGCACATTCAAAAAACTAATTATACTTAGCTAAATCCTTCAGGCCTACCTCCACGAAATTATGCCTTTTGGTCCACTGGTATTAGATACACCTTCAATATGCATTTGATTAATGACCTATATGAAAGGATCAATGTTTCTTGGTATTTTACCCATAAAGTCCATAACATTTGACTTCCAGATATGCAGCAGGTATTTTTAATGTATATACCTGAAATTACATTGTATCATACCCTTTTTGAAAGTGCTGCATGAGCTTACCAGATAAACCAGCAGATTTTATTTCCAGGACTTCAATGCAATAGCAGGCATTCAGAGTCCCTCAAGGAGGCTGGCCTTAGTCTCGTCACAGGACTGCTGCATTCTGTATCTTTTTCCTCCTTCAAAAAGTCAAAACAATCAATAATTTCAAATTTCTTTTCTTTGTGGTCTACAAAAAAGATCATAGACTGTAACAAGCCATAGTAAAAAACCAAACTGGCAATGAGCAGAAACTGAAGCACAGAAGGTTCTGCCTGACCATCAGGAAACACTTTTATTGTGAGAGTAACTAAGCCCTGACACAGGCTGCCCAGGAACGTTGTGGATCCTCCTTCCTTGGAGATATTCAAAAGCCATCTGGACATAGTCATCTTTTCTTGGTGGCCCTGCTTGGGCAGGGGGTTGGTTGAGATGACCTCCAGAGGCCCCTTCCAACCTCAGCCATTCTGTGATTCTGTGAATTTCACCAGCCATCAGGAGGTCAAAAATCTTCCAAGAAAATAGTTGCTCTGTGGCCTAATCTATTCCTTTTCAAATGTGTCTTGATCCTACAGCAGATCCTTCTGTAGAGTGATACTGCAGATAGCGTAGAAAGGAATTTAACAGCTAGGATGGGTTCCTTCTCAGGACAATATTGATATTTTGCTTATTGCATGAACTGATTGAGATCTTTGTGAGATCACTTTAATTCAGACTTATGTAATGCTCAGAAAGGTCGGACAGGTTATTGTCTCCTTTCCATTATTTTCCAGAACTAGTGAAGACAGAAAGCAGAGTGGTCAAAAGCATTCAAATCAAACTGTTTAATACTGTTAAGAATATATTGCTCACATCAGCAAGAGGTTTATTCCAGATAAGATCTCAGACTAAAGCAAGGTCTCATCTTTTCTCTGCATCCCTAACATGTGGAAGCACAAAAGGAGGGCACCATAGCCTCCCATTGGCTCTTCAGTCTAACGCACAGAGAGCTCAACCAAGCATGGGAGGGGGATATCATAATCTTGTCTCACCTTCCAGTACTCTGAGGACCAGAAGTGAAACTGTTAAAAGTGCACATCACAACCTTCTATCTGTGTTCAGTGACTGACTTATCCACATGCAGTAAATGAAGATAAGTTGTCTTACTAGATATTTGTAAGTAACAAGAGCATTATGACTGGTACCTTAAGTTGCACCACGACTCGATTCACTCATAGGTGCAACAACAACTGTAAGAATAGAAAATTAGAAGAGTGCCAAACTGAACTAAAAGCCCCTTGAACACCTTGGAAGAATCTCTCTTCCATTTTGCTTTTTAATAAAAATTAAGTATTTTGGAAGAAATACAGTTGTCTACCTGGTCATACCTTAGCACATATCAGTTGAAAACTGTGCAGTTGCAGAAAAAACAAGATTCACACTTAAGATAAGTGAAGGATTCTAAACTTAAGGCGAACAGGTTTTTCTCCAGCCCTTTCCTTGCTTCCCTCCATGACCAGTCATGAAGACAGCTGACAGAAGGTCCTTCCACATATCCCTCACCAAATCCTGTTCCTTCACACTCCATTTAGTTTCTGCAGTTCAAGCAGATTCCTTTTCCCCTTGAAATCAATGTTTAATTAACACATTATTGGAAAAAAAAATGGGATGCAAGAGCAGACTGCAACAAAGCCAACACTTTCCTGCTCTGCAGATGCAGCCAGTCCCATTAGACAGTTACCCCAGTGGAAAGTTCTTCCTCTCCTCATCCTCCTTCAGCTGCCAGCAAACATCATCCTCTTGCTTAGTTACCTTCATTTCCATCCTCATGGGACTCTTCTCCTTCTAAGAAGTGGTTCACAACAGCAAAAAAGACTGAAAGTAGAAGAAGAAGCAGGGAAGTCCTCTCTGTGTAGCCCTGAGGCCTCACCTTTAATTCTGCCATTCCCATGGGAGTAGCTTTGTTTCCCCTGATGACACTCCCATCAACATGGCAAGCACAGTGGAAACAGGACAGTGTACTTTGCCATGAGCAGGGGATTCTCATAGGTCAAACTCACAGATTCCAGAATACACACAGCTGTATGCACCCAAAGGCAGCCAAGATGCTACCGGCAAAAGGTTTACATCATACCTCCCCCCATCCTCATCAATTATTATTCTATCCCATTCCTTGGCTCATCCGGCAGCTGGGAGGTACTTGGATGCAGGGGATGCTGCAGTACTGTCAAGGGCATTATAGAGGCAGGCCTAGGTCTTAAGGACCCTCCCTGCTAAATACGCAGGCACTTTCACTACAGCGTTGGTGCAGCCAGTAAGGGACAGTGGAGTCCATGAACTCCTGGCCTGGGCTGCTCTAGTTATGAAGAGAGACATCAGGATCTTTGAAAGAGTCCACTATCCTAGCATTGTCATTCCCAGGATCCAAAAGCGACTTGTGTTAATTAGTTTCCATGATGTGATGGATGACAAGCAGCAGGGCTAGGAATGACACAAGCAGATTGTGTTTGAAATAAGCCGTCCCTCACCATCAAGGGCAGAGAAAAGGAATTTGGAAAGGACAGGAGCTGAGTACACCACTGAGAGATGACAGGTGTGCTGACAGTTCCCTGAATCCCTGATATACTCTTAAGACAAAAAAAAAACAGGCATGGGACATACTTGGGACAGAACTCAGACATATGGCTGCAAGAAACAAGGAGAAAGCTCTGAGGCAGGGGGAAGCAAAGCAGATGAAGGGCAAGTCCATCCTGTAGGAAGGGGCCATATTGCAGACAGAGCTGAACTTCTAACAGCTGTAAGTGAACCTCCAGCATCGTCTGAAAAGCCAAAGCAATGCCTGCAGCAGCCCAGCAGCCCAAGAGGGTCAAGGCTTTAGCCCAGACGGAGGACTGCCAAGCTGGCTGTGTGGTCTACAGTTCACAACAGCTGTTCACAGTGCTCAGAGAGCACCGTTTTCTGTGAATGGCAACAAGAATAATCACATTATCACCTTCCTTTAAGGAATAATGGAGGATCTTCCAACATCACTGGCATATTTCCACTAGGAGTCTTACTGTTGAACTTTCCAAGCACATCACTACAGAGACACAGCACTTCATGCATACTAGACTTCAGTAAAATCATAATCAGGTTAGCCCAATCCAAAGTTAAGTTTTTCTGAAGAGAAAAGAGAAAAAAGAAAAAAGAGGGAGAGGGGAGAAGAAGGGAGAAGGGAGAAGAAGGGAGAAGGGAGGAGAAGGGAAGAAAAAAGGGAGAATGGAGATGATTATCATGTATGTTTATCCTGTTCTTACTCCTCCCTGTGCACCTGCCCATAGCTATTCAACACAGAAAGTAACTGATCCAGTGCAGCTGCTTTGCTCCCTGCTCTTGTGAAAACGGAAGACCAAATTAGTGTTCCAAGGAGTAAAAGGCAGCAGGAAGATACCTAGAGGAAAGCACAGGGAGCACAGTGAACACATGCTGATGTTTCTGATACCTCTAGAATACAGGAATTTGCTGCTTTACAATACCCTGAGCCAGAAATTGTAGCTACATCTTTGTGCAAAAAGGTATGTGAACTGTTCTGACTGCCTTTTTAATGATTCACACCTGGTGAATGCTCTTCCAGCATTTCTATAAAGGACTACACAGTCACTAAGAGCACTTCACCACTGCTGCCAGATTAAAGAGAAAGGCTCTTTATCCAGAGCTGTTCCAGCTGTAAGTGAACTGGTGCATAGAAGGATAAAAGTGTGGACAGGAACTCAATTGTCACAGTTTTATGGACTCTCCTAGACAAGGAGAGTGCAATGGATCTAACCTGTCTAGATTTAAGGGAAGTATCTTATGCCACACCTATGTTAAGAGAAATCTACAGACATTACTAGAACAGCTGTCTCACTGGGAAAACTTAGCAGATACTTACTTTTAACAGAAAACTCTGGAAACAAGAAATCAGGGAGATTCCTGGAAGACCAACTTTAGAAATTATCTTACCTAACGCGATTGCTACCAACCTTCCTGTTTGTAAAACACATCAAGGCAAAAGAACTACAATTCCAAGTCATCACAGAGGAACAGTGACGTGAACTGAGCAAGAACTTGCGAGTACTGTCACATGAAGGATAGCACATTTAGGGACAATTAAACAAACAAAACCCAATAAAACACCCCCAAGGATTCATCAGCTGGAATAAAAGGTGCATGAAAAATTTAGGGATTTCTGTGATAACAATGCAATGTAATCATGGAGAAAGCTCATGTGATTCCTGGTCTATCACATCGGGTAATTTACTTCAGAAGCAGGGAAGTATTAGCACTGCTGAACAAGGCACTGATAAAAACATATTTAAAACACTCTTATCAACTGTTTTGAGAAATGTGAGACCAAATTGAGAAGAGAACAGGTGAAGGGAAAAAAATAAGTGCTATTAGCCTGAATAAACAACAGAAAGCCTGCCCTTACAAAAGAAGGGTGAAATATGGGCTTGCTTAACCTGCCAAAAGGAGGTTACATGGAGAAATACAGCGTTCTTAAATATGCTTGTGTAAGCCAGGGAAGGAGGGTAAAATTAATTAAAGATAATAAACTCACACAGGTCTAATTTGGTCTCAGGGAATTTAGAAAGGAAGCTAGAGAAACAGAAATTAGGCCCTGGGACAATCTTCCAAGCAGAGCAGTGGCATAAGGTATTTACATGGTTTTAAGGCAGACCACAGTAAATTCATAGAAAATATCATATGGCAAGTTTGAATTGTTTTGGAGTTATAGTACAGATTCTCTGATATAAAACATATTCTGTGTACTAATAAGCTTGCATTTAGATTTTTAAATCTCCCCTTCAGTTAAAGTATTACCAGTAGTCACAGCTGAAGATGGAAAGTTAGGTAGGATTTACTGGCACATTTACTCAAACCCCTTAAGACTCCTAATCAGCAGCTAGTTCTCACAGTCCAGGTGCCATAACCTCTAGTGAGTCAGAGAAATGAACAGGATCACTGGAAGGTTTTATCATCGTCTTGAACTGGTCATGCTCCTGACTGATCTGACATTTTCACCTAATACCCTTGTTTCACCCAAGTTATTCCCTTGGAAAGCTGTAGTTTGGAGGCATTAAGTCTGTTGTACAAAAGTGCTCATTTCATGTTAGTATTTTGGAGTCCATCTAGCAAAGGACTAGAAATGGATGAAAGAAGGAGGAATATAGATGAAATCCCAGAAAACTCTTCAAACCCAAGTTCTTTTGTTAGTTTCTCCACAGTTGTGGGGAATCATTTCCAAAACACAGAGCATCACTGTCTGTCCCCTCCCAGGTACTTACAGCCACAGAGGATGAGCCCGGCAAGTGCATAACTGTACAACAATACCAAGCAGCCCTGCATCAGGCAATTGTTCACGAAAACAGAGCCTGTGGAAAATGCCTCCTTCCTCCACAATACCAGCCACTCTGTCAAGAGGGCAGACCCTGCACATCCCTCTAAGCAGCTGAGAACAGTCCTATCTGAGACTCCAGCCCCCAAAGCAGCAGAGTCACCTTTTGTGATGTTGACCTCACGGATGCTGTAGCCCTCACGCAGCCGGACAGAAACAATGCTCACGAGATCAGCGTGCACCTCCTTCTCTGTGTGCTTCTTCCTCCGCATCGCCAGAGCAGGGTTGCTGCTTGCAGATACCAGATGCTCATTGAACAGTCTGTGCTGGGACACTGTAAATGGCAGAAATGGGGTTTGTGGGGCAGCAGCTCTCCTCAGCCTCATCCTAAAGCAACAGGCCTCCTAAAGTGCTTTATAAAAGCTGCCAGGAACACTCACTGGCCTGAAGAACAGTACATCCTTCAGGCACCACTTGCACCCCCTCCTGATTCTGCAACACAGCAAACAGGTTCATTGGTGTGGCCAAGAGGTCTCGGAGAGGGGCAGGGTGGAGTGCCAGGCCCTGCTTTCTCTGGGACAGCTTTTGTGACAAGGCACACATTGGAGTTACAGGTTTAGCCTAGACAGGCAGAAACTGCACAGCTGTTGCAACAGTTGTACAGAAAGCTTTGGGGCTTGACCAATTTCCCTGGAAAGCCCTGAATTCCCAGGTGCTTTCCAAAAGGTGTCAGGATGTGAAAGCCTTCAGTTTAAATCCCAAACAGCTGATCTTTTTAAGATTCAGTATTTCCAAGTCCCAGGCCAGCTCTCTTCAAACTTGCCACTGTATGTGACTTCTGCTGCCAAGTTACAGAAGGCGCAGATGGCACCAGCACAGTGCCAGGGCTTCAAAGGGTGTTTCCATGTTTTACTGGCAACAACTAATCTCTCCTGGCACACTCCCAGTAACAGTCACAAAATAAGAAAAAACAAGAGAGGCATTTGAGATGGTTCTCAGGGGTCTAGTTTTTCAATCAAAACTGCTGTCTGCAAGCCCAGCTAGGACAACCTCTCCAGAATGTCCCCACCTGCAAAGTAACCAGTGTGCAGAGTAGGGTGGGCAAGAGCTTCTGACCCCCTCCAAGTTCCAACACAGTGAGCCTAACTGCAGACTGCTGAGCCAAGACCACCAAAAGGGGACCAGTGGAAAACAGGACATTAGTTTGCACTGGTCCACCCAATCCCTGGAACCAGGAAGCGAGTCATAGATGAGGCTGTGTGACCAATTGTGCCCAGAGCCTTCAGAAGGCATGGCCCAGAGGGGACAAGGGAGAGCATCAGCATAACCAAAGCCTGGGGGAGTCACCCCAAAGAGAGGTGCTGTACGACATCCACTGGCTGGAAGGACATGCACATTCCTCACCACAATAATATTCTGGATTCAGAGACTCCCCAGTACGCAGAAAAGAGTACAGCAGAAATGCCTTGTGATACACATTCAGATCCAGGCTCAGGGGATCCAGCTCAGGGCACGTGGAGAGGTAGGCACCAAAAGTAGCCATGGCGATGAATTTCATCAGTTCCACATTGGGAACGTGGCCAAAGCTGCAATCATATGAGTAGACACCGCCCACCTACGGGATGGATAAAGAAGACATCTGAGTACAGCAGTGAGGAGGACAAGGCAGAGGACCAGTAAAGGACTCAAACAGGCAGAGAAGGCCCTGTTCCCCTCTGCAGGTAAACAGCACCAACAACAATCCACCTGCCTCCCTCTGCCAGGCAGCAGCCCCATACTCCCAGGTACCAGACATACCTGCACAAAGGAACAGGCCACTGTGCCACTGCGCAGCTGGTTGAGTAAAGTCTCACACACAGCCACATCAGGGACACTGGTCACTCCATCCGTAATTATTATTATACCTGCAAACAAGGCAGCATCTTAGTGCACTTTCCATCTCAAGCGCTATCAACCTCCCAGTATACCCACCAAAGATAAAGTTTAGGCAGGGCAGAAGTAGAAGAAAAATCTTGAGGATGGTTTAGAGCTTCCAAGGCAGTATGGAGCTGGCAAATATCCTGACTAGGTACAACAAAGCACTCAGGTGGGGCACAACTCCGCACATCCCAGGTTGCCCTGAGCAACAGCCACAGCTGTACTTTCTCACTAACTCCCTAATGCTGACACATGACATAGTGCTGCTGTCCTCCCCATTCCCACAACCACAACTTCCCCACAGCACGCAGAGTAAAAGCTAATGTTTAAATTCCACCCCCAACAGAAGGGGCCAGGCACCAGCCCTCATAAAATCAACCTCAGCCTAAAGCAGGAGGAACACAACCCTTTGCAAACAACCAGGCAAACCTTAACCCTGAGGATGCAGCCAACCTGCACTAGAGTTGGAGGGCAGCAGCTGCAGTGCCAGGATCCCTTGCCGGACCATGCTGACCAGTCCAACATCGGCAGTGACAACAGACACACTGGGCTTCCTCCCAGATGACTCCTGCACATCACCAGGGCTCTCTTGGCTCAGGGGTGACAAATCCACCTAGAAAAGTTAGAAAAACCCACAAAGCCCCATGGGGTTGATTTCAGTCTAGCTCTAGTTCTCACTCTTCCAAACATCCTTCAGTCTCACAGTCCCATGGTACCAGAAACCTGAAGTACATCTGCTAGTAGCTTTAACTTCCAGGTGCTCTCAAAATCCTGGTCATTTGGGCCCATTAGAACAGGTGGGCAAGGCTGCTTGAGGGTAGAGGAAGGGGAGAGCATGCTTAGAGCTTTATTCTAAGCTGATTTCTCACAGATGAGGAAATATGAGACGCTTTGGGGTTGCTAAAACTCCTCTGTAGAGAAAAGCAGTTCCAAATTAAAAACATAGTGAATACCTATTCTTTCCCATTGCCATTTAGTAGAAGCTGCAGCTAATCAGCACCTACTTAAATCTACTCTCTTCAGCCCAGAAATGCTGGCAAGGCAGAGACAGCTATGTTTCACTTGTGAAGCACTGCAGCAGAGGGAGCAAGGAGTCTTGTAAGGCCAAAGTCTAGTGCCTAGGCACTTACCTCTGCTCAAACAGAACTTGTTATGCAGTGCTGATACAAACAAATGCAGGTAGGCTTCTCCTGCATCTTCTATGAAAAATATCCCCCAGGCAAAGCCTGAAATCTGTATAATTACACCAGTGAGAAATCTGTCTCCATTGTCCCCTTATCCCCAGAAGGTTCTGGCAGTTCAAACCTGTAATAAAATATTGCTTCATTTTTATTGCTAAGACAGAGAATGGGCGAGACCCTCCCCTGCAAAGCTACAGATCATTGGAGCTGGGAAAACTAACGAAATTTTTGTTACACACAAATGGGAGCAGTCTGTGGTTGTGAGCAAAAAATCTGACTATCCATCACTTTAATTTGCCAGATGACTTCAATTCAGACACTCCTTAACAATGGTACAGCTAATGCAACTTCAAAAGTTAAGCAGTTTCAGTCCTTGCCCTTCCCCTGGGGCCTCCCACCTCCACCCCATAGCCTGTGGCAGGACTCGCCAGTCCCTCCGGCCTGGAGGAGCGTCTCTTTCCCCCCATTTGCATGGAAGAAGTTATAGGGTAGTTTACCATGAGAGAAATACTGCATCAGGCAGGAATGCATACAAAGCACTGCAAAAACACCACCTGGACTCACTAGTTGAGGTATTTACTTCCTGCAATCTTTTTTCTATTCCAGGACTGACAGCCTTAGCATTCAAATATACAGATTTCAGCTAGAATATGAGACTCTGAGCACTCCAGATATGGAACTACAATACATCACCAGTAGCCTCTTGCTCATCTGATTTTGAGACTTTTTTTCCATTTCGATCAAACTCTAGTAACTAATGTTAAATAAGGATTAAATAACCTCAGACAGACCAATAATGACTTTAACTGCAAGAAGATCAAAACCAGCATGGCCAGCAGGTTGAGGGGCATGACCTCTAAAGGTCTCTTCCAACCCAAACTTTCTATGATTCTACCACTAATTTGCCAATATGCACATCCATGGCTATTAAGCAGCATTTAATACAAGGAGTATTAGAAACTGCATAAGCTGTTTATTCAGCTTCATGGCCAGTTTTCATCATAACAAGGACATATTTTCATTCAAGAAATGTAACAAGGGCTAAGGGCATATTCACAGCTATTTATAGATTAGTAATACGTGCATAATCAGCTCTCCCACAATATTCTTCACAGAGAAAACACATCCTACCACTGTCCAATGATGTCAGACAAGAAGTCAGGCTGTTTTACTCCACAATAATCTTAGGGGAAGTAATCATTCTCATCAGTCCTTCTAAACACTTACTGATTCTGCTTTCCTCAGCATTCATGTCTCATTACTGGATCCCACAACATAATCTTAACCAACTCCTCAGCTGTTCTGTCTGCAGACCTATCCTGCTGTTCCTCTTGCCACCTCACCTAAGAGCACAGACCTCCAGGGAGCCAAGAGATCCCGATTACCTCTGCCCCACTTACCTGAGGTTTGGGTTCATACTGTTGCTGGAGCATCTCTGCCACTTTGTTCTCAAAGGCACATAGCTGTGTGTAAACTTGATGCAGAAAGGCTTCCCGCTTCGTCTCATCCAGCTGACAGCCCTGGAACAGTACCTGGCCCAAGGACACACATGTCGGTCATTAAGTTAAGATTTTACAGCACCAGCCCCTAAAATGGTACACACTAACACAGCTCTGCATGGGAAAGTTCAGACAGATTCCTGACAAAGTACAGGTACAACACAGGCCAATTCTCTCTTTCCTGCTCAGAGCCAACTGCCTCTGAGCAATGATGTCTCGTGGCATCTGCAATTGATTCCACAGCAGATGCTCCATCACACTTTGGGATATCTCCTCCTTGTGCAATAAGTTTCTACTTCATTTGACTTCTTCTAGCATAAGCAGTTGTCAGGAGAAAGTGATGTGGGATCCTTGTTAGAAGGCATTAACTCTGATCTGATGTTTCTAAGGAAGGCCTGTTTACTCTAATCTAACTCATCTATAGACTGATCCAATTATCTTCCAAAAGGAACAGCAAATTGAAATAAAGAAAAAAAAGAAATTAGCCTGGCTATTACAAAATAGGCTGTGACAGAGCCCGCCTGCCACCACAGCAACTCCCCGAGCTGATAGGTATTGACACCTGTGTTTACAGATGCCACAATTGTACAGGCAATCTCTGCCCATGACCAGGAGGCAAAGAAGATACAATGTGGAGGCAAAGAACCCAGTGGATGGAGGGGGTGCTGCATGTTGTCCACATTGCCTCAACCCCAGATGGGCAAGACCTCAGTGACATAGGAAAAGCAAATGATTACAATAGAGACAGGTTTTCCTGGATGAGGGATGCACACATATGCCTCTTCCTCCATAAAAGAAATATAATTATCCAGTTTTACCCAAAGATCAGAGTTCATCACCTCATACAAAAAGCCAGGAAATTAGAGAGATCCAAAGAAATAAAACATAGCAACTTCAGAGTGCCCAATATACTGTAAATAGGGGAGATACTGAGGCACAGCCTGACGGTGTCTGCCACATTGCTGGACAAGATGACACACACAAAACATCACTGGCAAATGGAGAAGTTCCTGCTATGCTTACTCCGATAGTTTCTAAGAATGGACCAAAGTGAGGGCCACATTCCTCAGGCCGTACACAGATCCTGGCACAAGGCTTGGGCAGGGTGAGCTGGGGAGGCAAAGGGAGGGAACAAGCATAGACTAACAGGCTCCTCCTGTTACCACCCACTTTCCCTGGTATTAGCAATGGAATGAAATACACTATCAGAAACATATAAATAATGTGAAAATACTGTAAGGTGGAAGAGATCAAGGATAAACTTCAAAAGTCACACTGGTACCATAAACCAGACTTGAATTTATTAAATAGACCTGCCCTGACACAAGTAAAATCTCACTGATAATCTCCATACCAGGGCTGGCTGCTCCCTCCAGCAAGAAGCAGCATATTCATACCAGTGCAAAAAGAACAAGGTTTGTAGGAAGGGACAATTATTTTTGAATTAGCCACTGCTACACAGCTGGAGCAGGGAGACAAGCTTTTGGGCACACAAGCTCTGCTTGAATGCTTTGAGCTAATTGCAACAGGCAAAAAGAACTAATCAACAGAAATTAAAAACAACAACAGCAAAACAACATCAACAAGCACACATTCAACATGAGGCAAATATCCTCTGTGGCCCAATTCTAACATCATGCCTGTGGGCAGCTTTCTCCAGACAAACATCTGCTTTCTGCCCAGAAAGGAGAAGTTGCTCATACACTTCTGCACCACACCAGGCCACAATTTAGCTAGAAAAACCTACAGCACCACAGGTGACAAAGCCCAGCTGCCACACGCCCCCACTCTCGTCTGCCCTCAGAGGACTCTGGTCCAGTGAGCTGCTCACATGCTGAACTTTACCTGGTGGGACTGCAGGCCAATGATGGAGGAATACGCCTGGATGGTGACAAAGATCTCTGGCTGGTAGATAATGTCTGAACCGGGGATACGAAAGGGTCTTAACAATCCTACCAAGCATCGGGAAAGGGCATGAAATACTTCATCAAAAATTATTTCCCCTGTTGAGTCATCCTGCAGAAAGAGAGAAAAGCAACAGCCGTTTCATCTTCTAGGACTTTCAATCTCATTGCTGGCTGTCCCACCACACAGAGCCCACAGGAAACATTCTCCTGCAATGGCAGCTTGATTAAAGTGACAGCTTCCAAAAACAAAAATCACACATTGAGCATGCAGTGGAGAAACAAGATCTGCCATCAAGCTGCCCAGCCAGGAGCACAGCATGGCTCCCTCCTGGGAAAAGCAAGACTTCTCCAAAAGCTAAGACTGACACTGAGAGCAATAAGCCTTCTGAGCAAACAGAAATGGGTGCAGCCTTCTAATGCAGAGCACCCCAGAGAGGCAGTTTCTGCACTTACCACAATCCCGGTGGAAGGGCTCAGATCGAGCTCAATCACAAATCGGTACTGGCGGGCCAGGAAGGTGACCCGTGTGGAGGGTACGAGGAGATAGGGCCTGGGCTGGACGGGCTCGTCTGGCTGCCACCCGTTAGGGAGGATGCTGAGAACATCAAGCTCGTTTTCTGACTTCACCTGCCAGAACATGCAAACGGAACGTGAGAGAACATCAAGCCACACCAAAGGAAGAAACGGAGGGAGGAGCCGGGTTCAGATGCTCTGCAGGGTCCGGGTGCCGCAGCAGCCGCGGTGACCCGTCCAGCTCTGGACACGGACTCACCAGCTCGGGCTCGGGCACGGCCCGGATGACCTGGTGCAGGCGGCTGAGGACCCAGGCGAGGCGCACATTGCGAGAGATGCGGTAGTCCTTCTTCATCAGCAGGAACACATGTCCTGCCTCCTCCACCTGCGGCGGGACCACAGAGCTCAGGTCACCCCGCAGGAACCCCGGCCAGCGCCCGCCCCGCCGCTCACCCTGGGCTGCTCCGGCCCCGCACCCCAAGCCCTCCGGCACCGAGGCAGCCCCGCTGCTCCGCACCGCGGCCCTCGCGCCGCCCCTGGCCCTTGCCTCGTCCCTGATCCCCGGCTACGAGCTCCCGGCCGAGCTCAGCCCCTCTGCCAGCTCTGGGCCAAGCTTTGCCCCTCTGCACACACCTCTCTGCCCCTGACTCTCCCCGAACCTTCTCCTCCCTCCCGCTCCCTCTCCCACCTCCCGCCTCCTTCCCACCCT
>JAOXXN010000065.1:42249513-42277005 GCA_026770055.1 Myrmophylax atrothorax | reverse complement strand
ACCGCGGGTCCGCGTCCCGGCCCCGCCACGGACCGCCCGGCCCCGGCAGCGGGCACGGCTCCGGGCACGGGCAGCGACGCTCCGCCGGGCTTCACCTCCCACGCTTTTGCCGCCCCCGCCCAGGGAACAGGTCGGTCGCTTTTCTGCTGCTTTCGGCCCGTGAGCGTCCCGTTCCCCGAGCGCTCCCTCACCGGCCCGGCACTGCAAGCGGGCATTTTTGCCACTCTGGTCCCAGCAAGGCGAAGGAGGGGAGATGCAGCTTATTTTTTTCTTTTTAAATTTGCCACTAGGGACCTGCCATCAGAGCAGGAGGAGGTAACATCTTCCTCAGGCGATGAGACCCCTTCAAGTTCCCTTCTAGCACAGAGTTTGACCCAAACCTGCTGGGTATTTCAAGTCAATTTATACACTGCCCATTTCATTTAAACCAGCCACTAAGTTTCCTTGTTACCTTGCACAAATCTCTCAAACTTTTTATCCGCTCCTCACCTGTAAAAGTAGAGACAACAGCACTGATAGACACCATCGACTGTGTTGGGGTCATATTTCATTCACAGTGTACATCCTAGAAACTGCTATCATTCTATCACCATTAGCACTCAGCACAGTAAACACAGTGTGGGGAACATGTATGTAAAGTTTTTAACGTGATATCCTGTTGAAAGTCCACCTCAGAGAAGAGTAGCAGGCAGGACCATTATGCACATGAAGTTCACATAAAACTAAAAGTGAGAAATCAAACTTTCTGGCTCCTCTCTTCAGACCCTATGGTCTTGTAATATTTGTGTACGATGCTCATACTGCAATGCCAGACACTTAGAAATGCACTGGCCTTAGGGACAGACTGGCAAGTTATTTGTCTTTCCTTCTCCTTCTGATCATGTATCCAAAGGTTTTTGTCTTTTTCTACATTTTGCATAGCAGATACCCTACCTGCAGTAGTCAATAAATAATAAATAAGTATTATTTTATATGGTGTGTATTGATCACCTTGCCAACTATCGAAACGCAGCTGTGTCTGAGGTGGATAATAGTCACACAGAAACACTAAATAATAGTTACAAGTAGTATTAAGAGCCCCCTGGGAAGTTTCTCTGGAAAACACCGTCCTTCACATGCCCCTAAAAAAGTCAGATACATGCACACAGAGGATAATAGAGACCTATTTCAACAAGGTGACAATGGTCCAACAAAGAGGCATGTTCCTGACTCAAAATCAGCATCCCAAGAGCAAGATTATATCCCTTTAGATGTTTGTGCAAAGGCACATTATTGTTAAGCTTCCTGTTTTATAGGGACAACATAATAGCAGTAAGAACTAGCTATCCCTCCTCAGGGCATAGGATTAGATCCTGGTGTCAATTACTGTGAAGAAAATCAGGTATTACTTCATTTACTTCAATAGTTAACTCCAGATTTTAAAAGTGCAACTGGAAATAAAATCTGTTTTCTAGTACCTTTCTTCCCCTGCTGATAGTTCTGGCAATCTAGCATTTTGTAGCTTGCAGTTTATCAAAGTAATGATTCGATGAGGTAGTCATCTGAAACTGCACCATCTCTGGCCCTTCCCTCTCCAAGGTCTTCTAAGACCATGCACACACATACTTGCACCATATTTTGATCCGGCTGTCTATCAACAGAGTATCTTCCATGTAAAATCAAAGACAAGAGAAAAGTCTCCACTTCCAGTTCCAAATTAAACCTCTTCAGTTTAGCAGACAGAAACCAGCATGTTACCTGAGAGAAAAAAACAAGCTAGCTACTCTTAATCACCAAGAGTAAAGTGAGCCCAACAAGATTTGGGGAAAACGTGTAGTTTTCATCCACACACTATCCTTTCAACTGGAAGAAGAAAAACCTAGGACCCCCACATATGAGATGTCCACAAAACAGACAGAGGGATAGAAGACTTCATCTGAGAATCTTTTATTCAGAGTGCTATATATGAAGATAAAAACTACTTTTAAAAAATCTTACTGTGCCTAACTGAGATGCAAAGACCTCTACTTCTGAAAAATTGTTACAGTTAGGCACAAAAATAGCAGCCATAATTTTATAAATAGGCAGAGGGTAGTGAGAAAGTATTAAAAGAGCAGTGAAGTTTCTTTAAGGTTGCAAGGCACATCTTTGCTGTGGTGTGGAGCAAAACAGAGCCAAGTGGAAAGAAGTGCAGTACAAGAAGTTCTTTGTACAGCAAGCAATGCTCTAATTGCTCAATAGGGGAGTGGAGTTCTCTGTCTGATTCCTCTGATTCTTTCTTTCACATCTGTATCTCTAGCTCTGCAGTTTGCAAATAAATTGTATGGAGTGGAAGGAAAAACATGATAACCACAGTGAGGTTTGTACCAGCCCCCTCTAAGTCTACTCCCCTCCCCAGTATTTGCTACTGGCATTGAGACTTTTCAAAATGTATGTTCCAGAAAAAGTGTTTTGTCCCCATCTATAAGGTGATAAGTAGACACATTAGACTTTTTTGGTGTCTTCATTAAGAAAATAGCCAGCTCCCTTTCCAAGGGGCCTTAAAAATTAGCAGTGGCATAGATTTATAGACTTGGCCACATGGTTACTCCTCAACACCACCAGACAGAAGAGGCAAAGGCAAGAATACACAGTCATAGAAACATTATTCATCTTCTTTTGCTTGTTCCCTTTAGAATAAATTTCCAAATTTTTTTACCAAGCCAACGTGCTTGTTACAACTAAAAGACAAAATGCTGTCAGTAAACTGGGGCAATTCAGTCAGTGCAATTTTCAATAAAATTGCTACTTGGGCCTGCTCATCTTCAAGGTACTTACTCTGCTCTGAGATTTGAGCTTGTTCATTCAAGGTGGCAGCTGTAGTAGCCACAATTCATAGATTTTGCTTACGTCTTGCTAGAGGAACGAGCTGGCTCACAGAAGCCACCTATCTCCCTGATGCAGGAGAAACTGCATGTGCCATTATCATCAATTCCTTGTGACCCTTCTCACCACATCCCTTTCCTGTTAAGCAGGGGTGAAGAGAGGGGGATCAGAGCCCGGAAAAGACTCTGGAAACAGAACATGCAGCAGTTAGAGGCGTTATCCATCATGCCAGGATGCCCAAATGCTGCAACACAAGATCTACAAGAGTCAATCAGAACTAATGCCCTTGAGTATAGCAGCAGGAGATAGGAAGCGAGGCTGCACTGCAATATTGCCCATATCCTGGTCTTTTTCCTTGGGTTCTCTGAATGGCATTCACCAAATCCTTGAAATTAAGCATTTGTATGGTACTGTTTAATGGAAACAAGACTCAAGGGGAATTTGCCATTGACACAGTGACAGGGAAGTCTGTGCAACACGGCAAGACTGCAATTTGTCTCTCTGGCTATTTTTTTTTTTGCCATGTTAGCACTTTCAGCCTTTTTTGCCCAGAAGTTAATACCCAAGGTGAATTCAGAAGCTGCAGTCCAAACTGTGATCAGATCTTGGTTGTGCCAAACAAAGCTGATCTTATCTCACTGGTGACCTCATCCTATTTGAGAGAGCAAAACTCATTACAATAATCAGAAATAACAGAGATGGGGGGAAAGTAATCATGACAGCACCTGGTCAGAACTCCCTTTACCATCATTTCAGAGAATTAATTCTAAGCTCTCCTCCTGCAAACGTCATTTTTCACTCCAGCTGGAAGTTCAACCTCCAAAGTTATTCTGACCACTTGCAGGACATATTCATTTATTCTTGATTCACAGGCTTTTTCCTCCTCCTAGCATGTCCTCTTGCATTTATTTAATAGAAACTCTACACAGTGTATATAGGAACCAATTTTCTGAGCATCACTTTGTTTAACTGAGTGTACAGGGAACAGAAACTAAACAGACACACTGTTGGATGTGTGGAAGTGTATGAATGAGTACATTGCCAAAAAAACCTTGATGTATTACTCAGGAGTGGAAGCATGAACCCATTCAGATGAAAGGATTTCTTGTAGGAAGAGTGTGCAAGAGAGCTTAAGTATAAGTGGTGTGTGTGCAAATGCTGCAGAAGCACATTCAGGGCAAGATGTAGGGAAAAGTAGCATGTTTCATTGCATCAACCAATATATTCGGGGACAAAAATATGCAAGCCCTTCTCCAAGTCTCATACACTGTTTTCCACCATCTTTAAGAGCATCATTGTGAGAGGATGCATTGTAGGTGTGTATTTATACTTAGGAATACATAAACATAAAAACAGATGAGACAGATGTGTGTGCACACTTGATTCTGCAAGAGAATAAAAGAATGAAAGCTGTACATGTTCTTTCAGCCATCAGTATAAAATTTAATGTTTGTCATTAGCTTTATGACCTCCACTACCAGATATTAGACACAAATCTGCACCTCATTCTAAGACAGAAAGACATCCATTGCTATCTCCCATTGTCAAGAAGCTCACTGTGGTCCTGACTCAGTGCTGGCCCAAAAGGAAGAGAACCATTTCCTCAGGCAGCAGATAGCATCAAGTGAAATGGCCAAAACCAAAGCCACAGTTTGGAATTAAAGCACAATGTTCCAACAAGTATTTCCACTAGTTTTGAATTCCATTCCTTTTTGCTTCTTTAGTCTTATAACTCCACTGGATCACTCCAATTTCCAAGAAGTCATGAGGTCCCACCCCCTTCAGTAAGACTCAGCAGATCTTTTTTGCTTACTACCTCCTCCACTTGAACTTTGCCTGCTCTCCTTGTTTCTGAATCCTCAGATGGAGTCATGGCAATTAACCAGTGACATCCCAGTGTGCTTCCTTGGCAACAAATATCACGTTCTATCTGCTTGTCTATCAACAGGGTTAGGTAAGAATAGGAATTGATGAGTACTAAAGGAGGAAGAGCATGGAAAGACGTGCAATCAGAAAATTTTCATTTGATATGAGTGAAAGATAAACCTCTCTTTAATAAAATGTTAATCCAGTGCATCCACTGGAGATACTCCTTGAAGAGTTTCAACAACTCCTCAAGTAAGATTAAATATTATTTCCATTTTGCTCTCAACCCCTTCAGTGACCCTGAAGTAAGAAACCTTGATTGCTCCAGACCAGTGGTACAAGATTTCCTGCTGTATCCACTAGATAACATTCCTAACAATGCAGGAAACACAGATAGTTTGGGGGTTTTTATCTGGTATAACATTCAATCTTCAGGATCAATCCCCAGCATTCTCACATCATTTACCTGCATCCAGTCACTTATTCACACAAAAAAGAAACCCTCCCCAACCAACAAGAGCAGGTGGAGTATGGATGTCAGTGCAGAAGAGCATTGGTGCGAGACAAGACAGGTTGCCCCCTCTTTCTCTCAAAAAGCAGACCCCTCACACTGACTACAGCACCCATCTCATGACTGAGCTTGGATCTGCTCCACAGTAATTGAAGCGCAGGCTCCCCATCAGAATTTCCTTTATCCTATGAGCTCCTGAAAGATGCTTGCAGGTATCTTATTATAACTAACGAATCAGTTGGGAAGCTCTCAGGATAAGCAACTGCTGCAGCCAGTGCCTTTCTAATGGTTGGGCTATCGCATTTTAAACCTTTTGCACCGTTTTGGAAAAACACAGTTTTCTTTTCTCAGGTGCCAGATAAACAGTGCTTTCAAATATTGTTCTCTCCATGGGAGGATGTACTTCTCATTTACAATTAGATGACAATAAACATCTTTGTTTTGCATGAGTCTATAATGTGAAGATTTAAGGTGAGATGAGGAATCCCGAACCCAATAAAACTGGGGTGAGGGTGAAATTCTCCTCCTGCTGCTATAAAAGAGGGTGGGCTGTGAATTTTTTTAGCATCAGCAAAATTCTCCAGGGAGCCAAAACCAGCAAAACATACCTTCTTTTCACTTAGCAAACACTATTTTTGATAAAAGCCTTTTAGTTTCTGTTTAATGACAGGCGTGGCACATCTCCAGGGCAAGCCTAAAGCATTGCTTTTGACCTTTACAGCACTTTATGCCTCTTTTTCAAAGTTAATAGGTATTAGGTACCCATTCTATTTAAGTACTTTCTGAAAACCCTAGTAGGTATCTATCTAGGAAAATCCAACCCTAACTAACTTTTAAAAATCCAGCCCTAGGTGTCTTGGGTCTCATCACCTCTTTTCTCAAAGGTGGTTAAGCCAATACTGACTCCCAACCACACAAGCAAGTCCATAATGAACTAGCAGCCAGGACTGTGCTCTACGCTGCTTGCAGGACTGTGTCCTCCTACATCTCCCCTCCACACCTAGTGGAAGGTTCTGACTGATGCTGTGAGACAAACAGCAGGCCTGCTTTGTCCGGTTACACATTCTGCTCCCACCACTGAGTATCAAGGCCTATTCTTGCATTTTCTGGGCTCAGTCTAGGCTCTAAGACAGGCAAGCTGGAAAGCTAGACAAATGCATATATTCGAAAAAGGGACAGCAAAAAAAATGGGAGAGCAGTTCCCCTTCCATAGCCTGGCCCCTGTGTCCCAGAGCAAATACAAACCTTGCTTTAGGGCACTATATAAATTGGTATTATAAATTCAGATGGTGCATCAGGGAGTGCCTCATTCTGTATGATTCGAGTCATTCTCAGGAGCAGTTCAGGCACTCAGCCTGCCACATGCGACTGCTGCCCCAAGGGCTGCCATTACAGATGCATTATTACAAAGTGCTGCAATAAAGCATGAACTAAAACAACTTCATTGAAATGAAGATTAATACAGAACATGTGTTCACCTCCATACACTCAGAAGGAACAGTCCAGCAAACACAAGCACCACAGTGCTGGGGCTGATGGTCTAGGAGAGCAATGCTGCTGGCCAGCCACCACTATTGCTGAAGGCAAGCAATACATTTCCACAGCATCTTTTAAGTGCCCACAGATGGATTTAATGCAGCAGCTGTGAAGCAGAGAGTGAGGCAAGCCAAACGCTCAGAGTGCAGAAACATGTAGAAGAGTGAGCTGTGTTTGAGGCAGAGAACAGAAAGGGATGCTTCAAACCTACAGAAACAATACCACTAGCTGCAGAATGATCCATGTCTTTAGTTATAACAGACTTCAATGGATATTAATGGATATTCTCAGCACTTCAAAGTATTGTATCCACATGAGAGTTACAGGTGAGAAAGATCAGCTAAGGTGATAGTTCTTCCATTACATTCACAATGAGAACAGGATTATTCCCTGGGATCCCTTTGTTGGTGCCATTATCACCACACTTAAACTCTCCCATGCAATACAACGCTCACTACCTCCCCCTTCTGATGCCCTTTCAGACCCCCATAAATTTCACCATTGACATAAACTGAGGGCCATTACATCTGTACATTTCCCTGCTCAGATTAAACTCATGATACCCTGTTATAGTTTGATGGTCCAACTTTCTCACCTCCTTTTCCTGCTGTAGGTTTTACAGTCTTCCTTTCCTTGAAATCAGTCTAAGACTTCTATCAAAACTGGCTGTGACTACTGCCTACAGGTCCCAGTGTATTCATTCCTTCATTCTATTAACCAAGTCAGCACTAAACTTAGAGTAGTAAGCATAAAGGCATCTAGAATAGGCACAATCCATCACATTCAGAATAAGAGATTCAGTTGATTCTGGAAGTGAGTATTCCTACATCTCTTTGAAGTCTCTGAGACCTGACTCTGTGTGAAGGCATTGAAAGGTGGCACAACATCATCTTCTTACTAAGGGAGAAAAAAAGCACATGGCAGGAATATGACATTTCATGAGAGAAAACAAAGCGTTGGTTGCTATATTGCACCTCCAAAGTGACAGATTCATGATTAATCTGCATGATGGTGTTTGGCACTTTAAGGAATAAGCAACAATTTTTCCTGAGGGAACACCTCACTGAACAAAGACTTTGACCCCTGGGAACCCACAGCACTTAGTTATCATTTAGCAGTGTTTAAGGCCTCATAGATGATCTGCTTTTGGCATAACACCCAGATAGGTATATTGTAATGGATGACACAGGTAGTTAAAAAAAACCCAAAACAAAAACCAGAGTCATGCATCTCTGTATATGGGCTGGAAATGAGTGAGGGGGAAAGGACTAATTAAAGTAGAGAACAGATGCCCCCATTACACTGGCATCTCTATTGCTTTCTGTTTCTGAAATGAAAAAAAAAATTGTCATAAAAATAAATGAACTGACATCAAATATTTAAATTTTAGAGGGGAAAAAAAGATTGAAGGGGAGAAATAAATACACAGTAAACAAGCAAAAGCTCCAGTTAACAGGTTTGTCTTTCCGCACCAAGCTGACTGGCACTGCACCAATGCAACTCAGAGAGAACGAGATCTGCTGCATGCAAACAACCCCTAACAGAGCCGAAACTCTGCACTGAACATGGATGAGCAGAGGTTGAGCAGCTGCCTTTAGACAAGGCTGCCATGTCACTGCCCATTCAAAGGGCAATGCTGTAAAGAAATGGGTATGAATTATATTATTTCACAGCAAGGTGCCATCCATTCCTCCTTGCACTGCAATTTTGTATCCCAAAAATAGAGCAGCCTTTGCAGCCATTCCACAGCGCACCTCTCACACCACCACAAATACAGCTCAATAACTGTTCATTGTCATCAATATTCCCCTGACTAAAGATGACTTAATAAAACATTCTTAGAAGCCAGTCAACAAGGCTTATAATTAAAAGAGAGCCATTGTTAACTCCATGGAATTATTGTTTTCTCTCAGTTCTCTACACATCTACTGAACCAGACATAATGCTACACCCCAGGATGAATCTGTGCTATGTCTAGCTCTCAGTGGAGAACTCTGTAGATCTTTGAAGGGACAAGATTTCTTCTACAATTTTAAACCACAACTTCACAGACCTACAGATCTCTTAGATTTAGGCCACATACACATATAAACAATGATGCATATGTTGATTTGCAAATTCCTGCACAGACCTGATTCTCATCACACAGAAAGATATGTGAATCCTTATGTCAGCTTCCTACAAAATGGCCATTACATTTCTCTAACAAGAAGATTCCTACTAGGCAAAGTGTGGTTTGGATGCCTATACTCAGTGTTGGAAGCACTGAAGCTTTCTAATCTTCAGATCTAGGATCAGGATTCAAAATGCAATAAAACAATGGGAGTACCTGGTTAAATGATGAGGCAGTACCTCCCAGCATCAGCCTCTTGTACCCAGAAGTCAAGAGTCCTCTTATAGGAACCAATCCTTCAACTGAAGGAAGAAATAGTCAGAAGACCCACCAGGTCTGCAGTTGCTACATTTCATATCACCATCCTAATAAAAGAGAAGGTCTGCAACAGGTTCTAATTAACAAAGTTTTACTTAGCCCATCACTACCTCAGCAAGAGACACCAAGAGTTAAGTCAACAGGACTGTTATAACCCAGACACAGGCAAGTGCCACAGATGAACTGCAGTGTCTTGGAACATACTGTGCTGCACTACATGGAATGAGTCACTGGGATCGTACACAGCATGCTTACGATCACCCCGTGCACAGGCAAATTCATAACCATAGAATGCTCCACCCCACCCCATCCAGCTACAAACCACAGCTGACTGTTAAGATAGTGGCCTGCAGAGAGAAGACATAGATCATCTTGTCCTTTTTTGCCAGGCACAATCTGAGAACTATAGCTCAGTCTGCTTGTGGTATTACTGATCATCACTGCAGAAATGGTTATGGCATCTCTGAGTTCATCACAGAATCTGCAAGAATGATGCAGAAAGTGCTGCACCAGAAGTAAATTTATTCTATGTTTTATCTGAGACAGAGTTTTACTGGGCATATCAGTGTAACTTCAGAAATCTTCTTAAACAAGTGTTACAATTCCCAATGTAAACGTTTGCTGCAGAATAGGTGCCTCTTTTTTTTTCCTTTTCCTTTGTTTAAGCTCCTTCCAAAGTGATGCAACCTGATCTGTGGAAAGTTATCTTACAAAGAAACAATGAAGTTATATTAGCCCATCAATATAAGTTCACAGTTATGCACACCACTATCACTTCTCCAGGAAGAAAACATATTAGATAAGGGACTTTCATAGCATTATCAAGAGCTAAATGGAAAGAAGCTACATCAGATACCAGCACTGACAGAGAATTGGGGTCATCTCCTGGGTCTTGTGTCCTGCCTCTGGAAGAAACCATGGTTTAGTGTCAAGCTGAAAGGAATGAGAGCTGTAACTTGACAGTCCAGATACCAGCAACCATGCCTATAAGCCAGTCTCCTTCTCCATACCTCATCTTATCCAAGTGTAAAGTGAAAAGCGCCTCTCCAAATCTTCCCATGTATTTGACAAAGATTAGCTATTTAACACTAAGGATACCTTCTATGAACAAAAATAACTGAATGCTATACACGAAAAATCTTTTGAGGAGACATATGAATTACTGCCCTGACTGTCATTTTTTGTTAGCTTTCTTTTCCAAAGTTTTGGAGTCAGAAATCTCTATGACATCCCATCTCTAAAGACCTTCCATATTAACAAAATTTTCTTTACTGTAAAACATTCAAAATTACTCCTTCCCTCTCCCTCTAAGTTAGGAGGAAAAAAATGCTCTTGCAAGGGGTTATGATGCATCTTTAATGATGGAGCTGAGAGAAGTGCCTGCCATACAAAGAAGCTAATCAGTCAATCAAGAGGCAGCTCACCAGACAGAAGCCGTCAGTGCCTAACTGCTCTGTCTCCACCTGTCCAGGGAAACAACAAAACAGCATGGGACATGCCTGACAATTGAGTGCAAAATAGCACACACATTTATCTATTTCTAAGCATCAAAGGGGCAAGTTTTTGCTTCAAATTAACATTTTCAAGAATAACAAACACAGCACCACACGTGTACCAATGTGCATTGGAAATAAGGCTAGTGACTCTTTTTTTGAAAACAGCAGCAATCCTCAAGAAACAGAAGAGCAGCAGGTGGGAATTGCTATAATTAGGCGAGCTGGAAAATCCTTTGCCATAAGCTTGCCAATCTAGACCAGTTAAGTGAAGAATTGCAATTTAGGGAAGGAAATAGATGTCTTAAAACCAAAACAGGAAAAGCTGTAGAAGCTTTATGGGTTTGTATTAGTGAGAGCATATATGTCGTAGTCTTTATTTACCAGGTTCAGTGCTGGCTTGTACAAACCACATCATCCTTGTCTGCCTCAGTTTACCTAAATAGACAAGGATAATGAAACCTACCGACTTTATAAAGGCATGATTGCTTTTGCAGCTGGCTTCATTAATATTCACAAAGTGCGTGGAGATCTTGCATGAAAAGTGCTGCCCAAGTACTGACTGTTAGACCTGACATTTTACTGAGTGCTCTTGTGAAAAAAACTTCGACTTTTTTTTCCAGTTCTCTTCAAACAGGTGAGTGCTCGGCAAGCGCTTGGCAAAGACTTTATAAAAGCATCAGGTGTCTGAAGTAGCCCGCACGTCACCCCGCGGCGGCAGAGGCGGCTCTCGGTGCGGCTGTGCCGCTCTCCGCGGTGCTGAAACACCGCACGCTGCCCGCCCCGCGGCCGCACCGGGACGGGCGGGGTCGCACCTGTGCCCTGCCCACGAACAGAACCTGCTCCCCGTGACAGGCGGGCTGGACTGCATGGCTGCGCTGCCAAACGCTGCAGCGTGCCCTCGGATTATTTCAACAGGCAAACCTGAGCTATGAGTCTAGATCCTGTTGCTGTCGCTCACTGGCCTCTAATCACTCCCTGATGAGAGGCCGCTAATGTCACAACCCATCTATGGTCTCGCCAGACTTCACCGTATGAGCATCTTTTCTTATGCTTAAGACACAGAGAGTTCTGTGCCTGCATGGGTCTAAATCTTTATGTGTACCAATGTCTGGTGTGGAGCACTTTGAACTCAGCTTTCTGCACCCTGAAGCGTGGTCTTAAAGCACTCTATCCCTCATCTATTGCTTTCAGAGCAAAAGGCAACAGGAATAGATGCACACTATGGACTGCTAAATAAACAAACAAAGAAAGAAAGAAAACATTACTTGGAGAGGAGAACAGAGAGGGATTTCTCTGTCCCCAGCTTACCTGCCTTTATCTTTCTATTCTGGTTTACCACCTATCTAGTTATTTCTATGCTCACAGGGGCTTAGGCTAGCAGCAGACCTTAGAGCGCTGTCCAGCTGTTCTGCAGGAAATAGTCTGAAAAACAGGGACAAAACATGTGTCATGATTTCACCCCAGCCAGCAGCCAAGCCCCACACAGCTACTCATTCTCTTTCTCACCCGTGGGATCAGGCAGAGAATCAGAAGGGTAAAAGCTGGAAAACTCGTGGGTTGAGATAAAGACAGTTTAATAGTAAAAGCAAAAGCCACACATACAAGCAAAACAAAACAAGGAATTAGTTCTCTGCTTCCTAAGGGCAGACAGGTGTTCAGCCATCTCCAGGAAAGCAGGGCCCCATCACAACTAACCGTTACTTGGGAAGATAAACACCATTACTCCAAATGTCTTGCCCCTTCCTCCTCCCTCCTCTGACTTCATATGGTGAGCATGATGTCATATAGTATGGAACATCCCATTGATCATTTGTGTCCCTTGTCTTGGCTGTGTTTCCTCCCAGCCTCCTGTGCAACCCCTACTTCTTTGCCAGCATGGCAGTACAGAAAGCAGAAAAGGCCTTGGCTCTCTGCAAGCCCTGCTCAGCTATAACAAAAACATCTCTATATTATCAACCCTCTGTCCAGCAAAAATCCAAAACATAGACCCATACTAGCCACTGCAAAGAAAGTTAACTCTACCCCAGCCAACACCATCACAACATCTCATCTCTTTCATCAAAAAGCAACATTTGAGTGAAAGGAAGTGCAGGCTTTCCATGTGCACTCCACTGGTAGGGCTCACATAACAGGAAACCCTACCTGATCAGAGAATCCTACTGTCAGCCAGAGGAAGAGGGGACAGGCCAGCTGCTTAGCATACAATACACTATACAAGAACAAACTTGATATTTTGTTCATTAAATATACAGTGATTTGCTCCTCATTCTGCACTCATCATGAGCAAGGGCAGCAGTGAGGGGAAATGCTCTGTTTTCTACAAAGTCTTTTGAGGCTCATTAAATTACCAATTGTTTCCTAACCTGGATACTTATGCCCTTTCCTTATGAAAAAGGACAGCAACTCAAACTGTAATCCCCAATGCAAGGAACAAACCAAACTGTCCCAATCTTGCACTTCTCTCAGAGATTACTTCTAGGCATGAAAAGGCAGCTGGGAAAATGTTTCCCAGCCCATAGAGGTGATATTATACTAAATTTGTTCATGTTTGGAAGGCTTAGATATTACAAGAATGCAAGCCATAGAAAAAGCTTATCAAGAAAATTAAGTACAGGGTCCTCAGTGCCTACCTCTAATCTTTGGAGCTCTCAGGATGAGAAAGAGAGATAAATAAAATCATACTTTCTCTGAGGGCTAACTCAGTGTCATGGCTAAAATCCAAATTGAGTAATTACATTCTGTCTCCTGAGTGTGCCCTTGAAGGTTCTGCTAAGCATGTGACTTCCCTTCACTTCCTGTTGCCAAGTTTTTTTACATGTGCCTAAGTATCAGCTGTACCCACCCTTATGACCTGACACACTGCAGGAAGAGGAAGGTTTTGTTAATCTCCTACTCTGCAATCTTTTGATGAAAGGTCTTGTTGCATTTTCATACCTCATGTGAATTCCAAAGGCATTTTGCTAGGGCTGCTTTACGATTAGCAGCAATACCATATTTGCTCCATAGCACATTTTATAAATACCTTTTTCAAGTGACAGCAATACCATGAGTGTGCCAAGTCTCTAATAACCACAGCACACCTCTTTGTACTCCCTTACTTAACAGATGCTGAAAAGGCTGAAAACATGCTGGTTGTTTGTTTTCAACATGAGGTTTAAAGTAAAAGTTTTGCATTACAGTCATTTCCTGTACTACAGCAAGGGCCTTTAGAAACCCAGATAAAATCTCTTTGTGATACTAACAGAGCCATGAATTGTCTCTCACAGGCACTTTTATACATCTCTTTATTGTATATTTACTTAGGCTTCCTTCTTTACAGCACATTTTCTCCTAACAGGAAACATGTTTTATACCCCTACGTTACTCCAGAGAAGCCAGGATGAAGATGCAGCAAAGGCAGCATCTACTTTTCAAAGGCTGCTTGATTTTCCTGAAATGCTTCCTAACCTTAGAAATGCTGGGAAAGATTTTTAAAACACCATTGGTACCGAAGGGAAAAGGTTGCTTCCTCCAACTAAATCTCACATCCTAAGGATGTACAGGAACCTTATTTAAGCTGAAATAGATTACAGTTAGCCACTTGCATATTCAAAAATCTGGTCCCCCAAGTCTCTATTCCCTTTTTCACTTGGCCTCTTGGACCCTGCTAGCGATGATACAATATAATTTTTAAAAATCCTGAGATTCACAAGCAAGCAGAAGGCTTCCAAAAGATCCCAAAATGTACTCATCCAGTCAGACTACCTGTATTTCCTGGAAGCTGCAAAACAATAGAACTTCATTTTGAATTTAAATCAATTACCAAGCCTTTTTTTTAATCTAATATTAAGCAGCAAGTGGAAAAGGTAGCTTTTCATTACCCAAAAAAATAATAATAACAATGAAGTCTAGTTCTTATAAATGTTTTCCGTCCACTCAGTCAGTAACCTCCATTAACAGAAGAGAGGTGCATCTTGGAACATGACATTCCGAAGTGCTGAAAATCTGCACCTCCATTTAGCTTTAATAAAAGCTGTGGAGAACAAAACAAAAATTAGACCAGAAATGTCTGATACTATTTTGCTTTACTGGGAGCAAGTAATTGCCTTCATCCATGCCTGAAAAGAAGCCAACTGCCGTATGTAACTTGGCATCCCAAATGACTTCAAGGTTGAGTTCATGCTCTAGCTACACAGAAAGATACTTATCTGCTCTTGAAGGAGCAAGATGAGAAAGGCTCCTGAAATCCACCCTTCTGAACACTGACAGAGCAACAGCTGCAAAAAACCAATCAACAAGTTTCAATTACTTGCAGGAGCAGCAACAAAGGAAGAATGGGCAGTTAGTCCTCTGCTTGGAAGGCTTGGAAGTCTCCAACTGAAACCAGACAAGGGAGGCACTATCTGGACTGCTAAGTGTCTGTGGTGCACCCTTAGTGACTCTTAGATGGATACCACTAGTGACTAACCACAGTGACTCAGGAGACACGTAGGGAGCTGACTCCAATGCCTCAGCAAAGCCCTACTCCTCTGAATTGCACCTATTTTTTAATAACTTCCCCCCCAGGTCAAGATGTGTGTTCATGTGTTCCAGACCCACCGCTGTCACCTGTAAAAAAGAAAGCCATCTCCTTAGGGAGTGCTGGAAATGTCCCATACAACTGAAGTCATTTAGCAGCGAGAGTAGACATTCTCAACTGTTCTGGGACAATAAATCACAATGACAACACAGAGTGACATAGAACATTCTCTCTCAAAGAGAGCCTTTTTATGCTTTGCACCTTTTTCTCTTATTTGCAATACAACACACATTCCACAATCTCAGTAAATGACCATTTTCCATGCTTGACTCAGACTAGCTACAGAAATGAAAGGGTAGGAGCTCCACAGCAAAAGTGACATAAGTGAATGAGCCATCTGATGACTGCTTACTAAAAGAGAGAAAGGAAGCTCCTGTTCCTCCCCGCTCTCCAGTTTGTCACTGTATTGAAGGCTAGGATACTGAGGTCATAGCACTGCACACTCAGAGGATTGATGCAAAATCCTGCAAGACATCATATACTCTGTTCATACAGGATAGCTCTCTAACTAGCTAAAATGGTATTCATCCTTGCTTTGTTTCCCTATGCTGCCTCATCTCCTCATTGGACTTTGCTCTGCCTCAGTGAACTCCCATTGTTCACAGCGAACATGAAGGTTGATGAATTTATCCTCACATTACTCTCTGGAAGGCAGAGAAGTGTCAACTTCTCATCTGCAAAAGGGTGATAATTAAATGCTGAGAGAATAAATGACTTGCACAAGGTCACTTGGGAAGTATGTGGCAGAGCCGAAAATTAAATGCAGATCTCCAGAGCTGCAGGTCAAGGCCCAGAACACAAGATCTTTCTGCCCTGCTGGCATAGTGGAGATCAGATTCCTAGCATATCGTTAGGTCCTCTGTAGGAATGTGTGTGTCTGTGTTACATCTTGCATGTAGTTTACCCATAGGAAAAACTGGATAGATTTCAAACAACAAGGTAAATATCAACGATCAAGTAAAGAGGAAAGAAACACAGAATTTGCCTGAAAAGCTAAGAAAGGCTTGTATAAGGCAAATATGCCCCCGTAGCCTTGTTCTATTGGACATACTACTGGTCCACGGAAAAATCTGACATCAACACCATGTTTAATATGCAGAAATCACAAAATGCAGCTTTTCAATTTAACATAAGGCTTGTTAACAGATTAAAGATTTCAGTAGTGCTACAGATAGTGTCAGGGTTACAGTGTAATAACTGTGTATCTTACCTTCACGTCTTGCTTGCTATGCAAACTTCTGATAATCACACTGTTAAGTTTCCTTCTCTTCTTTCATTTGCAAATGCTTCCTGCTGATATATATTAGACTTATCCCATATATGTAAGATTTTTCCTTCATCTCTCTCCCTAAAAAGCTTTCAACTCTCCAGCTTTCAAAAGGGAATGAGGCACAGAACAGGTTGCCCAGAGAAGTTGTGGATGTCCCATCCCCAGAAGTGTTCAAGGTCAGGTCAGACAGGACTTTGAGAAATCTGGTCTTTTGGAACGTGTCCCTGTCCATGGTGGGGGATTGGACCTAGATGATCTTTGATGTCCCTTCTAACCCAAACCATTCTATGAACATTGTCTTCACAGGGAAAATGTAGGGGCACTGTACACCATAAAGCCTCCTTAGGAAACCAACAAGATGTCAGGAAGATGGCTGGGAAGAGGCACAGAGCTGAGCTGCTATGAAGGTGACACTGGGTGGGTGGTGGGGGTTTTACTTTTGAAGGCACCAAAAGGGGAGCAGGAAAAAAAAATAGTGGAGAGCTGTAAGAGGAAGAAACTCACCCCAGTAGAGACCAGAATCAGTTGGGTCTTAGCCCTATCTTTGACTTCAGAACAATCAGGCATGGCATTACAGTGTTCTGTAATTTTTCAGCTGTTGGTGTTCCTTTTTAAGAGGTATCAGTACCATGATGGATTTTAGTGACTCTGCCCATCACTAATCCCAGGTGTCTGCCTCATGTCAGCAGTGATTCTTCCTCGTGTCTGATGCATGTAGCTACACAGCTTTGCTGCTGCCTGAACTCTGCTGTGAAATCCCAGAGTGGCCCTTGTTCTTAATGTGTGCACAGAAGAAAGCAGATGGGTAAAGCTTAACACTGACAATAATAATAATAGTAGTTGGGGTAATAATAATAAATCAGATGCTGTCATCACAATTCTGGCAAATTGCTACTGATTTCACAAAATTTGAGTCTGTATTCAAAAAACTCAATTACGAAGTTGTGACATTAATTCCCTGCTTCACCTGGACAGCTAAGCTTTTCATATTGCATTCCAGTTTCCACAAAACTCCATGGTGTTTCATCAAATAAAATATTTGGAAAACTTCTAACTATAATACTTTTGTTCTAGACACCTGACCATCAAAATAAGCTCTTTTTTCTTTCATTTTTTTTTTAAGGAATATAAGTATTCATGATCAGAAGTAGTACTTGGAGTAAACAAAAAGATCAAATGCCTATAAATTATAGCCCAAAGGGGTTTAGCAAATGTCCTTCAATTTTTCTAGAAAATTAAAGTATAGAGAAAAATTTCACCCTGAAACAATACTCAAAGATAACTGAAACCCCCCAAATTTTATGTTTCTCAACTTTTTTTAAACTGTTGCTTAATACTCTTAACCTGGTCACTAGAGGATGTCATCAAATTACAGCTTCAGAATTGCAACCAAGTTAGCATCATCCAGAGCCGTAATTCATCCTAAAGAGCATCCCTAGATGAGACATCCAACTGTTTTGTAGAAAAACCCAACTTCACCTTCTATTCTTGTGTGAATAATGCAGACCATCCATAGTCAAAACTCTCCTTTACTGCCAATAAAGAGTAAATGTTGCTGCCCTGTCTTGCTCTTGTGTCCACTTAGAGATTTTGGTTAAAAAAAACCCAAAACAAACAAAAAACCCAACCCAAACCAAACCAAACAAAAAACCCCAAACAAACAAACAAAAAACAACCAACCTCCCAAAAAAAAAAACCAGCCCAAACCCAACACCACCATAAACAAAGTCAATATCCCTAAAGCTTTTCTTGCCCTGGAGGATGTATATGCTGGTACATAAGGATAATCTCAGACATTTTTATTAATATCTCAGCAATACAACGCTGTATCCGTATCTATTCTGTCCAGCCACTGCACACTGACTCCAGCTGATTACATCTGTTTACAGTGCCTATACACAGATAGCTTTATAGATCTTACACACCAGAACTGACAATGGCCCAAAGGTGATCAGTGGATTTGGCTGCTAGAACCAAAGCTGAATACCCCCTTCACAGCAACATCTCTGCTAAAGAAAAAGGGAAGGAAGGCTCACCAAGCTGGTACCCTTCCTTAACAAATATTTCTTTTTTTGTCCTTCTTCCTTCTCCTTCAAATCTACTGCTCTTAGCCCTAAGAGGCAAATTTCAGCAGAGCTTCACATAACTGCTATACAAAACCAACAGAAAAAGCTAAACCCAGTAAAACTTGATCAACAGCCAGGCCAAGAGTCCAAACTCTCACAGAAGAAGAAAACTAAAAGTACTTTCAGTAATAATAGGGCAACTATGGAAGGAAGGACCACTGGCAAGGGCTCTGGTTCAGCGGATCTCCATACACAAGCAACAGATGACAGCTCTGGTTCCTGCACTGCTGACTCTACCCCAGTGGATCTTACAGCCATGGCTGACAATAATAAGAAAACAGGGCACCCCTCCCTGCAGGCTGCCACTGTAACTGTCCTCTGAGGAACAGTATACACACCGTAACAGGGCAGCATAACCGTTACCAGGAGGGCTGAATGCAGACATAAACTGCCTGAGAGACCACAAGATACAATAGAAGGCAGTGTCCTTACACCACTGAGAAAGAAGTATTCCCACCCAAGTGTGTGAAACAGACCCAGAATGCCCTTCCAAGGCAGATGCAGCCTGCATGGATGCACTGATTTTGCACCCATGAACATGTTAAAATGCAATGAAAGGAATGAGATGCTACAGATGGGGAAATGAAGTCTCCACATCTTCATGGAACATTAGTTTGAGGGGTTCCACAGGGTAGCATGCATCATTTTCAACCTGCCAACCCCAACCATGCAATGCATTGGGTGACAAAGATAGAAAATGAGGCACATAAGAATGATTGACTTTCAAACCCTGGGGATTTCTCCCTTTGGTGTAAACATCTCTTCCCATTGCTGCAGCTTCATCATCTTTGCTTTTAAGGGAAGCAAATTTTGATGAGTTCAGTGAAAGAACATCAAATTCTGGATGGGGGTCAAAGCTTTGAAATCAAAGTCAGCGATGTTCCTGCAGAATGAGGTGCAACTGAGAAGCATAAGCACTGTCACAGCTCCCTTTTCTTTTGTAATTTTTCCTTCAGAATGCACACCCTTCACAGAGAGGAGGGAAGGGGCACAATGAAAGCTTCACCACAGCTTTGCTGGGATTGGCAGCTTTACACTAGATTAATACCTTATTCCTCTCTCCCTGATCACTCTCTAGTTAGGAATACCATCCTTGCAGTCCCCTTTACGCTCTTACCCTCTCAGATGTACTTTACCATCTCAGCCACACTTTACCATCTCAGCCTTCTCCTCACTTTTTGCTGCCCTTCTGTTCTCCAGGCAAGTCCATTCCCAGTCCTTCTCAGGGGCTCCTACCTACACATCTCTTTCTCTTCCCCTCCTCAGCCTTAGCCCCTCCCTAACCCTTTAGCCCTTTTCTGTCCTCACATCTACAGCTGTAATCCCATTCTCTTCCCTACTCCTCCCAAGAGTTTGTATTTCATTTCCAAACCTTCTTGCTCCCTCAGCCCCTGTTCCCTGTCCCACACCTAACTTCTCTTCCTCAGTTCCCACAAGGTTATTTCTCAGGCTCTCACCACTTCACTTTGGGATCATCCCTCCTCCTAGGCCCAACTTGCCCTCTTTTGTTTACACAGACAGGTCTTGCCTCCCCAGTTATGTTTCTAGATCTGCCACATTTAGAGAGTCACCCTGACCTACTTAGTTCCCTGACCTATTTATAGCAGAAATACCAAGTCTAAACACTTGAGAATAAAGGGCAGTAGGAGGAGGGAAATAATATCATTACTGTTTGAAATAAAAAACAAATCCACCAGCACAGAGTTGCTGAGTTATTCCAGCTTTCACCATTCCCCTGGGGAAGCAAGAGCAGCAGTTCATTTGATATTTCAATGCCAGTATGGCCACAGACAATCCAAACCTAGAAACCACCTGGAAAGAAGGTCTGTAGTCTCTTGCTAGCATCACATTTTCTTTCTTCTTAATACAGCCTCATTCTGTCCGGCCTTACTTACCCAGAGCTTGCCTTCAGCTCCACAAAGATGTTTCATAGCAAATCTGGTTTTGCCCACTACTCTCACCAGTCCCCTGACTATGGATCCAGGCCACAGCAGCAGCCCCTGTTTGCTTAAGAACAGCATTTGTGCAGCTGACATTCATTTAGAAATCAAGCAATGCTCTTTATCTGTTTGTTTGACCTCCTCAACCCTTTTATTCTACTTCAGCCATTGTCACAGCTGTCTTCTCCCTTCTCCTCCAACTTGTGCTATTCACTTACCTTCCTTCTCTATCTGGCTTGGTGCTGCAGTACTGCCACCTCTTTTCTTTACCAGCTCTGGAAATGGTGTCAGCAGTGCCAACAGTGACACATAAACCTGACTGGAAATAGCAGATGTTCTTCAGAACTTGTCAGGAGTCTCTGGGTTAGCAATGCCCATTCACTTGAGTGCTGTGTACTATACTCATGGCTTAGCAGCCAGGATTCACTGCTCTGTGACAGCTGGGTCTGTGATTCACTTCCAGCTAGGCTTTTATTTGAGTCACTGTTAATAGATTTCCCCGTAGTGTTTGTATTTTAGGAATCATTGGCCCTTTAGTTGCCTGGATGAGTTCATTAAATCAAATTATGTTTCCTTACAGCTGACATTTGTGGTGCTTACCCCCCCTGCATAGGGCCAGTGCCCTGACTGACACTGAAAGCAGCCTGCTCTGTACCCTGAGCTCACAAGGTACTCCCACCACCACTACTTTAAATCTTGCCAATTATTCCCTCTCCATTGCCAAAGTCCCATGAGAAAAATGTAGCTAAGTACACTGTAGCCCTCCCACAATTCCACTAGATGTATTTATACAGACATGAGTGTAGTCATTCTGTATCTATTTACTGTGATTTTGTACCTGTTTGCCAGCTTCAGCATAAAGCACATTTTTGGCTATTGATTTCCTGGGTCACATACTAATCCGCTGAGCAAATGGCTTTGGAAATTTACTGTGGAGCCCCTAAATCCCTATGTTATCATCAGCCACTGCCTGCTAAATTTGCACTTGTGGATACACTAAACTGCAGGTTTGGCTCTTGCATTTTCTTTGTAACTGATTTCTCAGATCTGTCTCTCTGCCTGCTGGTTTTCCACTTCTCACTGTGTTGTATCTACATTTGGGTATGGTCCTAAAAAGGCACTGCAAATCCACAGTCACTTCAACCACCCTTGGTTTTGACTAATAGCATCACTTGCCTCTCCACTTTGTCTTCTCATACAGCTCTGCTCTCCCAGCCTAAATTGGCAGCAGCAAGCCCAGGTACAGGCCTGCTCTCCACTCTGACAATGCCTCTGTCCTCCGTCCTGCACATTTGGTCAGAGCAAGATTGAATTCTTCCAGCATGCAGGACTGACAAGTAGAGTCTGTGAATTCAACAAGTCCTGAATCCTGAATATGCTGAGAAAGTGTCTCATACTTCTAGCCATGGGCAGGAACATCCTGTTAGCATCTCTCCCTATCTCCATTTATAGACTACCAAAAAGAGGTAAAAGGACTGGCAATGGATAAAGTTGTGCCTGCATAAGCTATGTACAGAGGATCCCTGCCAGCTTCTCAAAACAATATAAATCCAATGAATTAAGACAATTCCAGACATACTGATTACATTTGCCTTTGCAATTTGTGATGGGATTTTCAGATGTCTCTAAGCATTCCCTACCTGGCATGTGTTAGCCACACTTCACTGCTGCTTTTATGTTATTAATATTGACAGCCACTCAGTTTAAACGCAAGTTAGAATTGAAATCCTGCCTGTTTGCTTATCTCTGCCTTTTGATCTTGTTTGTTTCCATTCATTATGAAGAAATCCTCCTTTTCATAAAGCCCCTTTGAATACCTCAGCAAACATGCAAACACAATGCTAAATGGATTAACTGGGAGATACCGGGGTCTGAAGCCTACCTGAATAGATGCTCTAGGATCAATCAGCTCTGCATACCAACACTAATGGTCTGAGTTCCCCTAATGGTCTGAGATCCTCCAGGTCTTTCATGGGGTTTAGCACAGGTCCAGTGGCATGCTGGACATAACTTTTTGCTCTTGGAAAAGGCAGAGGGAAACAAGAATATCTGCTCTGTAAGAGGGAGCTAGTTACTCAGTAATATCCTGAACCACTGCAGGATTTTAACACATGGCAATGGCAAGGGAGTGGGTGTGTCACGACTGCAGATTATTATGCCAAATTTTATCATCTCACTTTTACCTTGTCCTCTTTCCCATTTTCTGGTTAATAGGACATGCTGGGAACTGTCATGTTGTTCTTTTGGAAGGTGGTTGTAGTCAGGTTTACTTTTTTTTCTTATGTGCATACAGAGAGCTTAGCACTGTGGCATTCAGTTCCCAGAATGAGACCTCTGAGATGTTACTGCACTATCAATTAATAGTAATAATGCTCTTCCATCTTTAGGTCCTTACAGTATGTTTTCCAGATATGAATTTAGCCTCCAAACATCCCCTGCTGGCTGCTGTTATTCTCGTATTATCCATCCATATTACAACATTTACTTTAATACCTAGTTCATTGTAGAGCTGAGGCACTAAGACATCCCTAGACCACAGCACCTTGCACAGACAGAGTTCTGTGTCAGCACTGGCCCTGAGCACAGGGTTGTATTCCCTGGAAGGGCTCATGAGCTGGGCTGCAGTGCCCTGTTGTTGAACTAGAGCTGCACTCTCCACAGAGCCCTTCTCTGCTCCAGGCCAAGCAGCACAGGTTGGCAGTGTTTCTGGTGGTTCTTTGCTCTGCACCCCAGACCACAGAGATCTGCCCTTAAAGACTCCCACACAGACTGGCAGCAAACAACAGGGGCAGGGGAGGCATTTAGGACTCCAGACCCAAAGATAGGCAGTAGGATGACATCTGCTACTTGAAACCTTCTCTGTAGACCAAGAAGCAGTATGGGAGAGAGCATCTAAAAAGGAAAACCCTCCAGAATGAGCAGCAAGGTCTATTCAGCCCTTGATCTTTGCTAATAACCCACAGCACACTACAGTTTATGAGGGCTTTGACATGCTGGGAACAGGAAGAGACACCACTTAACCAGCTGACTCCCAAAGCGGTCATTCATTCTGACAATAACAGCTTGGTTTGCCCAAGGTGGGTGACAGCCCAGAAATTGGGCTTTCTGGGGAAAGGATAGAGAACTGTGTCACTGGTTGCTTCAGCACCATGATGGGAAGTCAAATACCCAAATACCTACCATGGCAGGTTGCATATTCCACACTCCAACCACCCACAGACGATACTATCAGCCCTAGCAGAAAACAGTTTTGCCTCAAACTACACAAAAGAAGTTGGTTAAAGGCAGAGAATAATAAAACAGCTCACTACAAGGAAGTATACTTGCACTTATACTACTTAGCAGCTATACGAAGGGTCAAAGATTAAGTACAAGGACAGCACAGATATTTCTGTCTAAACAAAAGACTTTATCCCAAACAAAGCTGCATTAATGTTGATACTCTCTAGGCCTTTGATTACTACTGAACACTAATTATGCACCAATATGTCCAGCATCCATGTGAGTCTCTTTCACTTTTTAAAAGTACCAAGCAAGATTCTGTAACCCAGAATGTGGCATAGGCCATCCACTCCAGGAACCCAAACTGACAGGAGAGACACTCCACTGCATACTGTTTTCTAAAGCTTGGGTGAAGCAGGCAGAGTGTAAATTTAGTACTTACATGAATATAGCTCATGAATTCTATCTGCATGCTCACACAGAAACACTCAACTTGCTTGCTTTCTTCCAGCAGCTGAATATGCACATCTGTCTCTGAAAGACTGCTCCATATAAAAACCTAGAAACTGCATTGAATGAAAAGTGTTGATGCATCACTTGATCTTACAGATTAACTAGTGTTAACCATCTGTACACACCTGCCTGGACTAGGACACTGAATGTAAGGAAAATAGTTCCAGGTAATAAAGAAGTCACGTAACAAACCAGAAACTTGTGGCATTCGGGATATAGTCACACTGAAGCTGCTCTCCCATGAGAGAAGGAGGAAGATGCCTGTTAATGATCATGTTAACTTTCCCATGTTTGAGGGTAAAAAACCATCCCCAAATTGGTTAAGATCTATCCACTCATAGAGGTATGTTGGTGTCATGGTCAAAACCAGATTACTGATTCAGGGGGATTTTCAACCAATTTAGTTTACTGTCATTGAACAAAGTTCTAATTTCCGATTTTGGTATTGAAATAAATAAATGGGCACACAGGGAAAACAGTCCTTGCGTCTGTCAAGCCTCTCCTCCCTACTTTCAGCTCCACAATCTCCTCCCCACACACTATACGCTGTCCCCCCTACAGGGACTGCCCCTGAGCCCAAGAGCAATGCCAGAAAACGAGGTCAGTGCCTTTGCCTCCTCCCGCTGTACAGCAGCGCCCGCGCCCCGGCTGCTGCTCCGCGCTGCCCCTGCTCCAGCGTGGCCTTTGGCTCTTCTTCGGTCTCCCGTCCTGCTCTGCCCTCCTTGTTCCCTGAGCGCGGCACTCACCGCCATTTCCAAGCCATGCTTTGGCGGAGGAGCCGCGGGCTCCCCGGGCGGCTCAGGGGCCGCCGCCGCCCGCCCGAGGCTTCCACAGCGCCCGCGGAGCCCGCAGAGCCCGCGGCGCCGGGACACGCTGCCCCTTCCCTCCCGCCGGGTCAGTCCCAGACCCCCTCCAGCCTCCCCCGGCACGGACATGCATGGCAGGAACGGCTCCTGCGCCGCCGGTCACTCCAGCTTTGACCGATACATACGTTTTCTGCCTATTATACATACATATTGGTTTCCAGGGTGAAAGGCATTTTTTGCTTTTAGCACACTTAGGAGTTTAAATAAAAACAAATATATCTATATTGACTGTAGTTATTATGCTTGGTATCATACAGAGTAAGTGGTTCAAATAAAAATAGATTAGTTGGAGTGAATGTGCATCAGTTCCAATAATAACACAGGCAGTTTCAAGAAGCATCTAAGTTTCATTTAATGTGCACTGGGCTTACAAAGAAGAGGGAAGAAACATCGGTTTGGAGCAGCTTTTAGTCTACATTTTCTATCTAAAGGCTTCTGCATTTACCAGATTTCTGAAACAGAATGAAGTCCATAAACAAGAAGAGAGAGGGGGTTGATAGGAGGCCCAGAGGGGTGTTATAGACAGAGGAAGTGATATACAATAAAACATGACTCTGAGGTAGAAATTCCCATTTATATTACCTCTCTCTACAGTTAGTCTCCTATGTGTAGGATTATCTCCCCATGGAAAGACTGGACTTCAAACTGGAGCAAAAACTTGGTATAATAAGGGTTTTGCAGGGGTTTTGAGAAAACCAGACTAGCTGAGGGCCAGTTTTCAAAGGGAAAATTAAGAACAAATAGGAACTGGGAGTTTAACAACCTTCTTGGGTCTAGGCCATATGCCTTGAGAAAGGCTACAGGAAACTAGAAGAGGGGTGTGTTGTGCAGGATGCACTGAGGCTTTCTGTCCCTGGGGCTATGAATCCAGCAGCTACTACAATCATAATAGCTCCAGGTTAGATAAACAGAAAAAACATCTCTTTGAAATATCAGATGTTCTATGAAAAGCATCAGGGAAGCTATCTCAGAGGCAGTGACTCATTTCCAAGAATGGCTGTTCATGGTGAAGCAATCAGTTAAATCGTGCACCTCTGTTTCCCAAGTTGATGAGATAGAGCAAAGGGACTGTACTTGAGAGTGAATATTGAAAAGAGACTTGTTCAGATCTGTGTTAACTCACAAGAGACTCTTAAAATCATAGATTTACACCCAAGTATCCAGTCACAATGGAGATCTGTGACGGTCTTGCCCTGGGTGGTGCTGGAGACGTATTTGGGGGAAAGAAGCCATTTGGGAGGTAGCAAAGAAAAAGGCCATTATTTCATAGTCTTTGAGTCTATGTGTTTTACCTATTTCCCTCTTCACTCCTCAGATTTCTTCTATGTCCTGCAGAAAGGAGGACACTGCCTGAACGTTGGAATGCCCTGCTTCAAGTAGCCATTCATACCTGATGGCAATGAAGGGGAATTTCTCATGGGATTAAAAACATACCAGAGGAGAATGTTCTTACTGTGCCTTTAGGATGGGCCTCTGAGGTAAAGGATGGGATCCTATCTCCCACCAAAAGCTCCTGGAAGTTCCCAGCTCTGGGGTCATCTGTTTCCCATGGGACCATCTGTTCCCAGTGAGCAACACCCCAGGAAAGCATGTTTATCAAGACTAGCAGGTTGAAGCTTGGCAAGATCTGCAAGAACGCAATAGGAGGCCTTTAAATGCAGACTTTCTATTTGTAGCATGTGAAGCCTGCATGTGTGTGTTTCCCTCAACCACCCATACACCACAGGGGAAAGCATTCAAAAACAGGATCCAAAAATAGAAGAAATTGTGTGACTCACAGCCCTGCCACCCTGAGTTGTATGCTCAGCACAAATCCCAGGCATAGCAGCATTAGGTACTATGTACTCTCCTCACTCAGAGCTGCAAGTGACCCCAAAGGAAAACCTACACTGTATGCATAGAACAATACCTTATGTGCTAAAGGCACCCCACTCAACAGTGCTCTTACCTCCAAATGGACTCTTCCAACACCACACTAAGAAGGTTTGGTTCTGCTAGCTGCATGGGTCTTCTGGTGAGAAACAGCCGGGAGGACCAACTTCCTCTGGTGTGCAAAGCACAGGCCTGACTGCTTCCAAGGATTACAGCATGACAGATAAATCATCATGGTTAGGCTTTGTGAACGAAGATTTGGGAAGGGCTCTACCCATGCTTGGTGCAAGTGTGCTGGTGGCTGAAGAGGCCTACGTGGGATAGGCAAGTCTGGTCGCAAAAGGCACAGCGGAAAGTCTCCTTTGGTGATATTGGTGAGGAACGGTTCTTTCTGCGTTGTCTTTTTTCCTCGAGACTGACTCTACGTGCATTCTCAAAGGA
>JAOXXN010000065.1:42219720-42245792 GCA_026770055.1 Myrmophylax atrothorax | reverse complement strand
CCTTTCCTTCCCAGTCAGAACGATTTTGAAGGGATGGGTTTAAGGGCTCTCAATTTTGTTTCCTAAACAATCGTTTCCCCACATTCTTTCAGTTACACTTTATCTTCAGCAGGATCTAAGCAGCAGCTATTGAGTCTGACTTTAAATCTCGTGAAGCCCTAGCTTTCCCCATGGCCCCAGAGGGAAATATTTAGTGCCAGCCACTCTACCGCTTCACCTCCTGACACAATATTATTTCATCCTAACCTGTCCAGTGAGCAAATTGGTTCTTTGGCCCCCTCACCGTCTCTGCACAAGGGCTGGGCTATTGATTGTGACAGTGTGCCAGTGCACGTGGGGTGATTCCTGGAGAGGAGGGATCGATGGGAGCATAATTGCTACCTTGTCAGCAGCAGCTGGGGAAGAGGGGCTGGAGCATACAGCTCAGTGGCAGAAAAAAGCTGACGCTGCTTCTAATGCATCTTCCTTCTGGCTGCGAGGTGCCCCACCTGGGGAAGGGGATGCAGCTATGCTGCTGCCAGGGTATCAGGCAGCAGTTTTTCCCATGGAAGTGGTTTTGCAGCCACTTATGGAGAAGTAGAGATGGATGAAGTCTTTACATCTAGAAAGAAGCTGCTGAGTGAAGGGTTGATGGAGAAAGTGCCATGATGATGCAGGTTAGTTATTCCTCCAAGGTACATGTGCATTGCAATCACAGAAAATAGGTCTGTAAGAGAGATTCAACAGTTATATAATCCATCCCTTTGCCCCAAGGCACGATGGAATATACTTACACCATTGCAATGCTGCAGCCCTGGCTCAGGGCAGCACATGTTGCTATAGAATGCACCAGAAACCAGCACTGTCACCTTTAACAGAAGGCAGTAAGCTTCAAAGACTGTAGCATAGAGTGACCACAAAATCATGACAACACACTACATGTTGGAGTAGTCCATTTTATAGGCAACATCTCTGCATTAAAATGCCTTGGTGGAATATTTTTCAAGCTTTGTCTCAGAGAAAGGTATAAGCCCAGTGAAGCTTCCAATGGAACAGTGGGCTAGGTTGCACCCACTTTCTTCTCCATTTTAATTCCACTACAATATCACAAATTAATTTCTGCCACACTGATGATGCAGAGTCATGTCATTAACAGCTCTCAAATCTATGTGGAAAAACGTGTGTTCAAAATTTAGCAGTGATCTCATGCCAGCAAGCAGATACTCCACTGGCCAAGGGTCAGAGGTGACAGCTCCTTTTGCTTCCCATGTACATTACTGTTTTTCTCACAAGTACCATCCCAACTTATCACAGCTTCATGTATTGCAAAAGATAATGTTTGCTCTAAGTGCTGCCTTTGTCTCCTTGGCAGGGGCTGGATGGAAATGAGCCAACACTTCACTGATATCTCTGTCTCCACCTGGAAGTGGCAGCACCAGAAGTCGTGCCATGGAGCATCAGGCTTGCCAGAGGGTAGGGAAGCAGCGCTGGGCTCTAATCAACCATGGTGGGAGATACAGAACAAGGTAAGTAAGGAAGGCCAGTATTGAAACAGTAGCAATGGGATGAAGGAAAGCACCAAAACTCAAGTCTCAGCAGCCCAGCTTTTTTCTAACCCAACGTGCAGCAAGCACAAAAGAATACAGGACTCAGCCAAAACCCAAGCTCTACCATTCACCTGCTGGAGACCCTGTCTGCAGTACATACAGCTCATTCCACAAAGACAGAAATTGCACATGGCCTCTTGCATGAGGTTCAGATATCTTTTGTCTCTTTGCTTGTCATGTCACATCATCCTAGGGGCTGGCACAATGTATCCCCATATGTGAAGATAGTGTGGAGATGCAAAGTTACTTAGTAAAAAAGATTTGTTAACTCCCCAACTTCCCCAAGCTTAATCCAAGTCTGGTACAGACAGCAGCAGGGAGGGGAAGGAGGCAGGCATGTCACTTCATGTTTTGATCAAAGATTCAAGTTTGTTATTGATTCATCCAAGCCAATTTATCTCCCTCCCACCCTTGAATTCTTCCCAGCATCACTGACTCTGTCTCTGGTACTTAAAGATCAAGCCAAAGAATTTTGTCCTCAAGACTGTGCTGTGAAAAAGCAAAGGCAATATCACTGAGAAACTCCATCTTTTCTGTCACACACTGGACTCCTGCCTTTAGGCTCAGTTTACAGCAGAGAACAACTTTGTCATCACTTGTAAACAAAGTGCTTTAATGTGGATATCACTGAGGGAGGATAAACACAAACCACAGTGCTGTTTCACAGAGTTACTTCTCTGATGTTTTCAACAGTATGTAGTGCTTACCTGCTGCTTTGTCACTTAAGATCTCAAGACAGCAGTCTCACTGTCAACTTCATCAGGAAGAGGGCTTCCCCCAACTCCTGAGTCCCAAAAGGAGATTAACATCTTAGAACAGACTTTGGAAAAGAGCAATCAGTGCTGGTGGGACTGAAGGATCTGATTTATAAGTAAAAATAAAATGAGCTTGAAATAGCTGTAAAGCTTGGTAAGTGTACCCATGGTTCTGATAGCAATTAACAATATTACTATTAAGTAATCCCTCTACTCTGTGCTGGTGCAGCCCTCAGCTTAAGTACTGTGTGCAGTTTGGGGCACCACAACATAAAAATGATACAAAGCTATTAGAGAGTGTCCAAAGGAGGGCTGCAAAGATGATGAAGGGTCTAGAGGGGAAGACATACAAGGAGCAGCTGAGGTCACTTGATGTGCTCAGCCTAGAGAAGAGGAGACAGGGAGGGCCTCATAGCAGCCTACAGCTTCCTCAGGGAAGGTGTGTCATGGGAGGTTTAGGCTGACTATGAGGAAAAGGTTCTTCACCCAGAGGGTGGTTGGGCACTGGAACAGGCTCACCTGGAAAGTGGTGATGGCACCAAGGCTGCCAGAGTTTAAGAAGCATTTGGACAATGCTTTGAGGCACATGGTGTGATTCTTGGGACTGTCCTGTGCAGGGACAGAATTTGGACTTCCAGAGCATCACAAAATCATAGAATACGCTGAATTGGAAGGGACTCACAAGGATCATCGAGTCCAGCTCAGCCCTGCACAGAGTGATCCCCAAGAGTCATACCATATACCTGAGACTATCGTCCAAACACTTCTTGAACTCTGTCAGGCTTGGTGCTCTGACAACTTCCCTCGGTAGCCTGTTCCAGTGCCCAGGCTCTGTGGGTCCCTTCCTACTCAAGATATTCTATGATTCTGTGATTGTACATAATAACCATATGATGGCAGAATAAAAAGTCAGTAATCTCCAAATATTGTCAGACTCTCTGAAGAAGAGTTAAGGTCTTATAGGAGAGCAAATATAATGGAAAAGGAAAAAAAAAGAAAGAAATAAAACCTAGAATGAGTACTAGTATACATTTATAGGAAATTCATCTGGTACAGGACTCAGAACTGGAAGACTTATTTCCTTTATTTGCTACAAGTTGTTTCTGAGACTAAATACAGAGGAAGATGCCCATAGACAAACAACTAGCCAGGCTGGAGAGGACTGTATGCTTCAACCATTAAGAAGGTGACCAATCTGCATTAGTTTTCCAGCCAAACCAAGCAAAATTCTTTAGGGAGATTTGGCAGTGATCTCATACTCAATATCACATCATGTTTAGAGAAAAAATCCAAATCGATTGCTATTCATACATCAGATGGGCAAACAGACACCAGCTGCAGTGTCGCCCACTTACTCTGAATTAGCAACGACTGTATTGCAATTCAGGCTTTGAGCTTTTTTAAAATACAAGCAGGGAGAGACCATCATAATGTCTGTGATAATGACTGGGTGTGTGGATCATGGAGCTGAAAATTATTTCTCCTAAACTCCTCTCTTAGAAGAGGACATGTGTTCCGATTTGGCTAGTTGGTTTGAAACCGTGCCTGCGTTCATTCATCTCTGCTACATATCCAGTTTGTGCACTGGGACATATTACCACACTGATTTTAGTTCAACAATATCACTTCAAAGAGAAAAAAGTACATCACAACCTTAAACTAGCCTTCCACTTCTACATTATTTAATAATTTAATAACAATTATAATCTTGAAATTACAATTATACCATGTAGGAGTCTGGATAAGAATGCCACTTTGGTTGCACACTCAAAACATCTCTACTTTTCACAATAACAAACAAGTTTCTATTTTAGATTCACATTATAGGCCAAATACTCACCTGGCATTAACTGGCAACACCACTGTGCTGTACCAGTTTATATTTACAGCACAAGATGTAGCCCAGTGACTTTAAAATAATCAGATCAGCAACCCCATCTGCAGCACTAAGCTGAACCATACACAGGTATACATTACACAAACCTGCTCCTTGTGGGTTATGTTTTTGTAGAGCAAGCTAACTGAAAGGAGTTAAAACTGTGCGCTGTGATGCATTCAGTCCTTTGATGTGAGCAACAGAGGTGATGGCATTGTTGTATTGGAATTGGATATGAAGGCATGAACGTGCAGACGTAGCTAAGTATGACAGCTGTGCTAATACTTGGAGACTCATATAGTACAGGATGTACTAGAATTTGTGATTTTCTTGCACTGAGAAAAGACTTCCATCAGCCTCAGCTAAAGGAGATTGGCCTTTGAGGGCAAGGGGGGACATATGCATCCTTCCTTGAAGACTGCACCTGGATGTAGTAGGAAGAAGATTGATTTGTCTCCATAACTTCAAAGGCTAAAGGAGCACTTACAACGGATGCCAAGTCAAATGAAAAGGACTTTTACATTCAGGGCTGAGCACTAGGTCAGCATCCTAGTCTCCCAGGAAAGCTACAGACAGAGCAGGAGGTTGCCTCTCCCTTATGCTGCTAGACAAGCTACACAGGAGAAGTCCAAGTTTGCATCAGCAGAGCACACCATGGGTCCAGCTCTTAATCAGCATCCCACTCTCCCTTCCCATCCCACACAAGCAGTCTAGCACCTACAAATACCTGCATAGGCAAAACCACAGCTTGCGGTATTTGTGCAGGCTACCCAACCTGGCCCCTCCAACTGCAGGAGCAGGTACAATCAGGAGTGCTGAGCATTGAGAGTATAGCTTTGCCTTTACATCTAATTAGCAATGCAAAGTTGCACCCACAGCAGAGCCTGCCTAACATACAAAATAAACGTGGCCTATTTTTTAATGCTCTTATTAGCACAAAATACCTTCCCTCTCTACCCAGACACATGGCTGAGAGAGCAAGAGACAAGAGTTCTATCCTTTGTGCATAATCAGGCGGCCGAGCTATCTGACCCTCGCACGCCTCCACCTCCCTCTTCCCAGTTAGTGCTTTCGTCATGTTGAGCTCCTGCGCTGTGGTTTCCAGGCGAATTTCCACTCGGTGCTCAGAGAGCTGAAACCTTTAGATTAATCCCAGATCTGTCAGCCTCCATCATTTTCAAGCAGGACTGTGAGCTCCAGGGCACTCTGTAACTTTCTCTAGCACTGAGGAGCCTTAAGCCTCTTGCTCTCACTCTCCTGGAGAGTGGGCAGTCCCTTTCCTCTCCCTCCCCAACCTGAGGTGACCTGAGTCTGTGGCCAGTGTGGCTGCAGCAGGATTCTCTGTGAATCAGATGATTAAATTGTTTCCTCTTCCTCAATGAATTTTTACTGGTTCTGCAAAGTTCCAAGTCAAGTAGAAGCCAAACACTGTCAGCAATCACCTTGCTGCCTTACACACAGTTGCCCTAGCCCCTAAGCTGCAGCCACTCTGGCTGATACCATAATCCCACTTGTTTGCTGCACTTGTGGAAATGAGCCTGAATACCCCACACAGAAACTCTTAAGCCATTTCACTCATAGCTTGACACTCCTTCTAGGCTAAACTTGAGATTTTGCTCAGATCTTTTTTGGTTAGACTGAACCTGTCTGATTTATCTTTTGGTGATCAACTGCCAGGGAAATTTCTTTGTATCCTTTCCTCCTACTTCTCTCTGTGTAGTGGATTGGCCCTGGCTAGATGCCAGGTACCCACCAAAGCAGCTCTATCACTCCCCTCTGCAGCTGGACAGAGGAGACAAAATATAATGTAGAGTTCATGAACTGAGATAAGGACCAGGAGAGATCATTCACTCATCACAGGCAAAATAGACTCAAAGTGGGGATAATACAATAGCAGAGCAGGATAATGAGAAGTTAAATAAATCTTAAAAATACCTTCCCCCCAACTCTCTCTCCTTCCAAGTTCCACCTCCTCTCCCACAGTGGTGCAGGGAGACAGGGAATGAGGGTTATGATCAGTTCATCACAAGTTTTTTCTGTTGCTACTCAGGGAGAGGAGTCCTGTCCCTGCTCCCCATGAGGCCCCTCCCACAGGACATGGTCCTGCATGAATTTCTCAAATGTGAGACCATCCACGGGATTGTCCCAGTCTGTGGAAGTGAGATATGCCTACTCAACCTGCAACTGGCTCTGCTGGGTTTCCTCCCATGCTCTCTAGCATGATTTGGGGATGGAAGTCTGAGAGAGGCTGAGCCCTGCAGAAGTCACCATTGGTAGAGCAAAACAGTCCTGGTCCTGATTGCTAGGCATTCATTTCATCATTCTGGAAGCTGGAAGGCTGGTGTGAGGAGCTGGCATAAAACAGAGCACATGTACCCCTGTATGGGCTGCCGAAAACTTTCTCAATACCAAGGGCCAAGGCCTTCCATGTGTGTGACAGCCCTGTGCTTGGACCCTACCAACGACAGGGAAGTGATGGGCAAAGAGAAAAGCACAATGCAGAAGCCCATTGAGGGGGCATGAAATGAAGTAGAAACAAAACAGCAAGGAGTTGAAAAGTCTGTCCCTTAAAAACATTGCATACATTAAGAAAGCCAGACTGTGTGAGCAGAGAAGTGCTGGTAGCCACTACCCAGGACTCCAGGATTTTTTCTGGGGTCTTCCCCTTCACACAGATGCTCCAAGATGGGTTAAAGAAACCTGTGAGAGACCCTCTGTTCTGGACACCAGGCCATGGCTCTGACACCCAGCACCCTTAGGAAGAAGAGCAGTCTTAGCCAAGGGTTTCAATAGGGACTATTTGAAGCTTCAGGTGCAAGCCAGAAATCAAAGCCCCGTACACATTATCTGGGATGCTGAGGAAACCACAACTTGCTCCAGCCCTAGAGGAGCAGGTGATCACCTAGCACTGCAGGGAGGTCTCCCAGACCACAGCCCCTACAAGCCAGCCCTGGGCAGCTGCAATCCTGCCCTCTGAAGCCCTGCTGAGCAAGGACAGAAGAGCATCTTGAAGTGCCAGGCTCACTGCTCCAGCAATTATTCTTTCTGTGGACACTTTCTCCTTGTGGGTGGAAAGCAGAGATACTCTGGTGCTGGGTGCTGTGGGAAGAGTTTAACCCTTCAGCACACAACAAATAGAACCCATTGTTCCAGCTCCCTGGCTAGCACTCCTTCCAGCCTGTGCCTCCTGAATCCCTTTCAAGAGCAGCTGAATCAATGTTTGACTTGTACAAACAGCTGCCTGACTGCAATTTGGAAGGGATTCAGATGGGGATTACAGCAAGGCAGTGGATAAAAATCTATTACATGGCAGTATTTATTTTAGATCTCTGTGGCACTCAGTGTGAACTCTGGCAGCATCTCCTGTTCCTTACTCAGGGGCACATGTGCAGGGGATTGAGAAGAATCACTTTGGGAGAGTGTGCTGCAGAGCAGTAGAAGAGGACCAGGATCCAAAGTGAGTACATTAGAAATGTACACATTTCCAAGCCAGACTGGCTTGGCTCTACTCTGGATCCTCCCAGGGGGTGGGAACATCTTTAGTTTTCAGGAGAATTTGATATTGGTAAAATTGTATTGCTTTGATAGCCCTGAGGGCCTGCGCCAGCTCTGGTTTACCAAAGACTAATGTTTCTGGCTCAGTGCAGCTGCCTCTGAGATCTAAATCTGATCCTGTCTTCTCTCTTTGGGCACAGAAACAATCCAAGCCCCCAGTTAGCAGTAGGACCTGCCTGGGAGGAGGAAGCCTGTCTGATCTCGGACCACAAAAGCAACGTCGCAGCAATCCTCACTTTGCTCCTCTCTACTAATAGCCTGGCAATGAAAGGAAAAGTTCAGGCAAGGGGTGAGTTGGGCTGCAGGTGGCAATCTCTGAGATGAAGTGTCCCAGGAACAAGAATGTAAACAACCCACTCAATGCCCAAAGGGGTCACCGCCAAACCACTGCTGTTGGCCCAGCCTGGCCAAGCTAGTCAGGAATAGGCATGAGTACCCTCAGTCCTTTTCCAGCACACACGCACACAGTCTGCTGGCAGGAGGGAGCACGGGGAGTGCCAGGGCAGTGCTGCAAGATGCTGCTGACTTAACAGGCTGTGACAGGGCTGTCCAGCAGCAAAGAGAGGCAGAGAAGCCACTGCTCTCAAAAAAGAAAGAGAGATAGGGGAAAGGTCTGATGGGACTGAATTACCCATCCCCAGCTTTGTCTTTTCTTGTGTTGAAAGTACCAAATTTTCATCTGCTGGAGGTACATCATGATTTGAGGGAGACAGACCTCTCTACACCAATGCTGCAATATTTTCTCCTCAGGGTGATAGTGCTAAGAGCAAAATGAGCACTGGCCAAGGCTGCCACCGACAAGGCAGCACATGTAGGCACCCAGATCCCTGGCAGCAGCATTTCTGGGCTGAGCAATACAGAGATGACAGGAACAAATGGACTGGAGAAGGGCTGGAGGAGCCAGAGCTAGTTTGGGCAGCCCTAGTGATGAGGGATCTGCCCTGAGCACAGTCATGGAATTCAAAGCCCAAAGTGGCTGTGTCCTAAACACTTAACAACTCCCTCTGGGGACTGCTCACATGGCTGTATCTGTGCTGGAGTCAGCCCTACACCAGTGAACAAGGCTCTCCCATGAGCTGCCTGCACAAGTACAAGGTAGCAGAGCCTCCTCTTCCTCCGCTCTTGCCTGGGCTGTGCACAAGTCACTGCCCCTCCTGTGCAGCTGTATGGGTGACTGCCTTGATGGAGAGGCTTTAAATGAACCAGCATTGCTGGGTCCTGGGATGCTGGATCATTTTCTCGGTTTAGCAATTTGAACTCTTAGTTTAAATTTCACTATCTGTAATCCAGAGGTAAGTCTGACCTACAAAGATGCTGGGAAACTTAATGAATGGGAAGCTTGCAATGTGCTTTAAGATCACCAGAGAGAAGATACAAGAGACCAGCAAAATATTGCAATACATATAACATTTTATCAGATTATCGCAAATTTTAAAGTAATTCATGCACAAATCTTTATATATAAAGATGTGCTCTATCATACGTGATTTCTTACAAGACCTGTATTAAGATGAAAGGAGCTGCATTAAGAAGAACTAAACTTCTGGAGGGATACAATGAAGAGGTCATAACTCAGATTTCTGTCCTCTAGACTCATCCCCTCCATATGACCTTTTTTTCCCTGCACTTCCTCTTTCACTACAATCCACATTTCTGCTATCCCCCATTTCACCCTGTCTTCCTCTGTCTGCTGTTGTGAAATTATTGCTCAGTGGGTTTTGTTTTCATGCAGAAGCCAAAGAGCGTAAGAAATAACAGGGAACCCCAGAGGCAACCACACCGGCATGGCAGTATTCACATCTTTTCCTTCGGATGCTCTGACTGCCTTCAGGAGTTGTGACAGGACAGGAATCTGGGACTCTCCCAGACTTGTGTGTTGCTTCTGTAGCTGCGCAGGCTTTCTGCAGGGACCAGGCTGAAGTCCTCGTGAAGGGAGTTCACTTTTGTGAAAAGCCTCCATCCTTGTGAGTGTAATTTGGTCCATCCCAGTCCCCACAGACCCTGGCTTACCTGAGCCAGCCTAGCTCTTCCACCCAAAGGGAGACAGTTGGGCATTACATTACATTACTGCTAATGAAGTTGCTTTGTTTGTTCTACCCCTTAGGGGAATAAGCTAGTGTCTCAGAATGCCTTTTTACAGAATTTGTCTTTGTTTATTAAATATTTATTTTGCAAGATAAATGTGGATAAGTGACTCCTATCAGAATTCCTTCTGGGAGCAGAGATTGCTAAGAGTCTCAGAAAAAAAATGGGTACAGAGATTGAGGTTAAATTCTTACCCCAAACAGGATGCAGCACCCATCCTTTCCAACAGTGTAAAAGATAAATAGATTCATCTTCCTAATTCTCAGACTTTATTCCCCAGCAGCCAAAAGAATGTAGATGGGATATGCTTTGGAGTAAACTGCTCCTCTTTGCCTGGGTCCTGACACTCCTTCCTACACTACTGGTGTAAAATGACCGTGCTTCCCAACACAGTGAAAGGGAGTCCTACAGGCTGACTGCTCCAGGAAGGATTTGGCAGGGCAAGAGACAAAAGCAGGACAGCACTGGTATAGGAAGCCTTCAGCAGCAGTATGGAGGGAAGGGGAAAAAAATGACATGGACATAACACAGCTAGGATTAGCCTGTTCACTGCTGGCCTTGTAGGCCCCAGACACACTACTATCCTTTAAGTAAGCAAAATACAGAGGAGAAATACAGATAAATCATAGAGAAATACAGATAAATACAGAATATAGAGAAATACAGAAATACAGATAAATCATGTTAAGCTGGATGGAGCTGAAAGATCATCTAGTCCCAAGTCCCACACCATGGGGAGGGACATTGCTCAAGGCCTTACCCAACCTGGCTTAATGCAACACATTAAGCAGTTAAGATTAGAAGTGAGCACTGTTGGCTATCCTGAAACTTTGCAAGAAAGTTGAAACAGCCTCCAAATTGCCCCCTAGTAATACTTGCAATTTGGTGGGTCTCTGCAGCCAGTCTGGGACTCACAGGATCTAACTGACAGGGGTTTTAGAAGGGACATGTCCAATGCATCCCAAGTCCCCTTCTCTGATCCTGACACCAGAGAAGAATAGGCAGGTTGGGAAGTGGTGCTGCTGTCTCGCACAGCTGTGTTTTATGGGTCAGAGCGAATATGACTTCTCTCTGCCCACCCACGTGGCTGGCATCTGAATCTGGCCCTTCTGATGGAAACCTACTGCAGCTTTTTGCAGAAAGAGATTCACCCGCGTGGCGTCCTTTTGCTGGGAGGGTGACTCCCCTGGCCTCTCACCCATGGAAGCAGCTGTAAGGGAGGAATCGCCATCTCTTCCTGATGTGCATGGGAATAGAGCTGAGAGGGAGTGGTGTGGATTCAGCCTCCAGCCACCTGCTGTACACAACGAATGGGCAGATCATTACCCAGAGAGCTCTGTAATTTCACTTTCCAAATGCTTGCCCGCTGGCACAGAGCCTGAGGAGGGGAAGGGAGAGAGGGTGGTTGCTCACAGCTCTGCATGCCAAAAAGGCACATTACCATGCATGAGGCCACCAAGACTTATACAGCCATGAGACCTTGCAGGCTTAACCCTCTCTGCTGCTCCCCAGGTCAGCTTTTTGTAGGCAGGGGGAGCATGAGGGGCAAGAGGGGGCAGAGACTGAAAGAAGAACAAAGGGCTGTTGGAAGCAGAGAAAAAAGCAACACAGGAAAGAGAAGACGACTCTGGCTAGGGAAAGGGGTGCATGGAGGCATGTCAAGGCAGCAGTCCCTGCAGGAGTTGCATGGAAGGCAGGAGACTCCATCCCCAAGGTCTCCCAAGCAGGCAAGCTGCATGCACCCCCTGGGTACCAACAGCAAGAACAAGGAAGAACCTGCTTGGGTCTTCCTGCTTAATGCAGTAGGGCTTTGCAAAGCCTGTTTGCGGGGAAGCCTGGCTTATGTAGACATACTGTGTGCAGCTGCAGCAGCCTGCCATTCCTCCTGCCTCCTCCACCTTCCCAGAGCTCTTTAATTTGTGAACGAATTTCAGCTAAATCTTTGACACAGTTACATACCTATCTGGTATTATATTTTCACAAGTTTCATGAAAACAGGCAAACTAATAGTAGGAGACAAACCAAGTTTCTATGAGGGACATGTGAAATGTGAATTCAACTTTATTGTCACCAACAGAGAACCCATACAGGAGAGCACTTTGATGAATGTGTCACAACAAAGTTCAAACTCCAACTCTCTAAAAAACAGTTTTCCAGCCAGCAACTGTGCAAAATCACAGTAAGCTGAGTAAGCTGGACCCCCAGGCTCTGTGCCATGCTGATACCAGCTCACCTTCTAATTTTGTTTGAGTCCATGCCCTAGAGATGTCCACTCCTCTGAGGTGCACATCAGAGAAGGCAGCATGCTGAACCCACTGAACAACTCTAAACCCAAGTGCTCAATAATCATCGCCTTTGAAACTCTCCCTGCCCTGCAACCTCTTAGCCCACACACACACTGCCAGAGGATGGCTTCATCGTATGGAGGATCTCTACAGACATCTGTGCAGAGCTTCCCAGGCAGCAGGGCCTTTACTGAACTGCCTTGGGTTGCACCAACCAACTGCTGCAGGCCTGGCAGAGATGTGGCCCAAGAGGTCACATGTGGCCAGGATGCTGCACACCAGAGAGGGAAGAAAATGCTCTACTGCTTTCCACTTCTCTGTTATCTTCTGATTTCTGCTGGTAGGCCTATGCCCATCAGGGAAGAGGCTTCCAGGACAAAAGGGAAACAAGGCTTGATCCAGCTCCAAGTTCCATAGAGCAGTGAAAGCCTGTTCTGCTTAAGCACCTCTAGACATTCCTTCCATGTTCAGGTAGCTCCAAAAAGAGCAACCTTAATGCTTTTCAAATACCATTCCCCAGCCTTGCCTTAAGGGCTCTGGCTAAAGTAAGCAACATGCCAACATCAGAAACATCTGAGGAAAAAAGTGTAAGTCATGTGGAAGCAGGTCTTTGCTGTCCTTTTTATAGCAGAACACCTGTTTTCTACTTCACAACTACTCTCAATTTCTAATAGTATAAGACACAAGAAAACTAGATCCACTGTGACCACCTGATCTGTTGTACCAGCAAACATGCATCCCAATTCTGCTGGGACTCTTACATGCTCTAGTAGCATCCACAACTTACAGGATATTTACTGTGCTTAAAATTACTTTATGAAGCAAATTTTAATGTAATTTGATGACATTTTGATGAGTCACACCATTTTATTACAAATTTGCATCAGCCTTTATTTTTTAAATTTTTTTCTGAAAGTGTGCCATGAGTTTTTCAAGCATCTAATTAAGGGATAACTGCCCTGAAAAGCTCCAATCTGTGCCCCTTAATCTTACACACATACATGGAGGTTTGACTTCAGTGTCAGGGCTTTAGATATGAAAATGGGACAGGCAGAAAGGGGACAAACTCCAGGACAACCAAGAGAGCATTCTTTGTGTTGGCTGTTGTGATTTTTAATTTTTTCTTTCCTTTCTCCTGAATTTTTCATCCAGGTCTCTCCCATTCACAGCATGGTGCAGTGATAGGTGAGTCTTTCCTTGGCAGAGCTGAGAAACTAGAAACCTTAACTTCAGAAATTTTTTAGAAAGAGTCCCTTCAGTCAGGCTGACACCACTCACTGTGATGCTGGAATAGAGCAGGGAGTTATTGGGTCAGAACAAAAATTTTTCCCCACACTGGAAAAAAATATGTATTGCTGTTGATTATTTCATTTCCTTCCAAAGTACAGGAGGGAAAGTTCTTGTCAATAAGATTTCAAGAAAAGAAAAAAAAGAAGAAAAGGAAAAAAAGGGGCTGAGACTTTCTATATTTAGTAGCTTCTGCATTTTGGCACATTTGCTGCTAAAAATAACTAAATGGGGTATTTAGGTGAGGTGGGGGAATCAGTATTCGGCTTTTTACCATCCAATTATCCCAGCAACAAGAGAGGCAGAGAATTGCAATTTGATATTCCCTGACAGTTGTCTGCTGAACATACAGCATGTAAATGCCCGTCTGCAGAACACGGCGCGGGGCACAGCCCAGCCGGCTGCCGCCGGGTTAGCACAAAGCCGAGGTTCTTGGCAGCACACCCAGCTGTGCCAATGCTCAGCTCAGACACCCAGCAGTCTGGAGATCAGTATCACTCCTTACCTGAGGCACAGTGATGGTGCCCTCATTCCTCTTGGGCAAGGCAGAGTGAACAGGGTCACAAGGCCACCAAAGACAGCGGCAGGGCATGCACAAGGAAGAGGGGATACACTTGCCCATCACAGGACATCTCTGAGCAACTGGGATGCAAAACCTATCCTCATTCCTGGATTAAGATGCAAGCTATTGCTTCAGGAAATAGTCAACTGTAGGCCTCCTTAGCCTGAGGGGGTTTGTTTGTCACAACCAGCCATGTTTGGTGTCTGCATCTCTGAGGAATGCTGCTGATGCTGCTGTGGAATTGTGCTGCCCATGTGCATTAAGGCATGCAACCTGGCTTACTCGAGTTATACTTTTGAACCAGGACCTAGGGACAAGTTTCAACCCTCTTTGTGTGTGACTGATCATCACAGTTTCCTGGGACTCAGTCTTCCCTTCAGTATAAATAATACTAGTAGTAAGTAACTACCTCCAAACATGAAGTGGTTTTTAGGAGTACATAGGAAGCTGCTGACAACTACTGGTTTAAAGTGCTGAGCCATATCTTTACAACAGGAGAACTCTGAACCTAAGGTAGAAATTATTCTTAACAAGCAGCATAACAACCAATATGGATTTGCAAGAACAGCTCTAGTTACAACGATCTAGTCTCCCTTTCCAACAGAGTACTGGGGCTTGGGAGGCAGTGGGTGCAATGTCTCAACTCTAGTGAAGCTTTTGACATTTTGACATATGACTCATGATATTCAAGAAAAGATTGTCTAGATGAACCTACTGTGGGATAATAACATTTGGTGAGAAAAACATTTCTTTAAAATAGTTATGATTATTTCATTACCAGATGAAAGCTACATTGAGTGGATCCTACAGGTGTTCATTGAGGGTCCAGCACTAGTCAGTGTCTCCATTAATGACTTGGATATTAGAATAAAGAGTATACATATTAAATCTGCAGATGACATCAGACTGGGAGGGACTGAATACACTAGAGGACTGAAATAGAATACCAGACAATCACAGCAAATTGGACAAATGATCTGAGAACACAAGATGAAATTCAACCAGGACATATTCATGTAATTAGACTTAAGCAGGAATAATCAACTTCATAAATACAGAAAAAAGGAACAGCAGTCTAGGTGTCAATTCTAAAAAAAGGACTCTGGAAGTTACTGCACATGGCAATCTGAAAAGCAGTAAAAAATGTGTCTCACCACCACAGGACAAACAAGTATCATATTGGTACTCTAATGTCAGTCTGACAGACCTGTGATGTAGGTTTTTCCCTGAAGGATTATGTCCAGTGTCGGGTGTCCCACCCTGAGACTGAGGCCAATTGTAGAGAGCCCAGAGGATAAGAAGGGGAATGGGCAAAGGTTTAGGATCCACAGCCAACAAGAGCAGACAGAGGATGTCTAGATAAAGGAAAGATGACTGGGGGAGCATAACAGTTTTCAAATATCTGAACAGCTGCTACAAGGAAAAAAGTAATCAGTTTTCCATGCCCATGGTGAATAAGAGGCAATAAATTCAACTTCAGCATGGAAGATTTTAGCTAATCTGTTAAGAATAGGGAAGCACTGGAATAGATTGCCTGGAGCTCAGTCAAAATATTGTCAAGGGCAAAGGAGGTGCAGCTTGACATGCCTGGGGCCAGGAAACAGACTAGATGATCTCTCAAAGCCCCTTCCAATCCTATTTCCTGTCAGTTTTTTGATCAGTAGTAGCAAGTTTAAGCATAAGCTGTTCACAGAACTCTGCTCTCCCCCTCTCTCATATCAGATATTTTCCATTATGAAAAGGGAGAGTTTGGAAGTTTTTACAGTACAGCAAAACACACACACCGTTCCCTAACCAGGTTCAGCACATCTATTTTCCAAATACACCAGACACACATTTAGGTGCTCTCAACCCTATGTGGAACAGAGCCTGGGACATAAATTTTTCAGCAACAAAACCACAGTCCTCTTCCAACAAGCCTGTGTAATTGTTCCTAGGGGTGATTACAGAGTCTCAGGACCTTGCAGTTCCCTGCACATGCCTTCCTTGCTCCATAGTCCTGGCCAGGAAAGCTATTTACTTCCGACGCTTGCTGCACAATTCCAAAAATATAGAGTTCTGGGGGGGTTGTTTTGTTCATGTTTTCCTGTGGAAAATTCTCATACACTAAATCTAATGCACCCACCCAAAAAAGTAAGGTCATATCTGAAAAGATTGTAAGACACTAAAACCAGCGTCAGACTCAGACTCCATGCATAGGACCAATGGCAACTAATGTTTGCAACACCTGTATTTTAAAACAGCCCCCCACCTCTTTACAAGAAGAGAAGTCCTTCTGCCAAGAGACAGAGCTGTTGCAGTACCTGTCATGCAGGCAGAAGTCACATTGTTCTGCTGGAGGGCAGAGTGGGCTCACAGAAATGGGAAGGGAGCATGTGGTGGGAGCGCCGTGCCCTGCAGTGCTCCCAGGTGAATGTAACAGTGGTTATAGAAGCGTATACTAGAGGATAAAAGTGGCCACACGACTGTCACTAGCAGAATTAGGACACACAAAGATATATCACTTCCTTCTTAAGTGATCATAAAACTTTTCTGATGTTATGATCAGGAGTGCATGAAACACCCCTTCCCTTGTCATACATGTAACTCCATACAGACCCATGGTGATTGTCTCCAAATGGAGAAGGTCAGGCTCTGTATTCAGTTTGCCAGCAATGAGAAGCATTAAGGTTATTTCTTAGATCAACCATAAATTCACAGACCAGCACCTAGAACAGTCAATGAGTAACATATTCTGATGCTAAAGAGAGAAGCTTCTGAGAGAAGCTATCAGCTGGCCCCGATTGTCCCAGTTCCTCCTGCGAGGGCTCAGCTGTGGCTGAGGGGATTTGCCTCCCTGCACTCCAGCTCTGTCTGTCTGGCAAGGGGCTAGCGCTTCTGCACACTGAGTGTCCCATCTCCAATGGAGTTACAGGAACCGGGGGCTCAGGGCACTCCCCATGGGGCTGCCCAAGCAGGGCATGGACTAATTTCAGTATAGGGTAGAACGAGCTCCTTCTGTACCTTATCTGGGGAGGTGCGGGTCCCTGAAGCCTGTCCCAGCGGCTGTGCTGCAGGGAGAACACACAACTATGCTTTTATTATCAACACACTCAGGCGGGGAATGGGGACCTGTGGGGCAGAGGACTGTCTCTGCGGGTGGCCATCCTTCCTCTCCCATCTCTCCCCCACAGCAAGTCCCAGCAATGCTCCCAACACTGGCTGTGCCCCTGCTGCTTGAGTTAATTACAGTAATTATACCTGCGCTCCTCAGCTCCAGCTCACTTCTGTTGTCACTTCCCTGTCCATTCATTTGCAAATCTAATCACTCCGTGGATTTTTAAAAAGAAAAGTGGTAGGGAGGGCAAAGATACAAATGCAGAAAAGAAACTGTGATTCCTGCAACAACAATACAACAGGAATTGAGGAGCTATTGAGCAGCACCAGGTGTTTTATTTAGTCCCGGTGTGAGGGCTGAGTGGTGCTCCCAGCTCTGAGACAGGTTGGGTTACAGCACTAGACCAGAGTGGGGAATAAAGAATTGCATCAGCCTCCCCCGGTGCCTACCAAATTGCCTTGATCAAGGTTCACAGAAGAGTCCAAGACACTGGTGCTTGAGACCTCACTTACAGAAGGGCAGGAAAGCTTCCTGAGCGTCCAGTGTTCCCAGCATGGCAGGGTGCCCACATGGGCATGGGCACCATGAGCCTCCAGCAACTGCTCTTCTCAGTGTGGGTCCTATTCATTTCTTGGGCAGGTTTTATGTGGACGAAGAGGTGCTGCAGGGCCAGCTGTGGATACAAGTCTCTTCTCATACCTGTGAGGCTTTCCAGCAGCAGCCCTTGAAGAGCCACGGCTAGGCAAAACCAGGCAGTTCATGTCATCTGTGTGATAAGGATAAATTTGAGGTCAATCCTTTGAACAAAGAGAGAAGGAAAGTGTAACTAGAAAAAAAAATGGGCAGAAATGGCTACTTAATTGGTTTCAGGTGTTCTGAAGAAGAGGAGGAGGCAAGAAAAGGAAGCTGTGATGTGCCCTGCCACGTGCCACCGGGACCAATGCTATATTGCTGCTGTGCAGCAAAGTAGAGTAGTTGGGTTTTGTCACCCAGTCCTGTGTATACAGTTTCAAGGAGAAAAATACAAATCTGGTATTTTTGCCTTTTACTGCCAACTGATAGAGACAGTGAAAGAGAAAAGGGGCAAAGAGACAGGCTGATTCCTTTGCACTAAATGCAGCAGTTTAATTACACTGCACTGAAGCATTTTCACACCAGCCATTACACTAATTGTTCAGTGTAGCCACACACTTTTGAGCCTGTTCATGGTATCATCCCAGACACCAGAATTTCCCAGTGTTATATGTTTTCACCCTTCAATGTCAGGGCTGACTTCTCTCATTGCACATGCTGGAAAGGCAGCCCAGAGACTGCAGAAGTCCAGGAGGTCGAGAAGGTGAGGATAAACCAGTTGTCTGATAAAGTATTAGAAGTATTTAAGAAGACTGAAAGTAGGTGATGTTTCTCATCTTCATAGTAGATGTTTCTTATCATCGTATGCTTTGTACGAAGAACATTTTGGTTTTGCATAATTGCACAGGCAAGAGAGCACTTTTAGAGAACAGACAGGAGCAGGAAGTAGAGAGGCCTTCTGAACACCGTGGGCAGGCAGAGAGGCAGTCAGGGAAACATGTCAGAACTGTAAAACATTTCTATTTGCAATTAATATCTAAGTGGAATTTTTTGAGGGAAGTGAAAGCAACAAATTCACTTTAATACAACAGATGGGAAAATGCAAACCTCTCAAAGTAATGCCTTGTTTCCAGATAAGAAATATGAAATGAATACTGCACAGATGTGGCCAACATGTAACTGCAGCATGGCAAACTAGAGAGTCTCCAAGTCCTTTAGCTGACGTGCTTGAAAGGGTTTTCCATCTCCCAGGAGGCTGATTGCTGGGGGAGGAGAGAGAGGACCTGCAATTAGGTTGATTAAAATAGTGGTCCCAGCATGGTCTGTTCACTGTTGCCAGGAGACTAGAAGGCTGGAATGAACAGTTCAAACTTTTTATAAAAAAAAAATAGGTGTTTACTGCCACACCATATGATCTTGGCCCTCTTCAGGCCTGAGCATTCTCCATTAGTCTGCAAGAAAAAAAATCCCAACCCAACTTCACTTTCTTAGGCCTGTGTTAAGAAGGATTTACCATGTTCAAAATGTCACCAGTTCTTCCCAGCCTCCACATTGCCAGCCCAGTGCCAAACTCCAGGCCCCATGCTAACCATTCAGTAGCTGTTCTTTCACTTCTTGTAACATAAATCTTGTATTTCCTTCCAGACCTGGACCCTATCCACAGCAGGCAGGTTACTCACTCCTTCCAGAATATACCTCTGAAGCAAAGGATGGGCAGGTGGCTCAGCTGATGGGCGAGGACATTGATATGGGCAGCCGCTCACAGGTTGCTTAGTGGACAAGTACTACCCTCAGTCAGTGACTTATAGGGGAAAAGGTGACAATAATACTTCACAAAATACTTCACAGCTGATACAGAAGTGAAAGGAAACACTGAGTATGTCTGTGGGAGATGGTTATAGTCCAAAGTGAAACCCTACTTTTTTCTTCAAGTCCCTTTCAGGTACCATCCTAAAGCACTGAAAACACAAACCCAAAACAACAACAAACTAAAAAAATTCTGTAGTAGTAGGTGTTCCTAAAGTTAAGACCTGGAAGATCTTCATGCATTTGAAGCATCTCTGCAGCCTGATTTAGGTTCTTTGCTTTATGTTAAGTCTCATCTTTCCTAAAGCTGAGCGCATTAATGAAACTTAGCTAATGAGCCTTTTCTAGGGCTTTCACCTCTTGGATCTGCTGCTACAAAAATTGTGCATGCCAAGCAGTGTGCTTGCCTTTTAAGACCCCAATGCTAACATCTTGAAGCAGGTGGCAAGGGGCTGTGACAAAAAGACGGATAGCAGGCATTACAGAGTTTTAGAAAGGAAAGATAAAGATGACAGTGAAAGGAGAAGATTGCAAAAATAGCAGCAAAATTAGCTGAAAACTCAAGACCCTGCTTCCAAATTCGTAGCGTACATGAGGGGTTTGAATGCCAAGAAATAGAGGATCCTTGCTGCTGTTAACACAGCAGCAATCAGGAACTAGCTGGAAAGAGGCATTTAAACCTCCCTGTGTAGCTGTGTTGCAACACAGCACATAATTACTCATCATGGTCCTTTCCACAGCCTCCACAGGCTGCCTGCTGGAATTCATAGAATCATAGAATGGTTTGGGCTGGAACGGACCTTAAAAATCATCTCATTCCAACCTCCCTGCCATGGACAGGGACACTTTCCACGAGACCAGATTCCTCAGAGTCCCACCCAACCTGGCCTTAAATTCTGCCAGGGATGGGGCAACCACAACTTCTCTGGACAACCTATTCGAGTGCCTCACTACCCTCATGGTAAAGGATTTCTTCCAGTATCTAATCTAAATCTGCCCTCTTTCAGTTTGAAGCCATTCCCCCTTGTCTTGTCACTACATGCCCTTGCAAAAAGTCCCTCTCCATCTTTCTTGTAGGCTCCCTTCAGGTACTGGAAGGCTACACTTAGGTCATCCTGATGCCTTCTCTTCTCCAGATTGAACAAACCTGTTTCTCTCAGCCTTTCCTCATAGGTGAGGTGCTCCATCCCTCTAATCAGATTGGTGGCCCTTCACTTAACTGGCTCCACCAAGTCTGTCTTTCCTGTGCTGGGGACCCCAGAGCTGTACACAGTATTCCAGGTAGGGTTTCATGGGAGCAGAGGGGATGTCACCTCCCTCAGGCTGCTGTCCACAGTCCTTTTGGTGCAGTCCAGGATACAATTGGCTTCCTGGGCTGCAAGTGCACATTGCTGGGTCATGTCTAGCCTTTCATCCACCAGCACCCCGAAGCCCTTTTCAGCATGGCTGCTCTCGATCTCTTCATTCCCCAGCCTGTATTGATACCAGGGGTTGCCCTGACCAAGGTGCAGCACTTTGTTCTTGGTCTTGATAAACCTCAGGAGATTCTTATGGGTCCACTTCTTCAGTTTGTCCAGGTCCCTCCGAATGGCATCCTGTCCTTCAGGTATGGTAACTGCACCACTCAGCTTGGTGTCACCTGCCAATTTGTTGAGGGTGCACTCAATTTCTTCATCTATGTAGTTAATGAAGATATTAAATAACACTGGGCCCAATATGGACCCCCGAGGGACTCTACTTGTCAATTGCTGTACTGCACAGCCATCTCACCACTAGTGGCTGGGCCACGTGACTACTTGGATACCCTCCAGATCAGGTAGAGAGGAATTCACACAAGTACCTGAAAGTTTCCTGGCTAAATCCCATAATGTGCATGAGGGCTTCATAGTCAGCACACCAAGTTTGCTGCCTCCTTTGCACTTGGGTGGAGAACTAGTACCATTCACAGGAACCTGTACCCTGGGAATGAGGGCAAGCAGCAGAAGTCCTACCAGAAAGTCTGGTTTGGTCCTTAGTCTCTCGGTATTTTACCAGACTCACATTGGGTACCAGCCCTGTTAGTGGCCCTTTCCTGCACTTGCTCCAATACATGCACCTACTGTTGTGAACAAGGATCTCTGGCAGCAACATCTGGAGCCTCTGGAGGGGCTCAGATGGGAGCATGAAAGCACAGCCACGTTAGTGGAGGATACAAACCCACAGTTATTAGCACTAGAAAAAAGAGCCTCAGATTTCTCACCAGCATTTTAATAGAACTGTTTCTGCTTCAAAACCACCTCGGCTGGATGTCAAGGACACACTATAAAGGCAGGTCAATTCAGGTGTGAAGCAATGTAGCATAGAGATAGCAGTTGAAAGACTGCCAGAAGCAAAAACCCTAAGAACACACCCAAGAACCCTAAACCCAGCAAGCTCACAGTGGAATTACTAAATGAATTGCTTCCTGCAACCTCAGATGCTAATTAATTGTGTGTTTTAATTTTTGTACTTAACATTCTTCTGTCCAAATTAAAGTAAATATAATTTAATGCCCCACCACAGAGACTCCAAACATCTTTTTCCTTGAAAGCTTTGCTGCTAGCCAATACCTAGACACCACATCAGGGGTAGCATAATTTTAACTCCTAAGTGGCTATTGTCTTACGTATTGTGAAGACAGTAAATCGTGTAACAGGTAGAAAATGGGCCTTCACTCATGTCTGTCCACTAGCTATAGCTACCCATGCTTCAACCAAGGCTACTGGGAGAGTAACAGACCCCAGAGATATGCACCATTATATGTTAACATCATCCAACAGATGCTTCTCAGGTTCATTTCCTCCTTTACAGGAAGAGAGACCCAGCCATAGAGCCCAAGGGTGCTTTTCTAGTTTATCTTCAACAATTCCTATCTATTTACAAAGTCTTCTTGGATAGCAGCCTCCTAGTCTTGCTTATACTCCTTCCATCTTCCATGTGCAGTTTTGGTCACTGCAATATAAGAAAGATATTAAGCTGTTAGAGAGCATCCAAAGGAGGGCTACAAAGATGGTGAAGGGCCTTGAGGGAAGCTGTATGAGGAGTGGCTGAGGTCACTCGGTCTGTTCAGCCTGGAGAAGAGGAGACTGAGGGGAGACCTCATTGCAGTTAGTACTTCCTCATGAGGGGAAGAGGAGGGGTGGAGAGTGATCTCTTTGTGGTGACCAGTGACAGGACCTGAGGGAATGGCCTGAAGTTGTGTCAGGGGAGGTTTAGGTTGGTTATAAGAAAATGCTTCTTCACCCAGAGGGTGGTTGGGCACTGGAACAGGCTCCCCAGGGAAGTGGTCACAGCACCAAGGCTGACAGAGTTCGAGAAGCGTTTGGACAATGCTTTGAGGCACTTGGTGTGACTCTTCAGGATGGTCCTGGGCAGGGCTAAGAGTTGGACTTGATGATCCTTGTGGGTCCCTTCCAACTCAGCATATTCTGTCATTCTGCAATCCTGGATATTGCTCCTCTGACACTGTTTGCTACCCAAGTTTCTGGAGGGTCCTTGTGGGTAAGATAAACATCTGCTCCATTTGTTGCAGCATCAGACTCAGGGAAGGGAAGGGGTATGGGTTTACTACAGAACGTAAAAAAGTAAAGACTGCTTTGTAAGGTCTGCACAAACAGAAGTTGCTACTTAGCATCTTGCCAGCAAATCAGGTGGTGAATTTACAGAACTATATCTCCAAAGCCCCTTTTGTCACCAATTTCTATCACTTCAAAAAGTTCTTTGCTTCCATCTTGATGACCTTTGCCACTAATGGAGGGAAAGGAGGTTGTTTGTCTCAGCAGATAAATGGCTTTGCAAATCCAGAGGCATCTGTGAGGTTATTGAGTAGCTGACACAAGGGGGATTAACAAGAGCATGGGTTATCCTTGTAATAAATACAGCCTGCCATGGACCTCCATATTTAAGAGCAGCCTCTCAGGGTCAATAGGCTTGGTAGCTTTGGTCAGTCAATAAGACCTAGTACTAGTCTGAGCAAAAGTGTCAGATGCTGCTTAATAAAATATAGTTTATGTTTTGAGTCTCCCAGAGACATTTCTACTGCAAGCTTCTCCTCACACAGCCAAATCCTTTAGAAGCCCAGGGAGGAAAATGCAGGCGCTGGTGAGCCAACAGGCAGCAAAGTTTTAAGCATGGTTGTGCTGGTTTCAGCTGTGGTAGAGTTAATTTCCTTCACAGTGGCTAGTATGAGGCTGTGTTTTGGATTTGTGCTAAACACAGGATTGATAATATTGAGATGCTTTTGTTACTGCTGAGCAGTACTTACACAGAGCCAAGGCCTTTTCTGCTTCTCATGCTGTGACACTGGTGAGGGGACTGGGGGTGCATGGGAGTCTGGGAGGGAACACAGCAGGGACAGATGACCCAAACTGACCAAAGGGATATTCCATACCATATGACATCATGCTTACTATATAAAGTTGGAGGGGGGAAGAAGGAATGGAGAAGTTTGAAGTGACAGCATCTGTCTTTCTAAGTAACCATTATTCATGATGGGGCCCTGCTCTCCTGGAGATGGCTGAACATCTGCCTTCTCATGTGAAGCAGTGAATTAATTCTTTGTTTTTCTTTGCATGTGTGTGTGGCTTTTGCTTTCCTTATTAAACTGTCTTTATCTCAACCCAGGAGTTTTCTTGCTTTTACCCTTCCAATTCTCTCCCCAGTGTTACTGGTGGGGGAGTGAGCGAGCAGGTGCATGGGGCTTGGCTACTGGCCAGGGTGAAAACATGACAGCAATGCATGCAACAAATCAAAATTCCCCTCACTGGCATGGGGTAAGGAGGAATACAGGCAGACAGAGACCTCCACAAAACACAGCTCCCTCCGAAATCCTCTGTATTGCTTTGCTTTTCTCACACTTTCCCACACTCATGCTCAGCTCCCATCACACACCATCCCAGGCCCACAAACAATATACAAGACAGGATGAAGGTCCCCTCATGTCCTCATTGTCAGGCTTGCAATGAAGTCCAAGGACACATACACTGTCATGCATTCAAAAGCCATCACCATCTCCAGGAGCAGGTCTTCCTCTAGCCACCCTTCCTTTCTCTTTTTCCCAGACCAAGAAGCGGAGAACTACGTGCCTTTCTCCAGGTCACCAGACAAAACAACCATGCTCCTTGGGACACCCTCCCCTCTCTGGGCTCTGCCCTCTGCCTCTTCTCCCCTTTCTTCTCCACATAGCCCATGTATCACACCAAACAAGCTACCAAGGCCTGCAGCAGATGCACTTGTTAACTTCAGCAAGAGAAAAGGCAGCCAGAATCCAGGGCTGCAATCTCCTTATAATTTGTAATGAGTTGATGGGAAAATATTTCTGCCTGATTAGAATCTTTAACAAGCTCGGGATTATTATGAGTGGAATTTGGCTGGCCTCCTATTTTGTCCCATCCATAATGGCAGGACAGCTACTAGTATTCCCTATGTATCTCTTATCCTCAGCCCAGCAGGAAGAGGTATAGTCACTCTTCACCCATCTGTACCACAACCTGACAACAGCAAAAGAGAAATACTGCTGGTATTAATATATCAGTCCTTGCTGTAAATCAGTGTTAAACTTTCTGCTGCTTGGGAAAAAACTTTAGTCACCAGCGATGTCACCAAAGACATCAGCCAAAGACAGAATCATGTTGCACCATAGAGTGTGCTGTGTTAGGGGTTTGAAGATCCTTTATCAAGTATTTGGAACAAGGATCCTCTTTTTCCATTGTATTTTACCCATTAAAAAATTATTCCTGTGAAGCAATGAGTACCCCTGAAGCAAAGAGTACTGATCCCACTAGCAGAGGAAAACTACAAAATGTGTATTTACAAAAAACCATGCAGCCAATACTGCATGATAAGCACAGGGCTGGGGACTCCCAGGGCTGAAATGCAGCTCAGGTGCTGTCACATTTTCCTCAGATACTCTCCCTGCTGGCAGCTTCAAGGAGAGCGAGAGACGCCAGGACAGGGAATGTCCTGTCATCCCAAGGGGGATCCCTGCAGGGTGGGCTATGGCACATCTTCAAGGCTGCTTTCTGAGTCATACAGAGAATTTTCGTGTCTTCTTTCAGCTTGGTACCACAGACATCCTTGCAAGACCCTGTCCCTCGGGAGTCTCCATGTTCCCACAGCACTGCAGGCCCACCAGGCAGTGGCAATCAGTCAGGGGAGCCAGCCCCTCTCCACCTCATATATAAAGTCTGGTACTTTATACCATGAAGAGTCTCCACCTTCATCTCCTGTCCATTTGTCTTCATATCAAGGCTCTCTACTCTGCCTTCTCTAAATTCTTCAGCCAAAATCCTTGCAGCCCTAGTCTTGACTCCAACTCCCTCTCCAAAAGTCATGCCAGCAAGCCATTCCTTTCGTGAACTTATTCTTTCTTCTACCGTGATTAGCAACATCTTTTCTCTGGCTTCACAAGTCTTTTCTACAGCTGAAATGCCAGGTGAATGAGTGGGAGGGGACAGGAGAGGTTCTCCAAGCCCAGACTGCTTTGGAAGGAAGAAAGAAAGGGAGGGAAACAATGAATGAAGGAAGAAATAAAGGGAGGAAAAGAATTAATGAAAGGAATGAATAAACTAAAGAAGGAAGGAAGGAAG
>JAOXXN010000065.1:42194510-42219620 GCA_026770055.1 Myrmophylax atrothorax | reverse complement strand
TTTGGACGTAAGAATTAATGGGCGGGTGGGCGGGACCTGGCTCCAGCATCACTGCAGCTGATGGAGTGTGCAGGGTCCTAAGGGCACACACCCAGGCTTTGTGGGAGTACCTTTGTATAGATAAGTTTTCCCCACCCCGGAGCTTAGTTTCTCTCTTTCTATGCAAATTAGTTATAATGCATGGTTAGTTCTTCTATACCTTTCTGGAAATGGGTCAGAGGCTTTGGGGCATTTTGGTGGTCTTGATCCTCCCCTACCGGACTGACCTTTGGTCAACAGTCCATGCTCACTTCTTGACCTCATTCCTACACTTGTGCTGTACTACTGTGTTGTGCTTATCTCCAGGAGCCAGAACAAGGACATTTGTCCCAGAAAAGTGCTGCTCTACCTCTGTATGCCCCCCTTCTCCAGCTACATCTGTTCTTTCTTGCCCATTTGCGTCCTTGGTTGGCTCCACAGTAATCTTGCTATTGGTGTTTGAGACATATATAGGTCTTATCTTCTGGGCTTTTACAATACCTTCACAGTATTTTTAAAAATCCTCTTTAGAACTTACCTGCAGTTGACCAGAGCAACTTAACTGACCTTGGGAAATGAGATGCCTCATGTAAGCTTGGTGATTCAACTCCAGCCCACATAACTCAATTGCCCAAGATGATCTGGGGAAATGACGGAGCCAAGTGATTCTATGCCCCAGAGGGCTTGGACAGGACACCTCGGTGACAACTTGGTGACTCAGTCTTTGCCATCATTGTATCACAAGGAATGGTGGGCCTAGAACGACACAGTCCATTGGTCATAGACTGTGCTCTGCATTGGTTATAAAGGTTTCAGGGTACTCAGTAATTAGTGAAAACAGGCCCAGCCACATTATATATAAAGACATACATACAAATTTATAGATGTTAAGAGCTATTAACTTTCTTGTTAAAAGTTTAGACCTGCTATAAACAGAAATATAGAGTAAAAAGAAAATTCTCCACTTGGCAAGTCTTAAGTGTTGTCCATTTTTGTGGCTTTTCCCCTGCCCTCTGGGCCAGCCAGCCAGAACTATTTTAGAGGCTGCAGACTGGACTAGATGGAGCATTGGTCTGATCTGGCCAGTAAGATTCCAGCTTCATGTTAGAGGATTTTAATTTTAACTAGTGTTAATATTTTAATTACTTTTTTCTATTCAGACATCATCCTTGTGCCTGGAAATGGTTTACACACGGCCCTGGAGCAGAGGTGGTGAAGAGGCTGCAAGTGCTCTGTGGGGGACCAAAGCCCAGGACTGGTGTGGGTTTCCCCTTGAACTAACATTAATAAAAGCCCAAAGCAGAACAGTGGTGTTTACAAGGCTATCTCCTGAGGTCCTCCCTGTGCCATATCACCTCCTTCCATGGTGAAACGTAAGAAAAATAACTTGAAAGACTATGTTTAGTGGGATCCATTGGCACATGCCATAACAACACAAACATAACCTGTCTCTTGACACAGGTTATATAACTTTTAACTGAGGCACTAATACTCAGGACTTGAAATCCTTTTAACCCCTAAACACCAAAGCACTTCTGTGAAATGAGAGATCCTGTGTAAACTGTTAGGAGCCTAGAGATAACCCACTAAGATTTGGAAATAGTCACTAATACACTCACTGAGCCAGCTGAAGATGTACCGAAAAGTGACAAAACCCTCTGCTCAACATGCAGCTGGTTTGGGGTGAAGCCCAGAATGGCTTCCCTGGAGAAAGATAGTGTAGAGTTCAAAAATATGTTTATGTGAATATTGTAATAACACAGAGCTGCTTTTGTAAGCTAAATTTTCCCACTTCTTGGTATAGTCTCAAGCAGAATCTGTTGTTTGAAACCGTAAGGGATAAAATACCTGCCTAAGCGCTTCTCATTGCCATCCCAATACAGGCAATAAGGACAGAGATTATACAGCATTCTGTTTTCCCCACCTTTCCCATTTGTACCTGTAGCATTTTTGTATTTATGGGCGCAGGCTGCACTGTCACATTGTGGAAGCATCAGTGGGCAGCTGTTTTCCATTGAATATGTGAGAAGTCAATGACAAAATCAGGATGCTGAGTCCTATCGTGCTATAATAAATGCAGTTGTCTTCTGACCCTCCTGGGCCAAGCAAGAGCCCTTGACTTTTTGCTCTATGCTTTTAATTTCCCTTTTGCTTCTTCTACCCCTCCAAAACACACTGTTCTCTCTTAAAATTTCCCACTCCCTCCTTCGCCAGTCACTGTCCATGCTCAAAGTGATTAACTCTGCCCCTTTCTCTGGGTCTGTTCTTCTGAAGATTACTGTCTCCTGTTTGGAGTGGATAATCCATCAACCAAATGGCCAGCTGCCATCCGGGGGTCTGTTGCAGTCCTTTGGCACTGGTGCTAGAAGGTCTCTGACTGCACAACCACAGGAGCATGGAGAAGGCAGCGCATCAGAAAAACCAGCACAGCCTGGACTTTAGTTTTCCAGCCAGCATGTGCACACGTAAACATAAGCACGCATACACACAATCACACTTGCAGCTCCTCAGCCTCAAATCCCAGGATTGCTGAAGAATAGCCCAGGAATGAATTAGCTGTCAGGGGACAACTTGCTTGCTTTCATGCTGCACAGACCTCCCTTTAAATCAGGAGGGGGACCTTTCCTTGCCAAAAACCAGGCAGTTTTCAAACGACTTATGGAACCTGCATAGTGTTATCTGAAGCAAATATGAAAGTGAGCTGGAGCTGAAAATTGTGCCAATGCTGATGCCACATGCCATGAGCACACAGGGTGCCCTAATGCTCTAGGATCTCCCTGACAGAGCTGGTGCTCCTGCAGGCTGGCTGGCAGGCTCCTGGCCTGATGGTGCCATTGCAGACCTGGCTTTTCTGATAGCCCTAACAAAACACCTCCAGCTTGAGTGTTGTGCCTGACCCACTGGGTGCTGTGGGCCAACCACCCAGTCTGAGAACAGGTCTGAGTTAAGATCATTGCTGAAGACTAAACTAACATCCCTCCCCAGCAAGGACCATTGAGAAGGAACATCATCACCTTTACAATATGGCCCAAACCACAGCCCACTCTCCTTCAGCCTGGAGAGGCAAACCTAGCTTGAGAGAAACATTACTGCAGAGTGGGCTAAGAAGGGTGCAGCAAGACAAGCAAGAGGGAAATGACTTGGCATATGGACTGCTTTGGGCAGCTGGGCACAGCCCTACCAGCTTCATGCAGCTGAGATGGGGCAACATCTGCCTTGTGGCTAAAGCAGAGACTGAATGGAAGCTGTGCCCCATGCCAGTCGACAGTACTTCCCTGTGCCTCATTTGCCATGCCCATAGCACCAGTCAGCTGTGCCATGAGGTGATGGCACATGGGCTATCACTGCAGCAGAACCTGGGGAAAAATCACGCTGAGAAAACCAGTTTCAAGTGTGACAAATATGTGAGAAGAGAGGCCAAAGAGAAAGATGCTTCTTGCTGGGAATGGGGCTAAACTGGCCAGGCTGCTGGCAGAGTGAATGGACATCTGGCTGATATAATAAGCCATTTAAGAAATCCATTTCCCTCTACTTTTCACCATCTTTTCTTTCTCTTCTTTTCTTTATGTTTCCCTTATTAGTCAGTTTTTTAAGGGCAGAGAGCTTATCCCATCAAGCTGCCCTGAGGGGAGGGACTGGGCTGTCTGAATCTCTACCAGTTTCCTACTGACAAGCATCTATTCAAATCCTCTTCCAGTTTCAACCAAGGCAGGCATAGAGATCCCAGAGATAATGAAAGTCTTTTAGATCTAGTGAAAATAGGTAGGTAGATAGAGGAGAGAAGACTCTTTGAGCATCCCCACTGCGGGAGATTGCAGTGTGAGCTAAAATACCAAGCACCAGAAAACCTTCATGGAAGAAATCCCACAAATACCACAGGCCACAGGAAACACATTTAATCCGCCTCTGCACTCAGAGAGCACTTGCAGCTGGACATGGAGCACAGAGTCAGCAGGCAATGGAGGCAAGCACAGCCCATCACGGCTGCATCAGTGGCAAGTCTCTCTGTGGCCTCTCTCCAGGCAGCAGGCACAGCTGTCTGGAGAAGATGCATCAACTGCAGCTGGTCTGCCATCATGTGGGGGCTCTTCCTGGCATCACAGGCCAGCGCTGAACTGTGCATTTGTGTCTGGGACTGCCAGAAGTGCTTCTCCATCTCTCAGAAAGGAAAGAGCATTCTTACAGCTATTTATCTGTCCCAAGGAGACTGTATCCTCCATGCAAATAATACTGGGCCAGCTCCATGATGAAGCTACACCATGCCACTAATGCTCCTGCATTCTCCAGGCAGAGCGAGGCCACTGAGCCTACTCTCTGTGCAAGTCATCCCACACCCTCTCTGCAAATAAGCTCATGCCAAGTCACAGCCTGACTCCACTGCTGACTTGGCTGGCACGTGAGTGGCTGCCAGTTTCTTCAGAGGCTGCTGAACAGTATGAACCAGGCTTAATGATGGATGCAACTCTTGCCTGCTCCCTGCAAATTTTCTGTACTCTGCTTGGGAGATCCCATTTCCCCTCTGAAGGAAGTAGGTGGCAAATGGAAGGGCATCATCCCTCCTATCTGCACTGAAACATTGGCAGTGCCAGCGTATAAAAAATGCAAGGAGCCACACACCTTCCTCTTTTAAAAACAGAAAGGCTAGGATGCTTTCCAAGCCTAGAAACAAACTTAAGGCCAAGGCTGACATTTCAGGGATCATTGCCAGTTAATTTAATGAATAAAATTCTCTTCTTCAGCCATGCTCTATGCATGCTGGAGAGGAGCTGGATTGTTTTCCTGCCCTAGTTCAGGATAATTTTTGCTGCATTCAGTCAGAGACATCTGTCTGTTTTCATGCCTGCAGTGTAAGCTAGTGTTCAAGTTGCATCTGCTAAGGAGCCTCTCTGCTCCCTATCCTGGGGGCTATTTCAGGACAAAAGTATCCATTAACTGCTTACTCTGAAGCACACACTTAACAAAAGCATGAGCAAAGAACACAATCCTCAAGCTCTGCGTATAACTCATCAGTTGCTGCTGTGCCTGGAAAGATGGAGGGAGCTGCGCTGCTCCTTCCCTGCACCTGAATCTCCATCATATCTACCTTCCTCCCACTGCCGCTGAGGCCCAAATGGTGCTCCCCAGCCTCATGAGGGAATGTTTCACCAACCACAACTTCGAGATGTTGAATAAAATAGCAGTGAGTTCCAAAATCCACTATAAAAAGAGAAAGGGAGAAAGGGCTGGGTGTGGTGTGCTTCAGGGTGTATGTATGACTGGAAACAAACCCCAGATCCCTGAAAACAGAACAAAAGGTGGGAGAAAACCACATAAGCAATGAGGAGGTGGTGAGGAGAGGGGCTCTCGGTATTGATGTTTGAAACGGGCTCTTTAAAATGGAAGATAATGACACCGAAAATTATTCTGAGCTTTTCAAAGGCATAAATGACCAAACTGCCTCCTGACTCCTGAATTACATTACCCAGAAAGAACTTAATAGCATGTTATTATCGCTTCTCCTCGCTGACAGAATTTCGGCACTGAAAAGACAAACAAGAAGTGCATTCATAATCACAACCGCATTCACCTCTGCAACACACTGGCCACAGCTAATTTCAGGTAAGTGTCTCAGCAGCCAGCTGGGGAGCTGAGGAGTGAGGTAATTGCCTTTGTCACTGCCTGAGAGGGACCAGCTGGGTGTCCCCGGTGGCAGCCAGTGCTGAATCCCTGCTGTATGGGGGAGAAGGGCATGGCCTGAACTGCCTAATAGTAGCTAGGGGGGACCTACTCCCACATGGCTGGCTCCAGTGGGCCACGGTGCTCCCCATCCTGGTACCTGTGAGGGGTCTGAGGCTGTGCAGCTGGCAGTGGGGTTCCTATGTCTGCTGCAGCTTCAGCTCTGCTGGCCTATTGGGAGCTTATAAGAATGGGAGCAAGACAAGAAAGGGGGACACAGGGATGTGTGAGGGCTGGGGAGTGTGAGCAAAGAACCTGGTCTGAGCTGTTCAGATCTTTGGCATTTGTCATGTATAGTTACTTTTCATGACTGGCAGACCTGGAGATAAAGATGTTACTGATTTCCAGAGATGGGCAGCCTGGCCAGCCCCTCTCCTTCCCCCCTTGCTCCTGACACCCCATTCCCATGCCCTAGTTCAGAAGTCAGAAGGCAACTAGGTCATGTTGTACTCCCTGCCGACGCTCATGCCCTGGCAATATCCTGGAACAGGCATCATCCTGGTCTAAGTCAGGGATGACCCTGGCATTGTGCTACTGTCTGAGGGGCACCACAAGAGAGCAGTTTGCTTTGGCCTGTTTCCAAGGCTTTTCTTTACATCTTCCTTGTGCTTTACCAACATGTGCCACAGCAGTACAAAGCACCTCTCTCATAGTAGGCACACCATCTTCTCCTGAAACCATCCCCAACAGACAGAGATGGGGCTGGCTGCAGCTATGGCAAGGCAGCATGGTAGGCCAGTCCAAAGGGAAAGCAATAGGGAACAGAAAGAGGCAGAGAGGCATTTCCTGGGCTCTGGCGAGCTGCCGCTGCCATAGGGTGCAAAGTCCCTAGGCAGAAGACCTTCCCTGTTATGGTGCCAGTGTGACAAGGCCAAGCTAAACTCCAGGGGCAGCATTCACACAGCTCTCTGTGTCCTGCACAGGATTTATGTCCCAGGTTTAACAACATTTAATTTCAGTAGCCGTGCTCCTACAGCTGCAGCCCCCTAAGCAAGTGAAGGAGGTAACTACAAATGATAACAGCCAGAGCTGAGCTCTGCCGCCTGCCCACTACACATGTAGTTGTTTTTTCCCCCACAGCACAATATGGCAAATAAATAATCCTTGCCCACTCCCAGCAGAAGACAGGCTGTGGAGAGAGCTTACTCAGTGCACCCAGAACCACCCATGTCATCAGGGTGGGACTCCCCAGCCCAGCCTCAGCAGAAGGCTCCAGGTGAGCACCTGCTCCCATGGCAAAATTTGGATGCTGCCAGGAACAGCGCGCATGGCACAGAAGCACCCAAGCAGCTCTGCAGCCCTGTACCCTCCCATGGAGACTCCTACAGGGTCCATCTCTTGTCCAGCCACTGCTTGGCAGAAAGCACAAACACAGCAAACAAAGGAAAGCATGGGGAAAAGACCTTGGACACAGCTCCCATGAGTAAGACCATGGAACAGTCCTTAAAATAAAGGAGTTCCATTAACCAAATAATCTGGGCAAGATGAGGCCTAAGACCAATCTGCAGGGAACAGTCCTTGGCCAGCACGGGCTGTAAGGGTGACCTTGCACAGCCTGCACAACTCTCTGTCACATTCCATGGCTTCAGTAACTCTCATTCCTTGGGCACACAATTGAACATCCAAGTATGATTTCTCCAGGGCAAGACTCTTCTCCCATAAACTGACTGTTCAGTCTGCCATGCAAAGTTATCAGTGGCACTACACTTAGCTGACTTCCCACACCACATCAGTCTGCTTTCTTCTCTCCGTCTTCCTTTGGGGCTCTCTCCAGCTCACATCAATATGTTTCAGGCATGTTGATACCCCAAAGTAAATCCCCAGTCCACATCACTTCATTGCTCAGGTCTTCATATCAGCTGTTGCAGAACAGCTATTTCCCTTATGACCACCTGCTCCCAGTGGCTACATTGATGGGTTTGCCCTGCTCCAGTTTATCTAATGATTCCATGATGCGGAGAAGCAACTGCAGTCCCAGCGCAGACTGGGTGCAGCACAGGCAGCTGTGGGACTAACTGCCGTGGGATATATGCATCTTATATTGCCAAGTTTTCCTTTCAGCCTTATCAGCATGATGGATAGTTTAGCCATGGTGAAGTACAATGTCCACGATTACTATTTTCCACATTTTCTCTAAGAGCAATATGGTATTACCAGGCTTCATGCATGTCATTTTGTTTATTAGCTACCATTTAGTAATCTCGTCCGTCTTTGCTTTATTAAAGCTAGAGGCACTGTAGGCTGAGGGTTGAAAGGAGAGCAGGAGCTAACAGGGCAGCCACCCTGGGGAGATGCTTGCTCATGTACATCCATGCTGAGTCTGGAGCTGCAGGCCTGCAAACCACCAGCAGCTCATGTGCATTTTACATGCAGATTTGTCCTGCTAGGTCACACCTAAGTCTTGTTCCCTTCTTTGCAGTGCTCTAGCTACAGGAAGAGACTTTATGACTGTTATTTATGTTCATATGTATCAGAGTAGGGAAAAAGGTAGCCTCAGCAAAAAAGACTCTGAATAAAATAAAAAAATAATAATAAAATACCAAAGCTCCTCCCTACTCCACACTGCTGATGCAGTCTAGGTGAGCAGTCTTTACCAGACCACTAGAAATCACACGTACCTGGTTACAGCAAGCAGCAAGAGGGGGAAGCTGTGAAAAGAGCAGCCTGAGTTCTCATACCGTGGCTGATCTGGAGTGACACAGAACATGGCAAGCAGGTGATGCTCTCTGGGTCACACAAGCCAACCCCAAAAGGTGATTACCACTTGACACCATGAGCTGCACAGGGTTGGCAGGTGTGCAGGTAAGCGTGCGGTCATGTCCTGCCCAGGGTTCCCTCAGGCACTGCTGTGGGCAGACACACAGCCATGCTCCCTGCAGGGGACATTGGTGCTGATCACTATCCCAGAGAGAATCAGTAACAGCTTTCCAAGTTGGCATGGAGATCTCTCAAATGGGTGTGGTTCCAGCTACCCTCTGTGCCATACGTCCTTGGGCCTGAGTTGTTGGGGCCTGATTACCATCACCAGAGGTCACAGAGCATCCCTCCAGCACACTGAGAAAGCCTTCAGCTGGATGTAAGTACAATTTACTCCTGGTTTGAAACGGGCTTAAAGCCTGTACTAAGAACAGCAGGATCCTGGGAAGACACCCACTGCCACTTTTCAGCAAGGCATTGCAGCAGGTGAGTTTTGCCCAGGAAGGACCCAGGAGGTGGCTGCCTGATAAAAACTGCAAGGTGAACTACCCAGGCTGGAGTTTGCCAGCACAGGCGGACTCACAGCCCCAGCATCACAACGGAACCAAGTAAAAACAGCTGGTAAACCGTGGTCTGGGCTTCAAAGCAAAGATGAGCCCTGGGCAGTGATGTTATCTTGTGTTTGCGCACAGACACTGACACACAAGAGAGAGCTGGGAAGGGTAAAACACAGATCCACAGCAATGACTTGATGGTGATGCGTGCTCTGTGCCAGGGCTGTACTGGCTTCATAAACAGGCAGGCTAGGAGGGGCCACTGGGCGTCTGCCTGACTCCTCTCTTGCTCTGCGGGTGACTCTTGCCAACAGACAACCAGCTGAGCCACTCTGGTTGGCCAGCCTGGAAGGAGACCCTCTTTGGGTGACATGTTCTAGCTTTGCACCATCCTTCTGATGAAGTAGTTCATTCCTAACTATCCAAACTGTGACTTGTGGTCGCTGGCCCTTGCTTAATCAGGTGGCACTGCCAGAAGGAGATTGGCTCTAATCCCCTTTCAGAATCTCAAGCCATTAACAGCTCATCCCTTTCCTTCTTTTTTGCAGGGCTAAACAAGCCCATCTCCCTTGGAGGCCATGGGAGTAGATCCTGGCCATGTCGTGTGCTCTCCACCATCTCTCCTTCCTTTCTCATTTCCTCTTCCCTTTCCCTTCCTCACTTCTCCTGTCCTCCCATCTCCAAACCCCCAGGATTCACTAGCAAAATTGATTGCTGCAAACACTCAGAATCACATGCATCCTCACAGTGCTCTGCAAAGAGCTGTTTGTTGCCTGGCTGGAGCACTAACACTACGTTCACCATTGGCTATTGCCACACTGCAAGGAAGCTGCTGAGGGGAAGTCCTCTCACATCAGCAGGGGTAGGACAGCAAACACCTCCTAGCCAGCAGCACTGAAGACTGTTAATGAGAAGAAGCAGAAAGCCTTTGGGTCTTCAGACTTTGCACATTGCATGGTAGGAGGCAGTGGAGTAGTGGTAGCAGTTTGCCCCTAGAGATGTCCACTGTGGCACCTTGTTGCCCAGCATGCTCCTCTGGGAAACTTTGGAGGTCCTGGTCCCCAGCACTGTTGCAGCCTTGCCCAAGGTGTAAAGTTGCATTGCAGGCAGGTTACTTGAGACCCTGAAGCAGGGGCAGCAAGGGAAAGCAGGATTCCCTGGGAGTTGCTGCACTCCTACAGCAATCAAGATCTTCTACTCAACTTGCAGGCAGGAGATGGTTCCTTGGTGCAGAGAGTGGCCCTACTGCCACTTTATGGAAGAGACTTAGAAGGAAGTCAAGAGCAAACTCAAAGGCTCCAATTGCTCCTTCGCTACATGCCCTGCTCCACCTTATGACACACGCCTATTCAAGTTACCAAAGAACTGGGAGCCCCAAGCAGACCTGGATTTATCCTGAGGGCTGTGACCCTCTGAAGCATCCCTTCCCCCTCCCACCTCAGCAGCACCAGCAAATTCCCGCTCCAAGGGCAAGGCAAGGCTCAGCCCACACCCCTCTTATCTCAGTGCTGTTTGCCCTGTGCCATTTGAAAGCCAGACTAAAGACTTCTTGCCATCACCCAGACAAGCACATCCCCTGGGTGAGATGGGGATGGTCACAGCTCAGGCTGAAGGGGCAAAATCCAGTCCCAGTCTCTCACTTCTGGAGAGGAGCCAAGGAGGAAAAATTATCCATCCCCTCTTTCTAGCCATTCAGTTGTCAGGAAATGAAAGGGATAAGGCACTGACTGCCCCAAGGGTTGTGCCCTTCTAGGCATCCCTCTCTCTGCTCCCACCTGAATGCTGGCACAGCCTGCCATGTGTGACATCTCCTTGCATACTTCATGACCCAGAAGCCTGCCCACACCCCTTTGGACTCAGGGTATGGGTGGGAATAGCACCAAGGGGATTCAGAGATACACAGTGGAGGTGGGGGAAGAGCCCTACAAAGTGATGCACTGGCAGGTAGCCCTGGTGACCCAGCAGTAGTCATTGTGAGGGGGACGACTTTGGTGCTGGTCAGGCTGCATGTGAGTCATGATTGATATGTCACATGCTGTGGGAAGCAGGGAGTGATTCATTTGGAAAGCTTCTATGCTGCAACTGCAGGAGGTTCATAGGCCCCTGCAAGATGGCAGAGGCCACCATGCAGCCTTGATCTGCAAATCTACAAGCCACTCACTCATCATCTTTAAAGTTCACTGGATGGGGTAGGCAAAGGCTATGCTGTTCAGCCTGAACTAATGCTCTCTCTGGCTTTTCTTCAGCTGGATGTGCAAAATCATGTTCACTTCACATCCTAGGTCCTTGCAGGTTTGCATGCCAACTTCATTTACCCTGAGTGCCTCATTTTCCACCTCCAGTGGTGGTAATGGTAGATTAAATGCTACATTTAAATGCTAGATGAAATGTCTGCTGGCTCCCCAACATGTCCAAGATCACTGAGAGCCTTGGGATGGGTGATACTACAAGACTACAACATTGCAGTTCATATCACAGAAGCTGAAAGTTGTCCATCAGTTTTGCACCTCTGGCTCCAGTTCTTAGTCCCGGTGAAAGAGCAGGTGGACTCAGGAGTCTGCTTGCAAAGCCTGCATTTAGTGTCTGCACCAAACTTCAGTTCACTCACAGCTGCAAGCAGAACAGCAGAGGCTGTTTGGTGGTGGTGAAAACAGCAATAAATGCAGGTTGGAAGGACAGGCCAAGTGCACAGAGATGATCCAGGTTACTCATGCCTGACAACTACAAATTTGGATGAGAAAGTGTCTTTTCAAAACCCTTTTAACACCTTCACCTTTGAGAGCTTTGAGCAAAAAGATGGCAGGAATGTTAAAGGGTCAAAATTCATTTGTTTGCTTGTTCTTTCCTTGTTGGTTGACTACGGGAAGGGTGAGAGCTGAGCACAGCTGATGGAAGAATCCCTCTGCTAACACTGCAGCATGCAGCCTCCTGGCAGAGACCAATGACAATAGACAAAGCTCTGCCAAACACACACCGCTCTTTGCCTGCTGCATGGTGCTAGAAACCAGTCTGAGGGGCAGCTAGTTCCCTACCACTTTTAGAGTCAGAACCTTCATCAGGTAACAGAACTAGCCGTTGCGTGGTGGAATTTTGAAGGAGTGAAAGAACAGGCATGGCCAAGAACAGGCTGCAGACTTGACAGCCAATGCAAATGCCAGCTGCAGGGAGCCTCTCCACAACATGGGATTCTCTGGAAATAAGTCTCACTGTGGGATGACCTTTCCTTCACAGATGTTAGTGAGACCCAGATAGTGCTCTGGTCAGCATATCCAGCCACAAACAGGCAAAGGCATTTGCAGAGGCAGCTACAAGATGAGGATATGCAGTTGGTGACCATTGCTAGAGGGTCACTGGATTTTAACTGGGTGCACCAGGCCAGTCTTCTGAGCAGAGCTCTACTTGTGATGAGAACAAGATAGGCTCACCCATGCTGGCAAGCCTACAAGCTCTAAGTGCCTCAGCAAGGCACTGATTCAGCCAGACTGCTCACATGAGCAAAGATTAGTCATGTACAAGCTGGAGAACCAATAGTCCAGGGCCCCTGTGACTGACTCCTTGCCAACTCAGGCATCTCATCACTGCAATTACCACCACTCCATTCCCTGACACCATCATACAACCCAGAAGTCCAGGGGATTGCACATGCTGGAGACAAGCTTTGCAAGGACATTCAGTCTTGCCAGGGTTTCTTTTTTTGCTCTTAGCAAAGATGGGAGAGCACATCACTCCTGCTGTTGCCCCTATAATAGGAACAGCTCAGATAGCTAATGCCAGGCTCAGGCAATTGACTACATAAGGAGACCAAAAACCCACATTCAGTAATTCCCTATCCCCAACTCCATCAATCACACACCACTTCTTGGCAGCCCTGAGACAGTCAGCTCTGCCTACCCTTTTGTGCATGTACACAGTCACTGCCATAAGCCACATGTCTGCAATCACTAACCCATCATGCCCAAGCTCACATGCAGTCAGGTACCTTTTCTGGATTACATCCCTTCCCTGTCCCACAGAGCCAGCAAGAAAACTGGTTCCTCAGGGACTCACACATACGCTCACCTGCACTCTGACCTCTGCTTTCCTTCCCAAGCAAATGAACTCACTTCAAGGTGGGTCTTAGATCTATGCAAGCTGGGAAATTGTACGGAAACTGGGAGAGTGAATGGCCTTATTGCAGGTTGGACCAGGCAACAACCCTCAGCTTTCTTTCAGTAGAGGGAAATTCCTACCCTGTCCCTCACGTCCCCTTTCACCAAGACAGTTTCTGAGAAAGCTGAAATGATGTGAGCAGTCACCTCCATCCACCCTTCCTGGCTAAAGGAATTCTCACGAGTAGCACAGACATCTCCCAGGATCCCAAACATGTCTTACATAAAGCAGACCTCTGGGTGAGACTTTCTAGTGGTTCTCCCATAACTGCAGAATCAGAGCCATCAGACTTGTCACTTCCACCACTGAGCAAATGGCAGGTTTTTGTCCAAGGCAGAAGCAGTTGAAACATCACAGGCAGTGACGACGTGAAATGCTCAGTGTGTGGCAAGGGGATGGTGATGTCACACAGATGTGCTGCAGACCATTCCCACAGGCAAGGAGGAGGTAGGCTCAGTGTGGATCTGGGTGGCAAGGTGTGGTGCATCCTTCCCAGTAGAATGATGCCTGCTCTTCTGTGCCATCCCAACACATATTTGACACAGCACAAGAGGGCTCAGAGATGGAAGAAACCTCTTGGATAGAGGAAAGACCAAGTGGTCCTTTCTTTTGGCTAGCAAGAAACTGCCAGCACTGCCTGGCATCAGTCATTCAGTGGAGAAATGGAGACAGAACTCAGGTTAGAGGCCCGAACATAACTCTGAGTACACATCCAGGCATCCCTCCCCCAAAGATCTTTGATACAACACATTTATTTGGTTGTGTGGCATTATTGTACAGTACACATGCATTCTACCAGCAGTTTCAGAGCCCTGAGTTGTCAATCCTACTGCCTTCTCTGAATTTCAGAAAAAAGGCAAGATCACTGTCCCCTTCCCTCACTTCCCGTGCAAGGTAACAGGCCAGGAAAAGTCCAAAAACACAGATGCACTTGCTGACAGGACTGCAGACAGACCTCAGAAAGCTGGGACTCCCAGTCCACCACTCTCACCATTCATGTCCCCTTTCCCTGGTGCTGGGAGAGGAAGTCCTAGTGACAGCTTTCCACAAGGTCTCACTCCTCTGATAAGCTCTGCACACCTGAATAGAAATCAGACTAAGGAGATTGTGCAAACTAATATACACCCCATTGCATTTTAAAAGGACTTACCATCTCTTTCTAAGGGTCTAACAAATGTCTGGGGGTATTCTAGGTAGGGTCAGGATTCTCTTAAATTCTGTAAGATTGTTTGAGAGAGCCAATGAGAGGTATTTGCTTTCAGTGCAGTGCACTGGAATCTGAGTGAAACTTACCCTGCTCAGATGGGGAAACAAAGTATCCTGTCCTTCCTGACACAAGGTACCATGCATCTCCTTTTCCTAAACCACGAAACAGTAGAGCTCTGGTACCAACTCAATCTCTCAGCACCACAGAGGAAGCTAATGCTGTAAAAGGCAAGGACAATACAGCGTGTAATGTGGAATAAACCCCCAAAATAGACAGAAAGTCAGAAAGGCAAATGTGCTGTGGAAAGCAGAAGGAAGGGTGGGAGCACCCAGGCCTCTCCCACCAGTTTGTGTCAGTATGTGGAATGGTGCATCCGTCTCAGGAGAGCAATGACCCAGTTCCCCAGCTGGGACCCCTTCAGCCATAGGAACAGTTCATACAAGTTGATCTGCCACAGGCTCAGGGCTTCTGTGAGTGAGATCTGGGCCCTCCTGTAAAGTGAGTGACTCTTGCTCCTCTGGTACCTAGAATGAGAGAAACAGCTGCATTAGATCCAGCAGGATACAGCCCAGGGAGAAGGAGGCCTGTCCTGTATCTTCAGTACAACTGACCCTTCACCAGGGGAAGGCAACATCCCACATCTGGAGAATCCTCAGGAAGCAGGGATTTTCTCCAAGTAGTGCTTCTAAGGAGCTGGGAACGGCTTCTTTTAGACTGAATCTGGCAGAAGAGACAGGCTGCTCCCTTGTGAAGCTGGTTCTCTTACCACTATGTGCAGCAATCTGGAGTTATGGCATCCTCTGCTTCTATGCCCAGCTTCACTTCAGCTAAGAGGGGCAGGTGGGCACTCCTGTAGCTTTTCCTGGAGCACACTTGTAAGAGTCCAGCAATCCTGACACACTTACTCCAGGAAAAGTATTTCTTCACCTTTCTTTAGAAGCAGAGGCTAATTGGGCTTCATAGGTCCCTCATCAGCCAGAGAAATAACTGTTATTTCATCTGGCAAGGAGGAGGAATCTGAGGCAGAAGTGCATTGACTCGTAAGACTCACAGATGGAAATCACTTGCATGACTCCTGTTCTGGCTTTTAAACATCAGCCTCACCTTCACAGTCAGCCCTAGCTCCTCAGTCAGGCTGTAATGGACAGGAAGCCCCTTCACCTCCTCTAGAGGGTCAAATCCAAAACTCCTACCCTAAGACCTCCAAATTTATCCCTGTCCCCATTCCCAGGGTGACAGATTTGTCCTTTGAAGAAGCTGATGGATGTGAGAACAGCACAGAGGCTGAGATGTGTAACTGAGCAAGGGTAGGATCACAGCAGATGTGATAATGAGGGGGAGAGATCCACAGCTAAGAAAAAGAGGTCAAGATGTCAAGTCAGAGCCTTATCAGGCCACCTGAGTGGGGGGCTTTAATAAGCCTTAATGGTCCTGCCCAACCTTCAGCTCGTAGGCCCAGGAGCCACAGCTAATCTCAGGCCTGCACCTTCAGCTCCTGCCTGAGCTACACTGGAAGAGTAATGGTACCCAGCTCATGCCCTGCTGTGAAGCCCCATGACCTGGACCTCAACTCATATACTGACCTCTTGGCTTGACCTCAGCCCTCAGTCTTGTCATCATGGACTTGCTTGACAACCACTGGACCAGATCTAAATATTGACTTTCTGGTTTGTTCTTAGACCTGCCCCATCACCATGATGCTGCCTTTTGATAGACTTTTGACTGGACCTGATTACCATCTCAGGGTCTGTCCTGCTCACCTTGCTCAGCTGTAAGGGACTGGCCTGCTTGACCTGGGATCCCCCTCAGCTCCTGGACCACAGGGACAGTCATCTCCTGCTGCTCCCTGTGTGGTCTCTGGTGCCTGGAGAAGATACTCACGTGGAAACAGCTCTGACGCAGCAGCGAGACATGTTGAGGAAGGAGCTGGCACTGGCCCGCGTGTGCAGGGCTGACTCAATCCCCCTTAACAAGTCATTGGTCTTCAGCAGCAGCAGCATCTGGCGAGGGACATTGTTGAGGAGCTGGGTGATCTGGGGTAAGTAAGCAGCAGCATTGGACCGGATCTCCACATCCTGTGGCCAGCCAGGTCATGTCAGGGAGAAAGGAGAAAAAAGTTGAGAGTGCATAGGAAATCCAAGTCCAGGTACAGCTGAGATTCAGCAGAAAGAAACAGTGTTTTTACAAACCATGACTCTAGGCCAGAAGGTAAAGAGCTCTCTCTTCCTTTTCTGCAAACACTGGGCTGTCCCAAGCACTAATAGCAGTCACAGAACACTCTTGCTGTGTCCCACTTGCCCCACAGTGAGATAAGGCCCTGTCCCCTCACTGCCTGGATTAATAGGCACTCATTGCTATCTTAGTTCTTGGCCCCAGGCAGCCTACAGCAATCATATCCCATTACTGCCCTTGGAGACTGCCAAATGAGTCTCACCTCACCAACCCCATAACTGGCAGAGCTGCAGGTAGCACAGGACTGCTCAGGAAGGGGGAGTGATGCTGCAAAGACAACCAGGCTGCTCCTTCTCTTGCTGTCCCATGCAACTGATGGCTCTATGCTATACTGATGAAGCTGTTTCCAAGGCCTAGTTTAGTCATCTGTCCTCAACACAACTCAGCAGAGGCGACCAAGCATTATGCAGTTAAGCCTCATGATAAACCAAAAGATCAAAAACAGTCATCTGTCAGATCTAGACCTATGTCCTGCCTGACAGCAGCCAGCAGCAGATTTTAAAGGAAAGAGTGTAAGTCCAAGGCAGGAACAGGGTGATCCTTCATGTTCTCTGGTCCTCCAGATTCCAACAAACATATTGCCCACTGTAAGAACCCTAACCCTAACCCTATTGCCCACTTAGGAGCTATAGCCTGAGCCACTTAAGATGGGTTCCCCTCCAAACATGAGCCACTATAGCATGCAAGACAGCCAGCCCCACCTCTTCTGCCTGTTTTTAGATCTGAGAGTTCCCTCAGACTCACCATCCCACTAAATGTAGCACAGTGTGGTAGGGAGCTGATCCTATATACATACCATGCCTCTACCTCTTCCTACAGAGGCCATGACATGAATCAGCAAATCCAAACAGAAGTCCTTGGAACATCTGAAACCTCCAAAATCCAGCAGGACACATGCAGAGAGCAGTACATAACTTCTTACAGGAGGAAGACTCCTTTGTGGGAAATAACAGCTCTAAAACCTTCTCTCCTCTGCAATATGGGATGGCCTGTATTTCAGGACATGAGATTTCACATCCTTTGTGAACTTCAGACTTGTTATAAAGGAACAGACTTGCACAAACTGAGTGTACAGGTAGTGATGGTCAGATGTATACAGAGCACACACTATCATGGTTGCTTTGCTGCTGACAAATAGATCTTTGTGTCCTCCTGTCTCTGTCACTGACCAAATACACAGAGCTTCAGCAAGAAGGTGCTTAGGTCTCCTAAATGTTAAATGTTTTGTTCCATTATTTGTTGGCAGAAAATTCCTCCCTGATTATTTCTTATCCCTTATCCCAGCCAACATCACTGCAGAGCCTACTTTATTTTCCACACAGAGGTTTTCTTTTTTATTTCTTTTCTTTTTATTTTATCTCCAGCTGCTTGTCCACATCACAAAACAACCACATGATCTGTCATTAGAACTGTCATTTTCTGTCAAGGGCAAAGCCTGTGTGCAGAGGAAGAAATGCCACAGGACCAGCTATGCCACAGGACCTGAGAAAAGCCCCTTGGCTGCAGTTGCTGAGGCTGCTGCAGGACACAGCAAAACACATCATAGAATCAGATGAGATGAGGCTAGCAGCCACCCTGAGCAATCAGCTGCCTGGCCCTGGCTTACGGCAGGAACAACTACACCTATGGCAATCCTCATACATTTATTTGCCCAGCCTGCACCTCAAACTCTCCAGTAATGTGGCTCAAAGCACCCCCAGAACATTCGCACTAGTGTTTCGCTGGCTTTGTTGTTAGATTTGGCTTTCCTCATATTTAGCTGAATTTAAAACTATTACTTCTTGTCTGTTTGCAGCACTCTTTAAGAGATTTGCATATCACTTCTACAACTCTCCTCAACTTGCCTTGCCTTTTTTCTGCCTTAATTTCCTCAGACTTACCTCTTGGATTGCACTGGCTTGAAACTTGTAGGTTCCTCCTAGACTTGCCCCAGTTTCATCAAACCTTTCTCAAGACGCAGTGCTGCAGACTGGGTACAGCACTACAGATAAGATTTTGTTTCAGAAGAGTTTCTTCCTTGTCTCACAGGCTACTGTCATGTCGATACATCTTCAAGCATACTCTCAGGAGTTCTGTGCTGATGGTACCTGCCTACACAGCACTCAGCTCTTGCTGCTGATAAAATCTTTCAAATTCACCTCTAAAGTAAGGGCAAGCAGCAGCTCATTTCCTAATGCCACAGCAAATCTGCTCAGCTCCCCATTATCTACTGCAGGATTATCTAGTTTCAGCATTAATTGTGTCATGTAGGCAAAGACAACAGAGCGGGTTCTATACACGCAATTCAACTCAATGACAAAGTTCATTAGCACACACAAGGCACCATGCAGCTGCCACTAACCCCTCTGCCATAACCTTCACAAGCCAGTTGAGAATAAACAGTGCTCACTAGCTCATATTCAACACTGGCTTTATAGTACTGGAGCCAATTCACTTTGGCACCTCAACTCACCAGATCAAGCATAGATCTGCTAGACAGTCACTATATTATTTCTGATGTGCAGAAAATTAACTCAGGTAGGAAGCAATCAAATTACTGGTTGGAGTGTGGGGGGTCCATTACCTAAGGTATCTGACCTCCTCATTGCTATGGATAATGGCAAGTCAGTGCAGCAAATTCTGTCATATCCATCAAAATGAAGGAACTTTCAGAAGAGAATTTCATAGGACAATATTGTAACACTACTTAATTTGTCCTCTCTGCTACAAATTCATGCAGATAAAAGCAAACCATAGGATACAACATGCTTCTACTTACAGACACTAGTCCATTGTCTGAAATCACATCACTGTATGTGCCCCTCTAGATACAGCACAGTTGACAGAGGCTCTACCATTCTTACGGTGGTGTGTGTGTGTCAGGTGTGCGAGGAGGCATGAGAAGGATTCCGGCATGTGTGGATAAGAAAGGGTGGAGAATTTAAGTGACAATTTCCTAGACTTGTGGTGATTGAGTTGACAGCGTCTGCAGTTAAGCAACCTTGACTCCATGTTAATAGGGTTTCTGACTGGGAAGTGATTTTCAGGGGTTTTTAGGAATTTGTATCAGTGCTGATAGTCATTTACATGAATAGTGATAATGCATTATCCTTCTCAAGTCTTCCCACTAAGCCTTTAGGTCTCCTCTCTTTATGTCTCCTCTACCTTATCCTAGACCCTTTGATGGTTCCCTGCACAGCTGCATTCAACATTCTTTTAAGAAAAGGACAATCTACAAATGTTTCTCCTGCCAGAAATGGTGAACACTTAGGCATTAAAATATTAGACAAAAATGTAAGCAGCCCACGACAAGTGAATCTGGGCAATTAAGTTCAGCCACTATAAAACACGTTGCAGAAGGAGTCCTGGCTTTTTCTAGCTCAGCTATCAATGCATAAATTGCTACAGGGTTGCCAGGGGTTGCCCAGCACTGCTGCAATATCAGTAGTGCAAGCGGTTTCAACAAAGAAAGGTACTTGAGGAGAAGGAAGCACACACATTAGGGAAGGACATACAGGACCTACCTCGCTGGCTGAGACTGGCGACTGGTCAATACCCCTGTTGACAGACTCCCAAGACCTGGCAGTAAGCATGCAAGCAAAGAGAGGGTACAAATCCCCTGCTCCGAGACGCCGGCTGTACTTCTGCACCCTCTTCATATCAGCCTTGATGAGCGCCTGCCAAAGGCGGCAGTAGTCCATGCGGAATGACTCGCTCAGCACCTGGGAAGGGAGATATGGCCCCAGAAGCCCAGAGAGGACAGGAAACAGGGGGTAAAGTCTGGTGCCCCTTAGCTGTGTTCTATCCCCCATTTCAGAATCAGAAAATATCCTTGGAGGGTTATGAGAGTAACAGGAAGAATATATTCATATGCACTTAGAGGGGCAAGGCTGCAGCTAGATGTGCTCTTTCAGTCTGATGCCCAAAGGCAGCCTCACAAAGCTCTGGAAAACCTCCATAGCTACATACCTGGTAGAGCCCATGATCCAGGAGGATAATGTGGGCCTTGCCAGAGGTTGGGCATTTCTTCACTAGCACATTTCCTGGGTGTGGGTCACAGTGCACAAAGCCGTTCACAAAGATCATTTCGCTGTAGAGTTTTCCCAAATTGCGAGAGATCTGTGAGGAGACAGGAGATGGTCACGCACTGCCACCCACAGCAGGGTGCCTGCTGGGGAGGGGAGACAGCCTCTGTGTGCCAACCCTACGGGGAGAGGGGTCTGTACATGCCAGTGTTACCATGCAGAGCTCCTGTAGCCTCTCACTGACAAAGACACAGGGTAACTGCTAGCACCAGTAGCGCAGTGACCCAGGGTATTGAGGGAAGGATCCATGCAGGGAGAACCATGAAGGTGTTTGTGGGATCAGGAGTTATTTAAGGACACTTGTCTGGCATATAAAAGAGAAAATACCTGTGGGTAGGAATGGGGTTTCTGGTAATGAGGAGTGAAGCAGGACAGCAGATAGGGGCAGACATGCATTCACAGGGAAGGCATAGAAATTGCTGCTGGGGTACATGAGATTGCTTGGAGGAGGACTCAGGTGTTTCCATCCATGGATGGCAGCAAGACCCAGTGGAGAAGAGGTGTGGGAAGACTCAGCCTGTTAATCTGCTCACCAGAATGAACATGGGTTCCCTCTCCCATCCCTCCATCACACTGTCCCCCACTTTCCCTCTTTTTTTCCTCAGATCCATGCTAATCTGATTTACAATGTCTGTGAAGATGAAGCAGCACAGAAAGGGTGTTTAAATCATCCTGTCACTGCAGTGTCCCTCCATGCTACTGCTCCTTATCACCAAGAGATGTTATTAAAGTTAAAAACCTCCTAGGAGCAAGCAAACATCCCCAGGGCACAGAATCAATCCTTTGCCATGCACTAACACAGCAGCCTTGCCCTGACATCCCACCACCAGCCCTCCCTGCCATCCCAGAGCAGCACAGTGCTTCTCAGCAGTGTGCTGAACAAGTAATTAAAAGACAGTTGTTATAAATTATTCCAAGCATGTCTCTAGACACACTGTGTAAGCAGCAAACTGGCAGCTGTCCCCATAAGCAGAGATGGTAGAAGAGGTAACAGGGTTACTAATGACAGCTCATCCTGTAGAAAACCAGACAGACAAGAAACGGCCTGCTTTATCCACCTCTGAAATGTGGCCACCTCTGAGAAGAGCATTCACTATGGATAGTGCCCAAGTAATTACAAATGAGGAGAAAGAACAGGAACCCTTCCTGCATCACACCAACAGGGACAGCTGTAGGATCATGTGAAACAATTACTCTGTCCCTCAAGTAGGACCTGGAATCACTGCTGAGTCATGGTGAGTGCTGGCCCCATGCTGAATCTACCCACATAGATGGCACAGCATAGCCCTGTGATCTTCCACAGTGCAGCATCCCTAATGTCACACAGGTGTTATTTTAAGTACTCACTGAGGGAAGTGATGGTTCCCTTCTCAATTGCCAACAGAGATCACTGGAATCATGAAGTAACCCTTATACATCTCCTAGATCGACAAGCTCTAAAATTAGACAGGACCAAAGTACCAGGTGCTGTGATCTCCTAGAAGAGCAGAGTAGCACTTGCTGACAGTCCAAGGATATGCTGTTTTAAGCCAGTCACTCATTTACATGGCCTCCCAGGGATCTGCACATCGGAAGGAATGGACTTGGACATCATGACTGATCATAGCATCAACCCTGACACTAGTGCTCATACCGGGTTAACCATGTTTTGCCCTCCCTGACTCAACTGTTTGCCCTCCAGGGACATGGAAGAACACAGAATTACTGAAGATGAGGACCTGTGGACAATCTGGGGCACAACTCAATGCCTCATACCCATTAAACATAAGTCCAGTCAAGGGCTGGCAGTTCTGCAAACCTGTTGGTTGGTCAGTCATGGCTGAAGGGATTGTGCAATCTCCATCCTTGGAGGTTTTAAAGACCTGACTGGCTAACCCTCCAAATAAGCTGGTCTGACCTCAAAACTGACCCTGCCTTAAAAGGAGATTTGATAGAACACTTCCTGAGGTCACTTCCAATCCCAAATATCCCTGTTCCTGCATCACCCTCAGCAGGCTGGTCACTACACAGATCTACAGTCATACCCTTTTGCAGCCAACGATGCAATGCACAAGCAGCTCGAGATTCATCTTCCCATGAAAACAGAGGGGTCACAGCCCTGCTCAGACCCTCAAGAAGTACAAGACAATCTTCAATGCAATAATCACATCCTCTCTCCCTTCCCTACTGTACTTATATTCATCTCTTCACCAGCATGCAACTTTGAGAATCTCCAGTATTTACACTGAAACTAAACTTTATGGCTTCTTTAAATAAGATTAATGCGTTCTGTATTATTTCATTAGCATACAATAGATATGTTAAAAGGAATTATAACACAAGCATATAAACAGTTTTTACTTTTGAAAAAATTTACCTACTGTAAGAGATGGAGCTGTGCTGCATACTAAAGTATTTTCATATATTTTTGTCTGTTGATATACCTCTAAAACAGGTTACATATTAAATTAAGATAGAAAGTAACAATACTGTCAAATTTTAAACACAACAGGAAGCTTTACACTCTAGAGTTTAGAGTGCAATATGTGAATAGTGATCTCTCATTATAATTCAGACAAAAGGAGTTCACGTTTCTTGAAAAACATGTGCACCTTTATAGGAAAACAACATGAAACTTTTTTATATATTAATTCTCCAATACTGTGGCTAGTCTCTATGGGCCCTTATTCCACTCTTATTGAGAAGGCCATGGGATAAATAACACTACAGAGCTCACTCTGGAAGGATGCAGCTAGGTGAAATGAGAAAACAGATATGAAAAGCTCTGTTCAGCAGAAGGGAGGAATTCAGCAAGCATTTAGGCTGTGTGAGACCTTGGGGTGAAAGTGCATCACAAATCAGACAAAAGGTTGCAATGATTTACAGAAGCAAGACCAAAATTAACAGACAGGCTTTTTGTTATGACATGGAGAGGTCATAAGTCCTTTCCCTGTTTATCATCCAACACAATGGGGTCTTTATCATTACCAGTGTCCCCTCAGCATTGTTCTTCTGCACATTGTAAAAAAATAATAATCATCCTTGGAATTCTGCATTCACTTCCAGACATCTCATTAACAGAAAAATGCAGGTGACATAGAGGGAGTTCAGAGAAAGCAAATAAATGAGCAGGATGCAGAAGGTATTTACTTGGGACAAAGATAAAAAGAGCTGAAAATTCCAAAGTTGGCTAAGGAATGGCAGAGGAGGGGAATCTATTGATGTTAAAAAGTTTGAAATGCAAGGAAGCAGAAGCACTTGTAGTTCTGGATGTGCTACAAGAAATACAACTAGGCAGAAGGTGGTGTTATCATGAATAGCATAATTTAGGCATAACACATAAGAACAAACACTATGCGAGTCAGCAAGCACAGCTGAGCTTGACATGTCAGGATGACATCAGGCTCTGGCTCTGGCCACAGGCAGTCCTTGCCTGCTGCCAGAAGGTGTGTTACTGCCTAAAAGAAGTTTCATTTGCCTCTCTGTGCTGCAGCAGAACATGATGACTACAGTCACCAAGTGAGTCCGTGGCCTTACCAGTCAACGCAAATAGCAACCTGCCATTGCCACATTACGTGACATGACCATGACACTGTGTCAGGCAAACCGCACATTTTCAGCCCAATGTTTTAATTTTGAAAAAAACAGAGCTGAGGAATAAACAGATTGCAGACAACAATACAACAATGGAGTGACAGAGTCATGTATAACAGCCAGACTTGGAGTAACTCTTCACCAATGTAATCACATGAAGTTCGTTTTATGTACTCAATATGGCAAAGAATGCTACATGTAACACACTACTGTGAATTACAAGCCAATACAGAAGAAAATAACAATGCACTGCGGATATTAAGTGTTGTTACTGTACAGTACCACACACTCTCTCGGTAAACTGGTCATGTTCACAGGAAATATGTAAGACAAAAAGCAGCACGTTGGAGGCTGTTCCAAAAATTTACCTTAAGATGATCAGAACCTTTCCCCTAAATCCCAGCCTAATTTTAATGATGTTCAGTTTAAATTATTCCCTTAGTTATCATAATCCTAGAGTTTAACTAGTTCACCCCTCTTCAGTATTTACTATTTCAAGGTGTCCACCCATCAGATAATAATCAGCATAAATTCAGAAGAAATACTGCCCCATTTCTACCTAGGACCTGGTATGTCCTAGGAGTCAACCTGCCTCTTACACAGTTGAACTGCACAGGAGGCACACACCCCATGACTGACTAATATCCCAAAGTTAATTCTAATATGTTACTTCCCTCTGATAAACTCCAAATACATTTAAGAAACTCTTCTTATTATTTTCTAAATGCATGACTTTTAACGTGGTATTGCTCATTTTTATCCCTTTCTATAACTTCAGTCCTCAAGGCCAACAAGTCCTCCCCTACAACGCCAGACCTCCCAACACGGTGCCATCAACAATCTCCTTGACACAGTGCTGTTTGTGTTGAGGTCGTCACCAATTTATTAAATAATATATGTT
>JAOXXN010000065.1:42143456-42191539 GCA_026770055.1 Myrmophylax atrothorax | reverse complement strand
ACTGTCGATGTCCTAGCTGCATGCTCCTCCTCAGCTACACTTGCACATGAGTAAGTAACTGTTCCACAGGCAGATATTTCAGTGTTTGCACTTGTCTTTAGAAATCAAAGCCTTCTCTGATTAAATGCCATTACAATCCAGCACTTGGACGGATCCAGTGAGATTAATGTGCTTTCGGGCAGCTTTAATGATAATCCTGCTACAGACGGTATTAAGTAAATGTCAGTAACCTGGTTTGAAGGGAGCTTTCACCTCAGGGATTCTTTCCATTTAAAGGAAAGAGGCTCAGCTTGCTTTTCAAGGCTGCATTGTCACACAAGAAATCCTGCTTAGTGAAGACTCCTCTTCCTCCACCCAGTAAAACAAAATGGAGTAAGATGATAGAGGAATTGATAGCTAGATAAATAGATTCAGGTGATTTATAGGGAGCCAATGCATCTCTTGAAAGTCAAAACTGCTGTATATTATAATATAAGCCAGGTCATAGTTCTGAAAAGCAGGTTACCACCCCCTCCTCATACTCCTTTCGGTGTCTGCTACCTTTTGCTCACCTCATCACCCTGCCGTGCAGTCCTTTACGCAGGGCAACAACAGCAGCAGCTGATAATGGACCTCGGTTGTATTTGCCCCCATCTGCTGCACCTTGCCAGAGGAGAAGTCTGGGGTGTGCACTGCTCCTACCTTGTATTACTGTGGCCATAAGAGATCTCCACCCCCATCACATGACCTAGACAGGCTCTGTATTCCCACCTTTCTACTGCTGCTTTATTGGCAATCAGTAAAAGTTAATCATTAATTTAAGGGAGTGGGAAAAGGAAGAACAGCTCAGAACAGGCACTGAGATAGTTTGCAGAAACTCAGTCTTACCACTGAGCTGAGTGACATCCTATACCTGACAGATGGCCACAGACCAGCTCAGAATCAGGAAAATACGTGGTTTCATTGCTGCATAGGACCTATTATGCCAAGATATCACAAAACAACCTTCCCAAAGGCATGGATGAACAAAAAAATTAGCAGAAATTTTCACCCTAAATCACTCCTATTGCAAGCAAAAGCTTCTGCAAGTTTTAAAATCTGAAATCAGCTGTTTCCCTACGATTTTGCTGTCCCCAGCAGTATGAGAAAATGCAAAGAAGCAACAAAAGTCCCAGGGAGGTACACTATGCTAGCTACCTTGATCTCAGAATGGATCTGCTGTCCAAGAACTCTGAGGAACCCCATCCCAAAATCTGAATGTACATATTGCTCAAGAGTCCTCCTGTAATGCATCAAAAAAGCCTTTCTAACTATTGCAAGACTTGAGGAATATTCATTCTTCTATCTGAGCATGTGGGCTATATGTGACCCCTGACTATGGCAGAGGAAAATGACACTCAAAGAAATTACTCATTTTTGAGCAGTTGACTTGTCCAAATGAATGGAGCTGACTGTGTTTTGCCAGGGACAAAATTTTTAAAATCTCTCCTAATAGCAAAGTCCATGAGACAAAAATAATCAGAAGCTGAAATTGACCCTTTAGGGTAATAGGAACTGCCATCTTGGAACAAATCATGTGTGTCTGTAATATAAGAGCATGGTTGTCTTTCACTGTCTTCTTGAAGACTTCTCTAGCTGCGCAGCCCACAGGAGAGTGTTCCCTAAAAGGGGTTATGTACTTTTCCAAGAAGCACAAGAAAGGAGATCTCTCAGACCGATTGCTCTGTTCACATCTGTATGTGCTTCTTCTTCTGCCCTGTCATGTCCCGTCAGCCTCCATTTTGCTTCAAGGTCAGCTGGTGTCAACACCATGCCCAATTCAGAGATGGCTGAGAAATTACCTCATTGACATTGATGCCATTCCTCTCCATGTAGGCCCTGTCATTCACCTGTCCCCCTTCCATAAACTCCATGAGAAGGACACGCCTTGTTGAGAGCTCCCAGTAGATCCTGGGGACCTGAAACAGGAACAGATGGGTTAGGTCAAGAACAGGCTGGGAAAGGAAGGAGAATTTATTACACACAGCACAGAGAAGGAGTAAAAATCAAGTGGCTGAAGTGAGGACTTAGTTTTTTTTCCGACGAGCACATGGGAGGTAAATCCATCTACCAACCTCTTTCCCAGGACAGCAGCAAAGTGTACAAGGAAAACACAATTCAACAACAGCAGGATCTGTCCTCATCCAACATCTGGCCACACTCTACAAGATCTTGACCACCTCCCACTCCCACTGTAGTCTGAGAGCTTTCTTACCTGCTCTGCAGCTCCTCTAGCTGGGTTGTTTAACAACTAGTACCTATTGTAAGTTTCTGAATCATCCACTCAGCTCCTTTAGACAGGAACTGCATCTTGTTTGCTACGCACAGGGTCCACTTACGCAGCTTTAAAAATTATAAACCATCGTCATAAATTGCATCTCCGCAGTGCCCCTCGGAACATGAACGCCTTTGAGCTGACAAACCCTGCATACTTAGGACATCTGCAATTGAACTGGGAGAAAAATCAAGTGTCATAAATAAGGGACTTTTCACAGAAACCCTGGGAGACCCTTAACTATCTTATTGCCAAAGTGACACAGTAATGAGTGTAAAATGTCAAAGCACTTTTCATTCAATCTGCAGTAAATCAAGCTGAGTGAGGTACCAGTAAGAGGTCTGGTGTCATCCAGGGAGGCAGTGATACAAGCATTTCTCAGGCTGGTTTCCCATTTTCCAGCCTCTCCCTCTAGACGAAGTTTTCCATGTTGAAGTCCCCTATTGTCAAGAGTCATTTTGCTGAATTCTCTTTGGATATTCCTCACATCACTGTGCTGACTAAACCCCCAGTCTATCCAGATTTGCTTTTGCACATGGGTGAAGCCACACTGGTACATTTTACTGAAGATAAGGGAGCTCAACCCACTCCCATTACTGTGCCCCAGCACAGAGATACAAATTTTGGATCATGCAAACAGCGAACCAGCTGTGCAGCCCCCTCTCCTCACCCTCCTGAACCAGTCATGGACTTAGGACCAGCACCTTGGGGCAGGACAGGAAGAGGTAAGGGGTGCTGTCCACCTAGTGTGACCAAAGCCAGGGGATGACCAGCCAGGCCACTGTAGCTCATTGTAGCTCCTGAAGAAGTAGCATTTGTTGCTTGTAACTACTGACAGTGTCTCAGTTCCTCACAAACTATCTGCTTCCCTCTGTTCCTGTCCTAGAGAGATCGCCTCTACTTTACCATGTGTGTGCCATTTTAGACCAAAGGCTCCTTTGCTGAGCAATTCCAATGTCCCTCAGTCCCACCATTCAACATCCTTGACATACTCTGCATGTGAACCTAGATTTTGATGCTGAGATCCACTATAAGCAAGGGGGATTTGGTTACTCACAGCCTCCTTAACTTTTTGGATGTTCATTCATTGCTGAGAAAGTCAGCCAACTCCAAAACTAACAGTTCCCTAACCCATGTAGCTCACTGATCCCTGCTGCCTTAGATCACTTCAGATGACACTCACTCTTGTCTCAGGATTTACACTGGCTAGTCAGTGAGCTTGTAAAGCACTATGCATGATCTCAGAGATGTCTCTCTCAATCACAGTCAAATTCTTCAGTGATTTTCTTAATTACTCACAGATGTTTGGCTGTAATGCTAGCGTGTGGAAATAATTTATCTCTAGCTTTAAAAGCTCAAACAGGTTCACAGCACAAAATCTACTTCTCAGCTTTCTAGCGTGTTTACGAAAATTAATGTTACAGGAGCCCAATTCTTCTGTTGCTTTTGGGTGATGAACATGTCTCTGAATTGGCAGGTCAGATGGAAAAATTCATTATTTAGCCATCCCAAGCCATTTGTTACTGTTACACATATTGATATCATGATAGCTTCTTAACCCAGCAAGGTGGTGATTGGCTGTCTCCACAGGGATTTACTTCACAGTATCCTAGTTACAGCTGCGACCGATACAGCTCTCTAAGGTGCATCACTTCTGATAAGCACCCACTCAGCAAAACCATTGGCCTTTGGCCTTTCATAGCCCTGGTGACTTTTAGCTATCTGTGTCTATGAGAAGGCCACCGCTGCCACTGGGCTTGAAAAGGACTGCCCCAAACTGGGAGTCAGGCAACAAGGAAAGCCCTTGCATGAAGGAAGCAAGGAAAAATGGATACATCGACATGTGAATCGCAACAAAAACTCACCTTATTTCAGACCTCTGTCTCTTCTGTCTTGGGACTTCTGCATAAACAGGAGGTTAATACCTCATTTTGATGTGTGTATGCAGGAGGGTCCAAAGGAGGGTACACTTTTTGCTGCCTTTGTGTATGTGCAAATGCAGTTGCACCAATGACTGTACCCACAGCACTATGTGTGTTTCCAGAAAGCACACACTGGAGGCTTGTGCCTCTTGTATGTCAGCAAAAGATTTCTGAACATGCAAGCTTGAAGATGTGAACTTAGGTCTTTCCAAGAATTAGGTGTGTACATGTCTGGTTGTACTCGAGACATTTGTCAGCGACCTTAGTCAGTGTGTCAGTATGAGTGTCAGCGGGAAGGACACACAGGTGCAGTTGATTTTGTGTATGAAGGTAACATGAATGCATTAGCCATGGATGTGTATGAAGGTTGTATGCTCAGTTCTAGAGTAAGAATGTGCTTTTTTTGCAGTAGGAAGGACTCATGTGAACATGCTTTCTCCTGAGATACAAGGTGTTCCCAATACTAATTAACATCATCGGCTTCAGTCTGTTCTATGTCCATTTCTTGCCCTCAGTTGAGACTAAGTTCAAGAAAAGTACTAACAGATGGCTCAGCAAAGAATGGCAAATTCTCAGGCTCTGGGAAAGTTCAGAAAGACCATCTGGGAAAATGAGTAGCAGACTCCAGACACTGCTGGCCCCACTCCTAACCCAAAACGGAGTAGGTACAGTAGGAAACAAACACGGAGAAAGCATGCCTCAGAGCATTTCCTGGTCTGTATTAGCAGAGCAGTCTAGGATGGACAACACAGAGGGACTGAACTCCATCGTCCCCCATATCTTTCCTCCAGTTGGTGAATGAGGTGCTTAAGACACAGTAAGGGAGACCACATATATATGCACATATATAGACAGAAATATGTTTTTCCTCACCTTCAGGAAGTCAAAGTTCTTGAGCATATAAGCCACCTTCTCAGCATTTCTGCCTTCATTGAGAAAATCCAGCTCCAAGGGGAGATTCTTCTTAGCTTCTTCCACCAGCCACATGAACTCAAAATCTGGAAAGATCTGCTTCACAACCAAGAGAAGAACCTGAGAACAAGGAAACAGAAAATCAGCTGCATCCTGGCTCCAAAGCCACTCAGTGCTGTTTTGACAGGATCAGTCCATATAACTTACAGATTAAAAAAACCCCAACCTACACCCCAAGTGCTTTTAGGATTCCTACAGTATCACAGTGCAACACAGTGTCATGCCTCAGTCATGTAACAAATTTTGGCTTACTCTTCCACACTGGCACATCTAGGAGTTAAATGATGGCACACACCTGAAAGGGAGCCCAGTTGCCTGTCGCCTAGAAATAAGAAAACAAAACTCTGGAGAAGAGACCATATGGGCAGGTCTCACCAAGGGCATGGCCCTGGAGCAACTCTCTCTGGGTCCTATAATTCTACAAGTTAGTGTTTGGCTTCGTTCATAGGTCTCAGATAAAGCAGATGAGAAAGATCTAAAGTAAGAGCTGTCATCATTATGTTAATTCTTCCACTGCTGAACAAGACTTTTGCTAGCACAGTAAATCCACTTGGCAGTTCAAAGAAGACAGAGGAGGTTGGATACAGTTAGTTGGCTAATTATCTTTAGAAAACACCTCTAGTGGGGGGTCAGAGGGCAAGTTGCTCTTCAGCATCAGTCATAGACATCCTCAGCAATGCTGAGGAGGTGTGTTCTAAGTATCATATATCCACTACCTGGAATCCTCTTCTTTTTAAAGGGATTAGGTACTCAGCTATACAGCACCTTGAAAAGCCCATCCAAAAAGTTCCTGGAAATGTTTGCTTAAAGCAACATTTAAGGACCAAGTGAATCACGATTATACAACTGGATGGCATAATCAAAGTTGCACGGCAGCCAAGCATGTTTTCTGTTCAAATGAAGAGCCAGTTTCTCCACCAGAGTTGCAAATGTACACAAGCTGACAATTTGGACCACATCTTAAGGAAAATAATTTGACTGTTTTTAATTACTTGAGTCATAAACCAAGCTTTGCTGTCTTTATCTCACCTGTTCTGCACATTCATCTGAAAATGGAAACAGATTTGTGTGTGTTACTACTTCCCAGATCTCCACCACTGAGGTGGGAACTCCTGCACTGCAGGAGGAACATTTAAAGTACACACAGGAAGCTGCTAGATTGAAATGTGTGACAAAAAATAAATTTATGAACCATCACTGCTCCTGTTCACTTGTGTGGCAACGTTTGTTCTCCACCCGTCTCAACTTCTCTTATCTAAATGTCAGTTCCAAACTCAATGTTCCTTTAAAAATATAATCACCGGGTTCCAGACACTATTGAATTATTTTTTACTGTTATATCTAGAGGCATAAATCCATTCAAATTTATGTCACCCAAATGAAATATAACCAGCAATCTTCATGAACATGAACGTAAACTTCATAGGGTCTGCAAGATTATTTCGTTGGTGTCTGATGTGAGAAGATTCATGATTTTTCTTTCTTTAAATGCTCTTTTGAATCAATTTGCCAACTTGACCAACTGCAGGGATATACTTAACAAGTATTTCACCTACCCCTTTTCTGACATCTGTCCAACATATTGTCTTGAAATAATTATTGATATACAAAGATCAGTGAGGTATGTCTCCCTGGGTTTACCGGATGCTGTACTGATTTTTAAAGAGTCAGCACTGATACCATGAAACTTCAAGTGAATTTAGGAAATTTCCATCTCACTTTTCCCGTTCAGATTCTTTCCCATCAGTCTCTAAATAAGACCATCTCCATCAACATTTAAATTAACCTCCTACCTAGCTGCAATGTCTATCAGATTCTTAAAGTAACAGAACATGAGTGCACGTAATCTGGCTTTCCACACAGCCTACACAAAAAGAGTCCCACACAAGAATATGATGAGGCAGGTAAGCCAGCACTCCAGAATAGACCTTTTAAATACAAAACTGAATGTATCGAGTTCTGAGCTACTTTCCCATAGCTGTGTATACACAACAGATCTCAAGGACGGTAGACTAGACTGTCTGTAAAAGAAGAACAATACTAAATTGCCAAAATGAAATACACTTTTTTAGTTTTAAGTTTCCCAGGAGGAATAGTTTAAAACCAGAAGACAGGAATCATTCTGGAATAATTTTTTAAAGTGTCTCTTACCAGTATAACCAGCAATCACAGAAACATGGTGTAAGGGAGTATTTCTTCTGTGATATCCACTGATAAAAGGACAAATATCCCAAGGTAGACACAAGTTTTGGCTCATTCATACAGAATCCTTTTATTGCCCTGGTCTCACAGTCTTTCATTACCTGCTCATCCTTAATCCTCAACTTCTCCTTTTCTGCCACCTCTGTTCTGGGAAGGAGTGAAGGATGTCATAAGCGCCCTGAGAAGTGCAGTGAATGTGATGACTCACATAAGCAAATTCATTGGACAGACCACCACAGTCAGTCCTGGAAAGGACCTGAACAAAATTCAGATCTACAGGTGGACCCAAAGCCAGTTCACACAGTTCTCTGTTCTCAAACCAGCACTGAAACAGACAGATCTGATCTTACTGGGACATCTTTTTTGAACCCAAAAATTTCTTTAACTATGAGGTCAAAAGAAATATTCAGCTGCAAACTAATGTGCCCCAGCTGGAACCAGACTAGCCAAGATTGCTCAAAGAAGGGTGTTTTAGCTGCCTAAAGAAGCTTTAGCTACATGCTCCTCTGAGAGGGTGCTGGCAGGATCTTTGATTGCTGATCATCTGTGATGGAGAACTGTGTTAACGCATCAGCAGTACCCTCTAACACATATCAGAACCCCTCAGCTTAAGCTTCCCCTCTTTAGTCCCATGGACCAGACCTACCTGTTTGTCAATGAATGTGCACATTACTGTAAACACATATGTGTGTATATATATATATATCTGCTTGTAAGGAGAGCAAAAAGCTTTAGTGTTACCACTTACAGATCGAATCCTTGCTATCTCCTCATCTCAACCCTGTGTCCATTTCTTCTTCCATATCATATTGCTGGCATCTTTGACTACTGCAATGCAGTACACTGTCACAGTTTTTCTCCAGTTCCTCCCTTCCATGGTTAGACTTGGAGGTTAAGGAGAAGCTATAGCGCTGCACTGGGAACATGAGTGGTACCTACCATTCAGGAGAGGAATAGGAGCCAGGCATTGAAACTTCCTGCCTAGTTGATTCTCTCATTGGTGTGTCTGCCCCTGTTAGGTGACCCTCTCCCTATTTCAGTGTTTTTGTTTCCACCATGAATCAATTCAGCATTAAGGAGCTGATTAAGAAACAAAACTGAATCATAGCAACCTCATCCACTGTTGAATCCACACTAAATTTTAATCGGAAAAAAACATGCTAATCATGGTCAATGATTTTTCTTTGGCCACACAGCTCTGACTGCAAGAGAACTGAGACCAACTTAGAAAAACAGTTAACGGGCACACAGGCTGAAGAGAGACTTCAGGACTCACTCTCTAGTTCTTAAATCTTATAGACTTACCATGATGTCACACAGAATCACAGAATCAACTAGGTTGGAAAAGACTTCTGAAATCATCGATTCCAACCTATGACCCAACACCACCTTGTCAACTACACCATGGCACTAAGTGCCACATCCAGTCTCTTCTTAAATACCTCCAGGGACAGTGAATCTACCTCCCTGGGGAGCCCATTCCAATGTCAGATCACTTTCTCTGTAAAGAATTTCTTCCTAATGTATAACCTAAACCTAAACCATATCATTCACGTTTACCTGTCTTCCTTCTGCCCTCATTCCCTCTTATCCTATTGTTCAGTCTTTCCATCCACACAATCACTAACGCTGCAATCCTCACCAACTTTCTTTATTAATCCTGTAAGACAGCACTGATCTCTGTGAAGGTTTCAAAGCTACAGGTTGGTGTTGTTTATACCTGCTTACACCAGGAGTGAATGTGGCCCCCTCACGTTTCAATGGCAATTGCTTTGTAAGTCAAAATCAACAGGTAGTTATTACCTCCATGAGCAAAATATCCTTGGAGCTCTGAGCTTGGACCTTTGGGTGCTGGATTTTCACTGCCACCGTTCTCCCATCCTGAAGCACTGCTTTGTGCACTTGGGCTAGCGATGCTGCTCCCAAGGGAGTGTCCTCAAAACTCATGAAGAGCTCTTTAATCTGTCGGGAGAAGAGAAAGAGGCATCAGCTTGGGGTACCAGAAGCTATCCTAAGTAAAGCCCTGCCCACAGGCCAGAGTGCACATGTCAAGGCTGGGCAGACTCAGCCCTTTCATTCTTCTTCTGTGCTCTCCCCTAGCCTTGTCACTGTCTGGCCTCCCAGTGAAGCTTGCCAAGCATGCAAGTGCCCTGGAGATACTCTGCTCATGGAAACCTGTATCAGAGCCCTATCTTGGACTTCTAGTGGCCAGGCAGTATGTGAGGGGACCCCTTCAGGCTGTCCTGAAAATGGGTTGGAATGATTATGGTTAGCATCCTTGGTTGTTACTGGGTGCAGAAGCCAACAGCTATTCCTTTGCATGTATTTCTTCTAGAGACATTCAATACCAACCACCATCACCCCCTGAAACCTGACAGCATGCATTACAGCAGCAGCAGCTAGCTCACTTGGTGAAAGCCCGTACATGACTGGGAGCAGTGGTAAGGGCAGGATTCAATGCAGAAGAACAAAAACTGTTGTTTGTACCTTGACAACCTGGCCTGAAAACATGTTTAATGTGATGGACTTTCCCACATCTCCTGTAAAAGTAACCAGTGCCCTCAGCTCAAAAAAAGCATCAGGTGGGGACAGCAAAGCACTTCATAGGCAGTAGAGGAAATTATTAGCAGCTCTGGCTGAGAAACTCAGGACTAGACTGTAAGAAAAGTTGTTGATGAAGTAGATTTACCAGAGGCAGATCCAGGAAGCAAAATCCAAGACAGACACCGGTGAGGCAATGGAAGATGGACACAGGCCCATCTGCCCTGCATAATACAGCTTCCTGCTAGAGACCCTCAGTGTAGCAGCAGGCAGCACAGGCTGTGGAAACACCACAACCAGGGTAATGCAGTATCAGCCTGGCTGACCAGCCAGACCCTCTACACACTCAACTCAGCTCAGAGCAAGGACCAACACAGTTACGTGGCTTCAGGCACAGACAACAGTTCATGTAATGCCAGTTGAGGGTTTCTGTCCTGCTCTATAGGGCAAGGTGCACATAAGCTCTGAGGTACACAGAACTCAGCAAAGGAAACCTGTCCTACCATTGCTGCAGGCTCAACTCATTTTGTGTGAGCAGTTGAGAAGCCTGTAATTTATGCAGTAACAAAAAAGAAAGAATGTCAGTGCATTTTTATAACCTGCTTTTTAAAAGGTAATTAAAGATGGGAGCTGCAGCAACCTAGTAATTAAATATGAATAAAGACCTTCTAAGCAAAGTTTTCATGCAAAGCCTTAAACGAATATTCTTTTTGCTGACAAGGAAGAAAATTACTACAAGGAGCAGCCTGTTCTCTCCTGCAGCTGTCAGGGAATGAGTCCCCTCCCACACTACCCTACCCCTTCTCTCCCAGCCCCTTACACAGAAAACTACTGCTAGCAACAAACTGGAGCATTCACAGTAATTAGATTCCAACACAGACTCAGCTGCCTCCAGTAATCCACTAGGAAGGTGCATTTTATTTATTTAATTAATTCCCTTTGGTCCTAGCGGCAAAATCAATTAAGTAAAACAACTGCATTTAAGAACAACTAGTTATGTGGTTTTTAATTACAGCAGGCCCATAATTCAAACCTATTGACATTTGTGTCTCAAGAGAAAAAAAGGTTTTTCTCTCTTTTCTCTCTACCCTTTCTTTTCTCTCTCACTTCTGGATTTGGAGATTCTTGTTTCAGATTAGTATAAACAAAGAAGCACCTACAGGATGACAGATGGCTCAGGGCACATGTGTTTGAGACACAGGGACTTCTACCATTACGTGAAGTTTGTCTATTGGCTGAAGAAAGGACCTGCTAAGAGTAAAGACTTAAGGTGGCCAGAAGCATGCTGGGCTATGAGATCCCATAAGGAATAAAAAAATTCAGAGTACTTGTCACATGAGGTCAAGCTGGGACTTTGTTCAACTCTCTCACTACCCTGCATCCTCATATTAGAGGGATGTACCCTTTACAGAGTGGTAGCCAATATTACTAGTCTTAACTGTTTTAAGGGGGGAAACATCCTCCAAAGGTTAAGCAACTGGGAGTTCACTGGCCTGAATCCAGTAAAGTACATTTATAGTAAGATCATACATAATTTGGTTAAAATACCTTCTGCTCTGAATTTCAAAACCTTTCCATTGCCTACACTGTCAATCCAGCCATTTTCACCAGCACTGAATGCGTGCAGGTGAAAAAAAAAAAGGTGAATATATTCCCTCTGGCAGGAATAATATATACGACATTCTCACATGACTGTTTTCTAAGGAAACCTAATTGAAGAAAGCCATGTCTAGGAGTTTCTTTGGGCAGAGGAATTTCTTTTAAAAATTTGCTACTTAAGAGATGAAAGCCAGGTTAGCAGTCACATCCGTTAGAGCCAGCCCACTGGCCCTGCTGCTGTTCCAGGGGGAATTTGTGCACATTCATAGGCTGCAGGCAAGGGCAGCAAGGCGAGGGACTGCAACAGGGCCACACAATTGATAGATCCTCCAGGAGCAGAAGGGTAGAGCACGCACACGGGAGAGGAAGCAGATCACAGCAGAGTCATTACATGAGCAGGTGTGAGGCTGAGATAAAGCAGCAGCACAATTACAGCTGGTTCCAGGACCCCCCACTTAGCAAATCACCCTCATTCATTATGAAATTGTCCTTTATCAGCTCACTGGAGGCAGCTAGTGCAGGCTTTGTGTCCCAGTCATGAAAAAGCAAGAGGCTGTATGGCATGGAAGCAGAGAAGAGGTGAGCCAGACTCCCACACTGTCTGCCAAAGTGGGGTCCTTCCCAAGGGAAGGTGGCCGCATCCATTTCTTGCAGGCAGGGACTTCTTGGAGCACGCTGCAGGCTCTTAGTGCTCACAAGCACCCTCAACAAAAACTCTGTCACTTCCAGGATGGACCATTAGTAAGCAAAGGTCTGGCACAGTCTTGGAGCCCACCTGACATGGTACTTAAGGAACTCTCACTTTTTTTCCAGGTCACAGCTGGTCTCAAACAGCCTCATCAAATTGGGTGTTACCACCTGTAAGCCTGGCAGGAGATGAAACAAACACTGTTTCCAGACAGGTTTAACAGAACTTTAGGGCTGCTCTTTGAAAGGAACAGGCCAGCCAGCTGCAGGTTTACAGGTGAGCCATGTCCCTGCACACAGTAGTTTCCCTCACTAGCCTTCTACACTGCCAGCTTCCCATTGGGCACATGCTCAACCAGCAAATGAATGTGTCACTGTACTTCACTGGCTGGAAACACAGCCCTGACTGCTTAATTCAAAAGAATGAAGCTCGTTCAATTTTAAATATGTAAAATCTTTTCATGATTGTTAGTATTCACACCTCAGGGAACTGATATAAAAGCTCTTACAGGATCTATCTACTTAGACACTTATTAGTATGTATTTGTGCTGAAGTTGCACCTAAAGCCACATTAAGCCCAGAGTGCCATTGTATGAGGTGCACAGCCACCATGAGCCCTGCACAAACTCATGCTTTCCGGGAGTTCCCAGCTACAGGTCTCCTCTCATGCTGAAGTCTCTTTCCAAAGCACAACTGCTCTGCCCAAGGTCTGCAGCACACAACCACTTCATGCCACAATGCTGAGCATCAGAATGCCTCAGTATTTTTTGTGAATTGTGTCCTTAAACACTTTGGAAGTCAACTGGATTTAAGCTTCCAAATCCTGAGTCCTTTCTGAAAGTATTACCTTACACAATCTGCCCAGCATGTTCTGAGAAGTCTTTGACAGAGCTGGGATTTAACCCAGATATCCCAAGTTCCAGCCTGATATCTTACTTTCCAAACAAGTTAAATGCATATGTCTTGCTAGCTAGTTTCTTTTGAAATAAATACTGACCCTTAATCACAACCTTTTAATATCCATGTGCTGCAGCAAATGATCGAATATTACTGCCTAGTTTCAACCTGCCCACTATGTTCCCTTCCTTCTCCAGATGTTAACACAGTACCTGAACAGGAGCCTAAGTCATGGAGCCTCCTCCCAGCCCAGCAATACATAACATCGTGCCAAGTGAGATGCGGTGGCTCTGCTCTGCCAGTGTGATGAACCAAGCCGCTCTATCACTTCCCAGCTGGACAGGGGAGAGAGAGTAAGATGGAAAACTACTCATAGGTTGAGATAAGGCAGTTTACTAAAGAAAAAGTGAAAGGTTGCATGTGCACAAGTGAAAAGGAAAATAACAAGGTTTGCTCTCTACTTCCCATTAGCAAGCAATATTTGGCTACTTCCTGGGAAACAGGGCTTTCAGCATGAGGTTTCTCAGCAGGCATTGTAAACAACAAATGCCCTCCCTTCCTCCTCCTTTCCTCAGCTTTTATATATGAGCTGATGTCATACGGTATGGAATATGCCTTTGGTTAGTTTGGGTCTGCTGGCGTAGTTGTGTCCCCTCCCAGGATCATGCCCTCGACTCGGGGAAGGGAGGTTACAGAACTGATGCTGTGCCAGCTCTGCCCAGCAGTAGCCCAAACACCTTTGTTAGCAACACCTTTCTAGCTACCAATGCAAAGCACAGCGCTGTGAGAAGGCTGCTATGGGGAAATGAACTCCATCTCAGCCAGAACCAACAGAGAAGGCCATGTGTCAGCAGTCTGTTCAGGATAAATTTAGGGAGTAGTGTGATGTAGGACCATTAACAGAAAGTGTCCCAACAGCCCAGCTGGCAGGCTGAACCCCTTTGTCTCTTGGGCAACACTGGCTCCATTTGGAGACAGAGTGGTGAGCTCCAGCTTTTGATCTGACTTGTACAGTCATCCTTATATTCCTCAGAAGCTCTCTGAACAGACTGACCAGTCTCAATGACAGCAGGATGGACAATGGGGAAACTGTTTCATCTGCTGATATCTGGGACTGTCAATGTTTGACAGCCTAGGAAGTTCCTGACAGACCCTGTAAGTTTCTGAGAGCACAAAGGGTACAGGGGAACCACAGCTGGAAGTGATCCAGTGTTCAGGGTAAACCCTGAGCTTTGATAACAGTGCATCTTCATGAAACATCTGTCACACAACTTTCAGACAATACAGTTGCTTCTGTTACCAAAGTATGTTAAATATTCCAGAGCAGAGTGTAAATGTGCCTGTCAGAAAACTTTGCCAAAGTCTGGGAACAGGTGGGGAATATGCAGCAGGAGCTGGGACCATCTCAGGCAGAGGCCATCTCCAGACACTTCACTGTGCTTGACAGTTTCACCAATCATAGCTGTTCAAAATGATTTACAAAAAGGGATCCAGCAGGGATAATGCCATGCCTTTATTACGAAAACCAATGCAAACTGAACCATTCAAAACCTCAACCACAATTTCACAGCAGACCTCCATCTGACCACAGCATACTGTATTTGCTACAGAGTCTTGCATTTTGTATTTGGACACCGTAATCTATGAGATGTCCTGCTATTTTAGAAGGAGATGATGAGGCAACACAGGATTAACTTGAATTATTTGTGCCTCCAGGATATTCATCACAGACCATGATACAACAGACCTCCATTAACAGGAGTATTCTGTTGCAATGGTCAGGGGCAGCTCACAGTCTCCAATCATTTTGAAGCCATGTAGCAGCACAGGAAAAATGCACATGGGGAAGCTGGTATAAATTCATTTAAGACAAAGGGAATAATACAGCTATGAGACAAGTGCATAGAGGAACTAGATAGCAAGAAAGGGATTAAGGTAGGTAAATTTTGCACATCTCCTGTGCTGTGATTCCCTTGATGGAATTAGTTGATTCATCTGGATTTTCCATTCCAGACAGAGACAGCACTAAACAGTTCCCTCTTAATCATGGCTGTATGGATGGCAATTTGCTAAGGTGAGCTCAGCCTGCAGGAGCTTTCTGCGAGTTACAGAAGGATCATGATGTCTGCAGCCTCCCAGCCAAAACACTGTGAGGCAATGGGATAACAGAATTCATGAGCTTGCTGGAAAACAGACCAACACTACATCACTCTGGGAAGAAAAGTTTTGGGGGCTGCAGTTGCCACCTTAACACTACCTAGTACGTCCCCTCTATTTCATGTAGCAGAATACCCGAAGAGATACTCAGTTCTACGTGCATCTCCCAGAACTTTTGGAATTCACTTTATCAACACTAGAACACTATTGCAATCAGAAGTCTAAATGCCTTTCCTGGTTTAAGGAATGTGAACCTCATCCTAGGCTGGCATCTTTTCAACAACCTACACGTAATTGCTCATAATGCCACCGATCCCTGCAGGTCTGCAAGACCAGAGTTCTAGGCATGAGAAAAATGTTAGCTTGGTGTAGAGCAATATACTTCCCAGACAGCAAGTGAGGTTTTGTTCCATTGTCCCACCCTTTCCATCCCCTCTACAAAAACAAAATGTCACAGTGTTGCTCCAAGAATTATTAAGACAGCAAAAACTGAAAGATTAGATTTATTGCAGCAGACAGTGGATTATGAAGAATCATTCATCAAACGTCAGAACAAACAGCCCACAATTTATAGGCAGCTTTGTTGAGTCAGTGAAATCTGATTGGACTTCTCCCCACCTAATGAATGCCAAGTCTAATTGATGGTTCCTAAATGCATCTGTCAAGAACGTGTATTTATTAATTCAGTATTTTTAATAATATTGTAGAGATATATCAAATCGTAGTTTTCTTTTCAATGGATTCCTTGGTGATCATAATACTTATAGATGTAAGTGTCCATGCATATGGAGGTATACGCTGCATCCAAATGAATGTAGGTAAAGGTGCATGTGTATTCTCATGCACTGGAACAATCACATATGGCTTTTTACACAACATCCCTGCATCTTTCAGTGAACAGGAATGGAAAGTAATGTGGTTCTTTTCAGGGGAAGATGTGCAATAAGGTGCCTGCCTAGAATTTGAAAGAGCTTGAGCTCTAACATTGTCTCTTCTTGATATCCCATGTGAAGCTGGGCCATACCATGTCACAGCTCTCATGCTTGGATGAACAGAATTAGGGCTGCCAAGACAGCTAGAGATCTGCCCTTGTCTAATCTATTAGGACCAAATTTGTAACTTTCTCTTTAAAAACCTATCTGTACAATACATATACAACAGTTATTACACAGAGCCACAGACATGTCACTTTATGTGCTAATGCTACACATTTGCTCCTGGCATGCCAATCACTGCAAACTTGGTTAACCACCGCTAACGTTTCACTACAATAGCACAAAACCAAGGCTGTCCATCAACCATCAGCCTTTCTTCAAAGAAAGGGCTGTGAGTCAGGTGGGGTGTGAAATTCATACTTTCCTATTATTTCTGCCTGATACCACTTTGTTCCTCTGCAGTCCACTATGTGCTATATCACTGAGAATCTTCTCTGGGATCCTACTAACAGCATTTCTCAGTCACAAAGCCATGACTGTTATAGAAAATGAACTCTGCTAGGAAGAGTCCTTGATCCCATCATCCAGAGACCAAAGTTTGCTCACTCATTCATAGTCTGATACCTAGGATCTTGGCTATTTCCTGTTCTGCTCACCTACAATTCTCTTTCTGTAGTCTCTTCTGGTGAGAAAAGTATTGAAAAAGCCTACATGAAGCCCCTCGTGTATTCATTGCATCCATCCACTGAGCTGTACAGCAACAGTATCAGTCTGTTTTACTTGCTATAGTACCTTTAATAATTACAGAGCCATACTTTGAGGAAAAGCACCTTTTATTCCATTCCTGATGACTCCTGTGTAATAATCTGTGCTCAGACACACACACGGTAGCTTCATTTATTTTCCTGAGTAAGCCAGATCCTTTAGGACAAGGCAGAACTACCTGAGAACATCACTCATCCTGGATCGAAACCTGGATCTCAGTGGTAACAGCTACAACAGGCAGTAATAGCAAGGAGCTGACAGAGCTGATTTATGTCTCTTGAGACCTTGTATGTAAGGTGGACCTCATCTCCCATCTCTCTGAAAGGTGCAAGACACTTATCCATGGCTTCCACAAATGACATTCAGTCCAACAAAAGCCAGTATTGTCATGGCCAGACTGGAACATAACTGGCTCAGGAACATTCTCCTGACTGGCACAAGGAGATGAATGGTTTTCATTGATTAAGCTATTAGGTGTCCTACTACCTTCCAGAGACATAGGACGCTAAGATTAACAGACTAGCTCAGTACTCAGAGATGCTTTCAACAGTTGGAGTTCTACAGTTTTTCCACTAGCATCACCACAGCCTCTTCCATGCTTAACTTCATTTAGCTGTTCTTTGTCCAGATGCTGGTCTCACAAAGTATTCTGAAAGCAGAGACTGCACATTAGACTTCTGATGTAAAGCAGATATCAAGCTGAATTGTAGGAAAGCAGAGTCCAGACATTATCTGCAGGGCTAGCACAAACACATAGATATAATTCTGGAGAGAAAACAGCAAAGCTAGGATATCTCAGAACAAGTCTCTAACCCAGTCATCTGTGTGTGAGCATTTTTCCTGGTCAAAGTACTCCATTTCAGACAATGCAGATAGTTTTCTCCCATGTCTGTAATCTCCTGCTCAGAATTAACTTCCAGAAGCTCTATTCTCCAAAATGTCCAAGGGAAAGATTTTGCTGTTGGAAGTTGCAACATAATTTTAAGCTGCAAGTCCAGTTCACTTCCCTACAGAGAAGACAGAAGGTGGAAGAACTTTGCACCACTAAACGAACCATTTTCTCATGATCTCCTTGAGTGATAACAAAGTACCAGTCTTTCTAACTCTGATGTGGCCATTGGGAAAATGCTGATTTCCTATTTCCAGATGCAGTTAATCAGCACAATGACTTGACTTGTTCAGCATCTCACTTCTTTCTACCTCAGAATATAGCATCTTGTACAGCTAGTCACCTTCCTGCTATCCTAAACCATGTCCACACCCCAACTTGTCTGTGACTGGCTTCCAACAACAAGCCAATGTTTCCTGATCCTAACAGTCAAGTAAGAGTCCACCAACAACTATGCTTGTGAGGAATGGGAACATGAGAAATAACCAGTTGCCAGAGCCTGAGGATATATGGGGATCTCTGGGAACACACATCACCTGTGCCTCATCTTAAATGCCTCTGATTCAGCTTTGAAAGCCTGGGGGCTTCAAGAATTGTACCAGACAAGGAGAGGGACAGGGGTAATGTGTATGGGCAGCTTTATGTGACTACAGACTATATAGACTATGTGACTATAAAGAGCATAAGGAAGGGATATGTGGGGGTATATGTTTGGAAGAGGTGGGATACAAGCATTTGGTCAGGAAGTGAAGCTGTGCCAGGGCTTGAGCAGAGTTCAGAAGGAGGTATGGGGAAGCACACTTGTGCATGCAGCTTGTATGGGGAATGGTAGGCAAAATCCTCCATCCACAAGAGGTGAGAGAAGAACAGGGTCAGGACAGGTGTTTGTGTGTGTGTGCAGAGGCAGAGTGTGCAGGGGAGCAAAGGGCTGTGTGTGCTGGACAGCCCTGCCTTTCACTTCATGGAATCACAGAACAGTTTGGGTTGGAAGGGACCTTAAAGATCATCTAGTTCCAACCACCCTGCCATGGACAGGGAGACCTTTCATTAGACCAGGCTGCTCAAAGTCCCATCCAACCTGGCCTTGAACACTTGCAGGGACAGGACAGCCACAACTTCTCAGGACAATCTGTTCAGTGCCTCACTATCTTCACAGAAAATAATTTCTTCCTAATATTTAATCTAAACCCATGATCTGCAGTTTGAAGCCCTTCCCCTTTGTCTTATCATTACATGTTCTTCTAGTAAGTCCTTCTCCAGCCTTCTATTAGGCCTTCTTTAGGTACTGAAGCTGTTATAAGGTCTTCCCAGAGCCCACTCTTCTCCAGACTGCACAACCCCAATTCCCTCAGCCTGTCTTCACAGGAGAAGTGTTCCAGCCCTCTGAAGGTCTTTGTCACCCTCCTCCAGACTTGCTCTAACAGGTCCACATCGTTCTTACGTTGGGGGCCCCAGAGCTGGACAGAGCACTCCAGGTGGGGTCTCACAAGAGCTGACTGTGAGTATGTGCTACACTCTCAGACCCTTCTATTCCAGCTCCTAAAATGGAGAGAGAGAGACATACTCCCATGAGTACTATGTGGAATGTTTTTATGTATCTCCTCAGAAAGGGATGAGGGAAATGTTTCTGAGCCTGGGACAAAGAGCAGGAATGACAGAAGCATTGCACAATCCAGCAGCCTGTCACCAGGATGGACAGAGGCACAGCAAAATGAAAACATGCAGAGTACCAAGCCCAGTCCCAGACAAATTCTGCCCAGCTATATCCTTTCCTCAGGTTTTGGTTATAATTATATAGATACAAGCATGATAAAGTCTTATTGAAGCACAACATTGCCTCGGATTAATAGGACAGGGAAGTAGGAGTAAGGATCCAAGGTGGACTTGGAAGTACATGCAGTCTGGCAGATGTGGGCAGCTCTGCCTGAATGGAACTGGTATCAAGAAAGGGATATAATGAGGTCACTACATTAGAAGAAAGATGCTTAAAAGGTAGTAAAGTTCTGCTGAAGATATAAAGCTCATCAGCCAGTTACCAGTGCTAACTGTGTCTTGATGGGATACTGAAACACAGCACACCTGGCAGACGACTCAATGTAAAGGGAACAGACATACAAAAGTCCACACCACGGAGACCAAGGTGCAGGGACTGGAGAGAAGCTGAGGTAGAATAACTTACAAAGAGATTTGGAGGGGACCCTTCGCAACTTACTCTCAGAAAAAAATATACAGAGATCCATAAAAGTCCCTCAAGAGAGAAAACTGCATGGCAAATTAAATCCACAGCCAACTTTGCCAACAACCTCACTGGCACCATGCTGGAAAAGGGGTTCTGTGCATCCCCTAATGACTAGTCATACAATCCGTGGCGCCCAGAGCTCTCTGCAGTGATGCAGACACAAAAGTCCTATGCTAAGCCAGTCACATCATTTCCAGCTTCCTTCTTGTCAATTTCTCCTCTAAATGCCAACCTTTCCTTTCTTCTCCTGCCCATATTTCCCCTACTTTTCATGTGTCTGCTCTGATCTATCTGCTCCTTCAACAGTTCATTTATTATCTCTTTTCCTCCTCTTCCTACCCTGTTTTTTCCCTTGCCCCCATATCTTCTTGTTGGGCTGCCAAGTCCCTGGTTCAGTGGTGTAACTCAGCTGATTTACTTTCCTTAAAGAAGTGTCTGCTCTCATGTAAATCAGCCTCCAAACCCAACCTTTGAAATGGGCTTGTTCACTAAACTCTATGAATAGGAAAGTAGGCACAGCTGGCCTATTCATAATCAACATAAAAAATAGATTAGCACTTTACAGATTAAACATTATCGTTTCAACAGTTAACATAAATCAACTACACTTACAGGCCTAGCATTGCTGCTGCCACTGCAGGGTGACAAGCACTGCAAAGGAAAGGGTTGCCAGTCCAGGGTGCACTGGGAAATAGCTCATTTTTCTTCCACCTTGAATGTGAGTTCTCCTCTGGCACTCCCAGGGTGTACTGCTAGAGGTTGTTATAAGGAGAAAAGTGGGCTAAGGAAACAAAGGTGGGGAATAATTTTGATTAATTCACAAGCATTTCCAAGCAATCCAGCAACCCACTATTTCAGAGCCAGAATTCAATTGCCCTACTTCCCTCCCTAGGGTCGATGCTGGTCAAAAACAGAGCAACAGACTCAGCCTCTGGAACAGGAGCAGGACAAGGAGCCTCTGAATACTAGCTCTCTTTCTTATAGTCCAAAATATTTGGGCTTTTGTGGATAATAAAGCAGTTTGGTGGATTTTATCTATTGTAACCACCTCAAAAATCACCCCATCACAACCCAGGGATTTACCTCACCAAAGAAGGGCCAAGGACAGAGATCCACTCCAAGCATGCACTGTGGAGAGCACAGTCAGGAGAGAGTAGCCCAGACCCTGCTACTGGTCAGGCTGCACCTCCTCCTTCATCAGGTACAGAACACTAAGTCACTGGAAATGTTCAGCCCAACACACTGTCATCAGTGTGCTATGGTTGTGTAGTCAATAGAGTGACAAGGCCCACAGAACCAGTACACTCCATACCTTTCCATTCCTTCCTACTCACTCACTGAGAACCACCCAGTGGTCTCAAATGTTTAGTTTGCAGCAGCCAACCTGTAATTCCTGAGCTGGTTCTTATGATTGCAAGGGACTGGCAAAGGACTTGGCCATTAAGAACCAGCCTCATAGCTCTTTCAAACAAAGAAGGGGGGAAAAAAGAAGATGAGGAAGAGATTAGGTTACGGTCCAAAGAACAAAAGACAGACTGAGAGAGAAGGCATGGGATTAGTTTTTTTCACAGCCAAAGACATTAGGGGTTTGCAAAGGGCAAGGCAGCAAAAGTTACATGGAGAGACTTTAGTATAACACCTCTTAACAAGCCCTCATAATTGTTATAAGCCTTAATTGCTCTAGCCTCCTTCTAGCCTTTCTTAATAAATGGGAATAGCAGTTAACAGACCTGAACCAATCAGCTACATCCAATAAAGTGCTTGGCAAAATTAGCTTTATTCTCCACGCACAACTGATACCACCTCAATTTCATTCATTGTCCAAAAATGAGCCAACTACTGTATATTTTCTACTAATAATTTGAAATACGGAAGGGTTGGTGTTGAACAGCCTCTTCCAAGAATTTGCCAAGTTGGCATGGAGTGGTTATGTGAGCTTTGTAATAGAGAAACTCATGGGTTTGCTTCAGTGGAGCTCTCCTGGCACAAGCAATAGATCATGTGAGTTTTCTTCCTCAGTTGTCACAGACAGCTTCACAGGTTTGCCTCTGAACCACGCAACCTGTAAAACCAAATACTGCAAAGCATACAGAAAATAAGTGCAAAATCTGTTTAATGTTCACAAACATAACTTGATTTCCAAAGGGAACATGAGAAATATTTCTCTTTTTCTGGCTGCTCTGCATACTAGAAACAAACATACTTTGCTTGCTAATGGTATAAAGAACTTTAAGACCACTTAGATCCCAATTTTTGCTTCAATTCTCAAAACATAAAAACATGTTCAGTGTGAGGCCTCCCATAAGCAGAATTTCCAATGCTCCTAGCAGTTTTTTCACAGGGAAGAAAACTTCTAGGCAGAGTTAAAGTGCTTTCTATGGCTCAGCATCTTTCCACAGAATTGAGAGATGCCCCTCAGACAAGTCCCCAAACTGCCATAAAACAGAGTTTATTAGATCACCATACATTTTAAAAATTCATAAAAATATTATATGTCTATTCAGTGTGCTAGAAAAATGCAGATATGTCAAGGTCGTGTCCTGTACCTCCTTATTTCATCTTATGTAATTTGTTTCATCTACAAATAACCTTTTGCCAAAAGTTGCCTGACTCACTGTATCAAGTTTTCATGTTCTCAATCAGCCAAGAGCCAAGTAACTGTGTAGACGTAAAGTTGTGGAAGAAATCAGCTGATAACCAGGAAGAATCAAGGAGGATGTTAAAAGATCTGTGGGCAGGCAGATGACAGGATTCCTTGCTCCCTCGGAGAAAAATCAGGCATAGTAAACCCAGCCTGTGCTTAGATCAGAGCATCAAGAATATTTCAGAGTGTATCAGCAGAGGGCTTTGAAATAGAAGCCAGTCCCTCCACATAGCAGCTCTGTGTTTCTGCCCCTGCCCAGATCCTGCTGTGTCAGAAATGCCTGGAGATTGCTGAGCAAAGGTGGTACACACTTGAAAAAAGAAAGTCTCCATATGCAAGAATAAGGGCAATTAACCCCAGTTACAGATTGCAATTGCCTGTGATTGTTTGGAACTGGAAGGGTTACCCTGCACTGAGAGGTGGTTCCTGCCAATGGCTAAAGTACTGCTGTGCAGCACATCCACCACCCCGCCAGATACGGTCACTGAACACAGCCCAGCACAGCCGTTGTGTGCGTTGCCAGCCAAGACGTATTTGCACCAGAGCAACACTTCAGGTGTCATCAAAACTCTGAGAAAACCATGCTGAAGAGAGCTTACCGTCTGCACACAAGACACTAAGCCAACAAATTTCATGCAGGTATGTCACACACTAACCCTCAGGCACCTAAAGAATTTGTAAATTAAAGAAAAAAATGTCACTAAGCATGCAGATCAGAACTATTCTGTATCAGAACCAGGCCGTTCCCCATTGCATTTTCTGGTCTCCAATTTTTCGCTTCCTTGCAGAAGGCCCTCCAAACAATCCTTCAGAAAATCTACTGTCCAACTTCCTGTATTGTAAATCTTACTAACTTGAAAGAAGCCAAAGGAGATTATCCTCTAATCTATACACAAAACCTTCCCTCTCTTAGGCAATGGGGCTTAGAGCACCCAGGAAGAGGCTGCCATGAGCAGGACTCAGACATCCTCTCCCAGGAGCTCTGGGTGGAGAGAAAAGCCATGGAAGGAGGGAGTACACTCTTCTAAAGCTCCCCTGGCAATAAGGACACCAGGTTGTCCTTCACATGACAGTAAGGGTCAATAACACTGGAGATTGCATACAGAACGAGCAGGGACACAAGAACAATGCAAGGTCCACCACCTGAACTGCAAAAAGCTCCATTTGCTTCCCCTGTCTGTCCTTGCAATCAGCGGTTCTGGACAGCTGCTGCCTACACAAGGGCTCAGTGTAGAGGCAGCCACAGCGAGACCTGCCAGTCACTGGGGCCTCTTACCAGAGACAAGGCAGGGAGAGCACAGCAGAGGCTGCAGAAGCAGGAGCTGCACAGGCAGCCACTCCTGCCTTTCAGCTGAGTAATGCGGGGCCATTTGTTTTGGGTGACATTAATGCCATTCGCCATCCATCTCAGACTCTTTAAATTACCTTTTTATGGCCAAAATCCTTTCCATAATTGATAAAAATCTCTTTTTTATATCCCAAGTTATTGAAAGAAATGTGAAGTTTTTTTATTCCTCATTACAGTTTTAATACAAATGTGTTTTTTATTGGCGGCTGCTTGGAAGCCCTGACAGGCCTACTGAGAGAGGCTCAGAGGGGTGGGAGAAGGGCCACATCCTCCCGTCCCACCTCCCAGCTCCTCACACTGTCAGAGGAATGAGCACCACAGCCCAGCTTCCACTCTGGTGGGCAATGGACGGTGAGGAACACGCAGAATGAGATCTCCTGTGACTGACAACACCCACAGCGGGCAGAAGTGGCTCTTGCTGACCTAAATCCAGTTTCCCCACGTGTGTTAGTGATGTACACAGGGGCCAGCTTGGCAGATCACCCGGCACGGCATTGCTGGAGCCACACTCACAAGCTACAGGAGACCTGGGTGTTCACCAGAGCCATTCAGCACCAGTCCCACAGGCCCACACAACCATGAGAGCAATCATGCACTGTGCCACACATCTGCCTTCGGGCAGAACACTTGACTAAAAGGGCTGGCAACACTGAAGGAAGCAGACTTGTGTCCTGGCATCCTAGAGGGGTTAGACAACAACGCCAGCCTGGGAAGAGGCTTTCCAAGGCCATAACAGAATCTGCACCATCGTGACCTGAAGATCTTGTGATCCAGCACAGTAAATCAATCTTCTCCAGGGCACCACATGGGGCCAGCTAGAGTATGGTTCATATTCCCTTGGGAGTAACGTGGAGGCTGTAGGACATGAAGCTGTAATATCCAACAGCCTATTGAAGGCCCAGCTGCTCTCCCACAGGGCTGAGCACTGCTTCAATAGAGTTCTCCAAATCAGAAGTAAGCATATTCTCACCAGAGCTTAAAATACTAATCAACAATTCCAGAAGGCAGGTACAGTCCATCATTCTCCCTGTCACTCGCACAGCAAAGGTTGCCATAATATACCAAGAATGCATACTGAAATAGGAGTAAAATGAGTCTCTTGTACTCCATCTTTTCTGATACTCCAACAGTTTGAGGGCAGGGAAGTCTCTTGCTGTGGGGATTAGATCCTTGCTGTGGTCTCATTCTAAATCTTTCTCATGGCAGGCTCACACAGGCATACAATTTTTGTCTCACCCTGTCAAATGGCCACGTGACACTGCTGCAGATCATTGCAGTGACCATGTTCCCAGACATATATGGGTACACCTCAACAGCAGGTGAATAATATTTGTGTAGCCAACTTAAAAAAAACACTTTGAGAACCTTGGGAGCAATTTAAAGTAGAGGGACAAATGGCAATGATTTCTCAGACAAAGAGTATCTGTTTCTTACATGCACAGCACTGGTGCTGTGCCAGCTACAACAGTAGGAATCCAGGGCTGGATCCTGCAAACATTGCTGTGAAAATGCATCCTGCTTCACAAATCACAGTGCAGGAGGTTCTTCTACCACATGTGCTTTGTTTATAAATCACAGTCAAACCATTGACATATCCTGCCCTGCTCAATCAGCAAGCTCCATTACTGTATGGCTGCAGGAGATTTCTTGCAAATGGCAAAACAGTCCTTGAACAACAGGTAAAAGCTGCAATTAACTGTGGATGAAAAGGATGGGCTCCTTGGAGGTGCTGGGTAATCAAGCAATTAGAAACTACTTCCCATTACCTGCATTCCCACAAAGCAGAGCTAGACTGACATCCTCTGAAATAACTGTCTTTCCATCTATTTATGATGAAATTTTTATGATTTGGCTTCAGCAAAGACAAGCCTCGAACTCTGGGATCTGCCAAGCCTTTTCCCCCAGCTTTGAACAAAGAAAGCATTATAAACAAGACTTTCAATCACTGGTGTATTCAGGATTTTTTAGGCTCCCTCATTTGATAGCATCTGAGACTGCTCAGCTTCAGCAATTTTCACTCTTCTCTGCAACAGCTTCAACAATTGTTAGCAAGAAGTCAGAGACATGAGGATAAGTCAAGGGGCAAGGAGGAAGGAGAGATTCTCACTCCCATGACAGGTGAGACTGGCCCTGTGCCCTACACCAGCCCCTCACACCCTAAGCAATGGCACAGCCTGGACACAGAACACCTGGGCAGCCACACCACACAACCACCCCACCAACATGTGAAAGACTATCTGGGATCACACCAGCCTGACTGGAGGGATACCAACGTTATCTTTGCCCTAATCCCCAACCACAGGAGCAATGACTAGAGAACCTGCCTGAATGGAACCTACTAGAAAGGAGAATGGCTGGAACTGGAATATTTCTGAAAGGACAGTGTGAGAGATGGGGAAGGAAGGAGTGTTTCTCACCAAGGAAAATCACATCCAACATGAGATAAAGCCTGGGTAGAGCAAGGAGTCCACAAACATACTGAGGGAGAGAATAAGAAGTCTTAGGGAAGAGGTCAGTAAGTTGATTTAAAAATGTGTAAGGATGGGCTGGAAGCTGATGAGCAATGGGTTGTGAAAAGCAACAACTTGCTGCATACAGGAGAGGTAATACAGTGGTGCTGAGTGGATAGAGCTATGCTGTGGCCTACTGGGATGGGCAATATGACAGTAAACCAGGAGGTATTTTGGAACTAGAAAGAGGTAAAAGAGTGTGTTGGTGTAGACAGGAATACACAGAGAAGCAAGACTATGTCACAGTATCTAAAATCATTATCACTGCACAGCAGCAGAGAAGGGAGACCATACTAGGAACTGCTCTGGACAGTAATGGAGCCAGACAAGAGAAAGGCACCAAGAATGTTTGGAAGATCAGGGTTGTAAAAGCTGTCAAGTCCTTCTGCAACCACTTCATCCTATGATGAGGGATGCTCTGGAACAGCCTTGATCAGAACAAAGTGAAGCAGATGTACTTTTGAAAGCAGAGAGTTTCACAATAGTCCAATCACTCTTAGCAATGAGCAATTAGCTCCTCTGAGCACTTTGTCTATGGAAATCACATACAGAAAGACCTACAGGAAGCCTTTTTGACAGATACCGAAGGGCTGTCAGGTAGCTTGGCCAAAGTTAGAGATGCCCTGGGTTCTACATCTCTGCCCTGGGACCAAAATGGCGTCACCTTCCCAGTATACCCACCTCCCACAGCCACAAGACAGTCTCTTCCAATAGACCTGCCAGAGAGAGGAAATGCCTCTGATCCTAGTGCTGGCAAAACATTTCTTCTATCTTTTCTGGTTTCTAAGCACAACAATTTTGTGGTTTTAAGGTGCAACCACGCTGAGAGCTTTACCTTCCAGAACCCCTCATCACTCTTTCTCCCTAAATGTCTGGTGCCCACATTTCACCAGAAGTTGCCTGGCTCTGCTCTGCATACACTTAGTTGAGTTAAAGCGCTTAGCTAAACCAGCTCTCTCTCCCTGTGTCATTAATAGTTCAGCAGAGAAAACATAGTCGTTTTGCTTTCATTTTCCACACTTGACACCTTTCACTTACAGAACCTTGTTCAAGCAACGAAGATAAAAATAGAGGTAGGAGAGACTCATTCATATGTTATCACCCATTCTTATGCAGACAGCTTTTCCCAGCTGCTCCAAGGAATACATCCAGAATGACCCCAACTTGTGGTATCCCCACTGTCTACCCAGAAGATTCTTACTCTGTGATCTCACTGGTGATCGTTTCCAGGAGTCAGTGCAAAGATTTCTTTGTGCAGCCTCTTCCACTGCTACTTACTTGTGTTTCTTTGCGAATCCCACCACCCACACCTCAATCTCTTGCATACAACACTAAAGAGAATGATCACCTCCCACCATCACTTAGCCAAACCACTGTGGCTGAGACTAGAAAGACAGCATCTGCTCACTACTGATTATTTTTATCCCAATGATCCCTGATAGGTACACAAATTGTTCCCAGACTTAAAACAGGGTTTGACAGGACAACCCCCTAGTCAGCATATATGATGCTTCTCCTGCTGTGTCAGATCAGCACACATGCCATTTGTCTTTAAATCAGTGAGCTCATGCAGCAGAACTACATCCTGCAGCTCCCAGTCCCTGGCCATGATGCTGACCTAGAATGGGAGATCCCCTGTAAGCAGGGTATCATGCAAGTCTGCATGTGGACAACAGAATCACATTGAACTGCTGTAAATCCACCTCACAAATTCTCTGTCTTTGCTCAAACATCAGTCCCATTGGCACAGCCATTTATGCCAATTTCCCCACAAAACATCTGTCAAACATCCAAGTCTGTGATAAGATTCTCAAGAGTAGGTCACATCAGAAGGCAGACTATTTCCAAGTGACTGAAGCTACAATGCTTCTGTACTTGAAATGGGTTTTCTTTGATCTTCATGCTCTTTTGCAAGTTCTTGCCTAATTTGTCAATTTGTCACATTTCCCCTAGGTATCTCTGTATTTCCAATTGGTCTTTATCCCATCTGTTCTGCACTGATCCAAACTGCATGTAGTTACGTCTTGCCTACACTTAAGACTCATCTGAGTAGCCCTGCTCTCAGGCCTGATGAGGGAACTGCAAGTCTTACCACTGAATTCAAGTGCAGCAAGGCTAGGCCTAGGCACCCTGGGAAGGTTCCCTTATGGTCATTTTCTCTTCTATTTGAATTCACCTGCAAGTTCCCAGGTTTGATGCTGGCTCCAACGGGGAAAATTTCAGGATCCCTCTTCGCACTTTCCTCTGCGCTGACACTCCACCTTGCCCCTCTGCCACCTATGTTTCAGCTAAGTATGACATACTTAAAATGTACTGAGGATCTAACTATGCTGGAATTAAATTTGTTCCTGAAGTAACTCTATTAAATCCTCTGGGCTACAGCAAAGACAACTTTGGTGCACTAGGGTCCCCAAATCCTCTGTTTTTAAATACCTTAATTTGGTACCTAGTAAAAATTAACATTGGCATTTATATCAGCTTTTAATACCACCCTATTTTATGAGCTCCTTTATTTTTATACATTCATTTATCTTTTTTATCATCACTCTTTCTCTTGTTACCATTTCCTCTCTATCACCTTCTTCCCATTTCTACTTTTTTCCCTCCCTCTGTTTCTTTAAAATTAAATATTGCCCAGCACTGCCCATGTGTGTGAAGCAAATGCTATGAGGTAAGGCTGCAGTGGAGACTGTATTCGAGCTGCTTCACTGGGAATCAATGAGGCACAGTGTTCATCTAGCTCCCAAAGTGCTAGGGAGTGTCAATGGCAGCTGAACTCACACTAGAGAAAAAAGTGCACCTCTGAGCACCTACTTTGGTCCTTAAAAGACTCCACACAATCTGCACTAGAGATGGCCGGTGTGGCAATTTCATGTGGGCTAACCTTGAGGTGGCTTTCCACAGCCTCTGCAGAGGGGAGATTGCCAGATGGAGGCTCATGGAGGCAGGGGCCTGCAGGGGTCTGCAGGGAGCAGCCAGCCTGCACTGCTCCATCTACTCACTGAGCTATGAAACACAGCTGGTACCAGCCATGCTACAAGGATGCAGTGCTGTTAGAGAGAGAGCATTCTGCAGGCTGGGGACTGACTTAATCCTGCTATTAAACTACAGGGAGATATCAATTGCCATTCCTGTCTAGACAATAGCTAGACCCTTAAACCACACATAGGTAGCAACCCATCCAAATCTGCCCATAATATAGACTCTAGGTGCAAATACTCCACTTACCTTCTTGTGTTCCCCCTTATCTCCTTACCACACAGTCAAAACACCCCCAAAAATCCCTCTCTTTATGAGCAGCAACAGATGTACACACTGCTTCCCTTCTTCAACCTTCCGTCTTCCTCCTTCTCACACACAGCTTCTCTACCATCACCTTTGCACACTGTTGCCTCCTTCCTCCCCTTACAACCATTGTGATCCTTGAAATGCCTCTCCTCAACCTGGGCTGGAGTGTGAGGGGACATCTTCTTGTAAGGGGCAAGATGCAAAGTAGCAGAACACCCTCTGTAATTTACTGTGGTTACTTCCCTTATAACTAATGACCACAGGCACCTACCTACTGATCTCAGTGCTGTGGGCTGCTGAGGGTTAATGGTGGTACTGACTCCTGGGCTACTGCGTTACCTGACTGCAGCACCAAAAGTGATTTATGCTATTATTTTCTTTGGGGGTTAATTAGGGGCTCGAGAAACTAAAGGGCTGTCAGTGCCAGCTGGAATTGGTCTAGCGCAGCCAGGAAAGAGCAGTCATCCCTCACAGAGCTCTGCCAATATAACTTTGTCCTGAACATCAGTACCTTCAGCTTCCACCTCTCAGTGTAGCAGACAGCTCTCCATTCTGACCTCCAGCTACCCTTTTGTTTTGGCATATAGACTTCACTGCTCTGTAGAGTCCTGTCACTTCCATCAGGCAGCTTTCACACCCTTACTCCTCTGTTATCTGCTCCTTATCTAAGCTTGCCAATAATGCCCACTGATGGAGGGAGAAAATTTGCATGGCATTCTCCCAGAGGCAAGGAAGAGGTATCTTCCCCTGGTATGTCTTAAAACTGAGAACTACCAGTTTTCCTTCCTCTAGCTGCTGTTTTCCTTCCTCTAGCTGCCCAGGGCCTGCTGAGGCCAGAGAAGCCAACAGAGGCTATGACTGACCCTACCTCTTTGCCCAGATCTTCACGGATAACTTGCTCGATCTCCTGCCTGGTGCTCTGTGGGGCCTGGCTGTGCAGCACTTTGAGGGTGCGGGTGTACTCCTCAGGCAGCAGGTAGTCAAGCGCTCCCAGGTGCTGTCCCACCTTGATGAAGGTGCCTCGGTTGGAGCAGCACAACTCCCGAAGGCGCTCAGCAGAGCGCAGGTGCACCTGTGAAGAGACCAGAACATCAGCCAAGGTCCTTTGCTGTTTCTTACATGCACATGCCCACATATGTATCTTTTTTTTGCCCAATATTTCAGCAGACCAAGGATTTCTTTTCTTCATTTTGGACATCATCATCTAATGTGCTGGTTAACACTAGGACTCTGGCTGGTTTTAGACAGGCTGAACCAGACCAGGACAAGATGCTCCAGAGTATAGAGGGCTTCAACTCTTGTTTGTACAGGCACCATGCTCAGTGACAGCACATCAGTTTTTGGCTCATCCTTGCACAGAATGAGATGTCTAGACATAGGACAGTATTGACACTATGATGCACAGTTTGGGAATCCCTTTTCAAAAGACAAAAATCAGGATGACAACCATTATGATGCTAGACTCTTAATGTGAGTACAGAGAATCAAAGTGAGAGGAAAACCGCAGATACTATCCCAGAAACTTACCGGAACTTTGAAGAAAAGTTCGTTAAAAAATCAAAATTACAGATGTCTGTTTGGCAGCAAGAAAGACAGTATGTGGGCAGTCACTCATTTTCCTCACCTCACTCAGACACATACAACAGAAAATTATATCCCTCCAGTCCAGCCACATCTTGGTCTTACTGCTTACACTCCCAATAAAGTCTGCAGTGAGAGTGGTTTGAGCAACGAAGAATTAGAAGACTTGCCAGCTGTGCTCACCATAGCCAAAATGCAACTACCAAATTACAAAACTTATCACTAACCACTTGCCTGGTCTGGATTTCAGCTCTTGAGGTTCGTTTTACTTCTCAAGAATAGACTAGCCACCACATCCGTCAATGACAATGATTTATTCTGCTTTTATTACTCTCACTAGAAAAACCTCCTGCCAAGGACGCAGCTATATTGAATATTTAATGAACTTCAGATAAGTTTACCCTGATACATTAATAAAACGTAAGCAAATCAATAACAAAAAATAACTGCACCCATCTCCTGTTAACGCCTGACATGTATCTGCATGAAGGCTCCCAATTCCTCTGGCTTCTGTGTCATTGAAGGTCAAATCTTGTGTCTGCAGCCCTCATTTGCCCAAGACCCCGTGGTGAGGGGCTCCACCAAAAGTCTTGGAAAAAAAAGGAACAACACAACAAACATTCATGAACAGCACACACCCCCACCCCAATCAGCGACTATCTTTGCCCTCTGCAAAGAAGTGCTGTGCGTGTCTCACATTTGGGAACCGTCTGGGAGCTGATCAGAGGACAGACTGGGTGCTGAGCTGCAAGTGCACAAAACACAGGCCTAGGGAGTGTGAGGAGAATGCCTAATGTCTAAGTCTCACACTCAGCATGAGACTTGAGAGTTTGATACACACACACACACACACACACACACAGAGGCATTTTCCTAGGTGGGTGCATACAGGCAACAGTAACTCGTGCTAGGTGGGTGAGCTTCGCCCAGCAGACTGCTGGCTCAAAAACACTTGAAAATACACAGGCAGAAGATAACATCCATGAGCATGTCTGAAGTCTCCCACATAACTGTCCTGCATTTTACAACAGCTCCTGCTGTAACATGCCTCTGCCCCAGCTCCTTCCCTACTCTCCTCCCCTGTGTGCAGCAGGGGCAAAAGCAGGCCAAAAGAGAACAAGGGAAGGAAGCTGTGAAAGAAAATGAGAGAGCAAGAAAACCAGGGAGGGAGTAATGGGATGAAAGAGAAAGGCAGTGGGAGACAGGGAGCCAGAGCAGCTGGGTAGTTTGTCACAGCACTGTGAGTGCAACCCATTACAAGAAAACAGTTTTTATGCAGCTCCAATAATCACCCTCTGCCCACTGCCTTCAGCTGTGGAGGAAACCCCCTGCCAGCAGTGAAGGCAAACAGTGGCCAGCCACCTTCCCCAAGGCGTTGGGCAGCCACAGATGAAGGCACCAAAGGGAAATAAGGCAAGGCTTTTTGCAGGTATGTTCCAAAAACCCAGCGCTGAGCTCAGACCAGCACAGAGTCCTGTGACCTCCCACATGCACAGCAGGAGCCCATCAAATGGGTCCAGGATGCAGAATGGCTCAGGGCAGAGCAGCAGCAACCCTAGAGCTGCTGTGCAGCGATGGGTGTCAGGCTGGGCAGCCAGCTCGCGGGAGAAGTGCTGGCTCCAATGCACTACCTACCCCACAGGGATCAGCAAGGGAGATGGAAATAGCAGGATGGAAAACTCGTGTAGCTAAAAATGTAACTGGTTGTAGACATACTTGGATACAGCACATATGTTCATGTCGTCAGTCACTCCTGAGAAAGACGCAGAAATAACCCCTTTCCTGTAGCACAATGTGAGAAGAAATTCTGGCTTCCCAAACTTAGCCACACTGTTGAGAACATGATTGGCATTACGGACACAGCAGTCTTGGCTAGGAGAGACAAGAGGATCCTTAGAGACGGCTCCAGGAACAAAACAGAACAAAACCCCCATGCACAGCATCCTCCACCATGCTCTCACATGAAATCCTTCAGAAAAGTCATCCCAACTCAGAAGGGCATACTCTTAGCTGGCAAAATGTGAAATGAGGATTAGGAATGCAGAGAGAAAATTTGATAACGCAATTAGTCAAAGACATAGCAAACAAGTCACCAGAAAATCCTAGTGATGAGAGCTGCCTTCAGGAACACTGTAAATACAGACATCTCACCAAGGCCATCATGCTGGATTTTGCCCTGAGGACAGAGCTTGAAGGGCTGCTCCTCCTCTCACCTCCATATCGGAGAGCACTCCCATACAGGTGAGGAGGAACAGCTCTGCACCATGTGGTGTCTGCGCTCACATCCCACCTACTCCCAGCCTGAGCCCTGAGCAAGGGAAAGCAGTCCTGTGCATGGGGCAGGATGCTGAGGAGAAGCCTGCCTGCCCATCACTGCTTACAATGAAGATACACTCTCCAAGACAGTATTTCAAGAAAGGTGTCTCCAGAAAATACCTTAAAAATTTCAATCATATAAAAATTATAGAGATTAATTCAAAAAGTGTCTGAGATGCTAATAATCATAATAAAAAGGAGACCTGCTATTTAAACCATTAACTTCCAGAGGACTGAAAGGGAATAAATGTTGCCCTGTTTTTAAGAAAAATCCAGACTAAACTGGGAAATTATAGTCCTTCAAGCCTTATTTCTGTATCAACTAAATTAGTTGAGACAATAATTACAGAGAGTATTAAAAATCATCTAGCTAAATGTGATATGACTAAAAGAAAGCCAACATGGATTTTCAGGAGGAAAAAACCATTCTTCACCAGTCAACTAAAACACTATGGGGATGCTAATACAATGGTCAATAGAAAAAATATATTTATTGGGGTTTTCAAGTGGTTTTCAATAGATTTCCTCATAAAGAGTGAAAGGAAAACTCAGGAATTACTGAAGATGCGAGAACATCACTTGCTCATTTTATCCCATTCCCAGCTCCAAAGCCCAGCACTACAGACAGCAGCAGTGGGAGACTTTCCAGTTAGAACAAGGAGGCAACATTTAGTGCTGTTTTCACCATAGCTTAGATTATCAGCTGACTCAAACTGGGTCAGGCCAGCTGACTTCTACTGGCCAATGGTATTGCATACCATATTCTGACATCATCTCAAATATAAAAGGAGGGGGAGGAGGGAACTTCTCTCTGTTCTGACCATGGCTGTAGTACTGACAGGATGCTGCTGCCATCCCCTTCACTGCTATGTTGTCTCAGGAAAGTAAAATGTTTATTCTTGGTTTTCTCTCTGTTTGGGTCTGTCCCTCTGGAAGTTGAGTTCTCTTGGATGATTTTGTAGCCAGAATAGTAAGATTTGTGTTCAGACGGGTTCAGTTTTCTGTTGGGTGGGGAGGTGAAAGAATTATTTGTTATATCTAACTAGCATGGAGGTGTGTTATATGGTAGTTTACTTTTAATTTTCCCTTTTTGTGTAAATATATAACCCAGTTTTCTGCTTTAAGTTTTTTTTCTTCTTTCGCTTTTCACTTGATGGTAGGGGGGAACTCTGACCCTGTGTTCGGTTATACAACCATTTTATACAAAAGAGTCTGTTAAGAAGACCTGAAATGTTAGGAGACTGCTTAGATTACAGAGAGTTGATGCTTAAGAGAAAAAAGTTGTATGCAATAAGGAAAAGAAAATCTCCCATTCCTATTTCCAGTTCTCATGAAACCACAGATAATAAGGCATTCCCCAAAACAACTACCTTTTTGGAGGAGTTTTTTTATATCCCATTTTGCACAATACAGCATTAACCAGTGGTACTCACTGTCAGAGGATAGAGAAGCCAAGAGTTTAATGAAATTCAGAAAGACTTTAGATATCTACGATAAAACAACCATACCTGATTTTATATGGAGCTTTTCATCTCTAAAAGTGCTTTTACAAATCTCAGGAATGCTATTCCCCATTTTACAGACTCATAAGAACATTACAGGTAATAAACTGTCTAAAGGACTTTAAACACCGTTGTTCAAAGCATCAAGACAGAAATTATTCCACTGTCTGGCCACAATGAGAAACAGAATGCAAACAGAGTGCATTACTAAAGTCTTTAAAGAACATATTTGGTGTATCCAGCTCCCAAATTCTGGTTAAATCTTCTGCTGGAGTTAACCTATTTCCAAGGATTTCCATATTTCCTGCCGATTACCTGCCATTGCAACAACTTGGGACATTGGTAAGGGACTCTTGCCTTCTTCCCACAGAACAGCAGAACTGCTGCTTATGGTCTTTCATACTAAGCCATTGGGATGCTGGGAAGAACCTTGTGGAACACAGTGGGTTGGAGCATCCCAAGTACATATGCTGTCAGCCATCCTGGACAAGAAAGCTCTTCCAGGAATGTCTGCAGTAGCAGGAGACTGGACTGGAAGAGCCAGGCTATCCCTTGGACTCCCTACAAAGGGAAGAAAGGATGTCATCACACCTCTGTGGTGGGAGTGAGGGAGAAAAGACATGTCAGAAAGACAGGAAAGGAACCTCCTCATAGTCCTTTTCTCTCCACCCCTGATAATGACAGGGCCATATGCACACGACTGATAAAACTACAGAAGAGCTTTAGATGACCCAGGACAACACAAATCAGAGAGGAATGAAAGGATGTCCACCTCAATTTAATACAGTGAGAAACTGAAATTAATGGCCATGCCAAAAGATCTGTAAAGATATTTAGAGAGGATACAGTTACTGATGATGTGAATAGGGTACTTGGGCGCTTTAAAAATACCAACACAAAACCAGAACCCATTTCAGTAACAGTGTAGTTGTGTCTAAGGGGCTGTTATCTCCTCTTTCAAGAAATCTGAATAAGCATACAGTTAATATAAACTACTATAGCCTTCACTAACACTATCAGCCTGGCAATCAAACTGACTGACAGCAGGGTTGCTGCAGGGAGACACACAACTCTAAATGGAATTGTTATTGCCTCTTTTAGTATTATCTTTCCTACTTACCTTTTACAAAAGCTCATTCCTAGGCACAGTAGGTATTTCCTATTCAAACGCTTCCTTATACCAATACTAGCTGATCATACTGCTGCTGATGGACAGATCTATGTCTTTGGAATTGGACTAACTCCTGGTCCAATGTACTTCACTACCTAATAATTCATTATTTGTATAAGTTATGTATAACTTAATCATGATCCTTCAGAAATTCTGGCACAACAGTTAGTTGCCAGTGGGACAGAGAAGAAGTGAGAAAGAAAGCTTTATAGCTTGGAAAAGATAAAGGATGGAGATGATACCCCAGAATAAAGAGACAATTTCTTAGCTTCTCAGTTTCACAAGCAGAGAAACAAGGAGTCACACAATTAGCAGGATTGCCAGTAAACTCCATACTAGTGGAATAATATACATGGTAAGCCCGTGTCAGACAGCTGAAATGTGGTGTTGGTGCTGTGGCCTTTTATCAGCAGTGCTGATAGTGGCCTTTTATCAGCAGCTGAAATTAAAGCAAACATGTTCCATGATTTGTGCAAAACTTCCAAGAAGATCATGATGGACTTTTTCAAACCTAGGCCCACACATTTTACACTGAGTAGGTATGCAAGCTCCCACCCTCCAAGCCATCAGGACTCTGAATTCCACACACAAGCACACACAGACACTGATACACCCACAGTTCTTCCCACTAATACTCTGATTCACAACTTGGTTTGTACAGGTGACTGAAGGGCAGCCTAGCAACAAACCCCTATTCTGAGATGTCACTTGGTTCAGGAAACATTTACACTAGGCAGAGGTCCATCTCTTTGGCCAGTAACTCCCCAAGCTGCTCTGGAAAGGAGGAAGCAGTGTTACTCAACTGCAGCACCAAACACCAGCAGTCACCGTGCTGAATCTTGCCCTTGCTGGCTGGTGCATACACAATCAGCACCGATTGCCTGCTTGTGTTCCATCTTCATTTTACTCCAAGCTGGGCATTTGTGCTCTGATTATCTCTCATTACTGACGACCTTGCTATAATGAGTTTTAATCTGCCTCATATTAATTAGAAACATTTTCATTAGCCAGCTCAGTTTTAGGTAAATAGCTAATAGAAGCAACTGAGCTGCAATTAGTTATCTGTGGGGCAGTTCAGGATAAAAATCAGGGCAGAGCAGCTGTTACCCCTCTAGACAACTCTGTGATATAATGCCCTATTCTTTGTAAGTCTCCTGAGCTGGGAGAACAAGGAGCATGAGGAAGGGCTGGTCAGAGACAAAGAGAAATAATATGCTAAAATAACTGGGCCATAGCACTTCTATGCCTATAGCATTACCTGTATATTCTCTCACTAACAGTCCCCGGTCAGAACCATTGAGTAAAGCAATCTGAAAGTCCCCTACACCCACAGACACCATCTCCAGTGAACAAGGGTCTGCTCTTGAGGCTGTTTTACCCTATGACTGTTCAACAGGTCCTTCACACAGTCTCTCTTGTGGGGCATGTACATTAACGTGAATGGTAGTTACACATGAGGATAAGATCAGATCAGATTTGCACAAGAAGGAAGGAACTAGACATACATGTACACAGATGCATAATACTTGCAAAAGCAGTACTTGCATTCTGTGCCTTGTTGTTCTGATAGTGCTGGTATACAAAGAGATCTGTCCAATGCTCAATTGCAGAGAACACAAGGAGGATAGAAAGTAATTCAGCAGCATGTCTGCAGAAGGCACTGAGACATTTACAGAAGCCACAATGAAATAAGGCACATGTCTCAATCCATTGATCACAGTGCCTGCAGGTTCTGTTACAAAGGCAGGTGAAATGATAATAAATTTGACACAGCATCTCTCAAAATTCAGCTAACAAAATTAATTCAGCTCAGCTTGGATTACACCATATGGGATGCCAGTGAAAACAACCTGAGTGCTGTAAAGACACCATCTTATATGGCATTGTGCTTAGATGTGGTGAGGGTCTTTCAGCCATCAGTCCTACTAAGCCCTGTTCCATTTGCTGTTTTCAGTTGCTGTAAGAAACAGCATCAACTGAGATGTGTATTACATTCAGGAGTGTTCCCTTAACAGGAGCTGCTGACACACTCTGCAGAAACTGCAGACTATTGACTGCACAGCAAGAGATGATGTCGTGCAGTAAAAATGACCTGAAGGAAGACTCCCCAGACAGCTATGTGCATGTAAGGAAACTCTGGAAAGGTGGTAGCATGGGAAGTGAGTTCTGGTCCTGGTCCACAGGGAAGGTGGGGGAATGAGCTCAAACAAAACCACAGTAGGAATTAGCTGTCACAGAAGCTCAGTTATGGCTATGCCTTCAAAGCGAAGTGAAGGATCCTAGCAGCAGGAATAAAGACAGAGATCTGACATTCTCTGACATTCCCTTCCCTTAGTCCCCACACTCCATCCTACAATAAAATGGTGCTAGAAAAGCCATGGACTCCACAGGAAGCCCAAAGAGAGAGAAGATACAGTGAAAGATGCTAAAAGATGAGCTTTATCAGGATGGATGGCCCAAGCACCAAAAAAAAGACTGAGAAAGCTCAGTTAAATCTCATCTAGTTCAGCAGCTGAGGGTTAAGACAGGGTAGCTTCACACAGTCTGCTCTCCTACTGTGGATGTGCAGAAAAGAAGGAAGCACGGAGGCAGCCGTTGCAGCTGGAGGAGAGAAATAGTCACATCCACTTTGTCAATGCCGAAGAATCTGGGCTGACATTTTTCTCTTCCCAACAGTTGAATCCCACCCTACCAGCTGCACGTCACAGCTGACCTCCAGTCAGGACCTATCTGAGTCAATGTCAGGCAATTAAATCGTGCAGCAGCAGCTTGTACATATGCAACTTCTCTCCTGGCAGGTCACTCCAACAGCCATGGGAGGAGAGCAAGCGGGCTCCCTCTCTTACAGCCATGCAGACACACACCAGCATTCAGCTTGGTGACAGAACCCAGAAAGAAGGGTTTCCATTGCAGTCTCTCTAAAGAGAGTACAGCCCCTTACCAAACTGACAGAGGCAGATTCCTTTCCCCTTCTTTAATCTGAGAAGCTCTGACCTTTAAAGTACAGACCTCTTCCCACAGGAACAGGATGCCTGAAGAGGAAAGAGACAGTAACACATGAAATACCTATGAGTGATTAACTTGGATTGACAACAAAGTCAGGAAAGGTAACAACCATGGGATTACACTGTCAATTCCAAAAAAACTGCAATGACTGTCATAGCACCACATCCAACAGACAGAATGGCTGCAGTGCCAGTAAGTCATCACCAATGGCAAAGTGCAGTTCTATTTTTCAAAGTGCCTATGTTGAAAAAAAAAAAAGAAAAAAACCCAAACAAACAAACACAGAATGTCCCCTTGTTACTCAGCAGGTCTGTTCCCTTTAGGGTATCAGTCAGAGCTGCTGATTTCAGTGAAAAAAATATATATATAAATAACTCCAGCCTTTTCATCTAGTTGACACCACACAGCTCCACACCAAGAAAGGCAACTGGCGTCTGTTAGCATCCCAGCAATGTCACTCCTATTGAAGACTAAGCTGGTGTCTCTTCTGCTTCATATACAATCAGTAGTCTTGTTAAACTACAGTTAGAAGGTCTGATCCTTCCTTGCAGCCCCTTCTGTACCTCCTCACTGAAAACAATAGGTTTCTGCAGGTGTTAATGGAAGCAGAATTTGGAAAAATTGGCTTTGTGGGTGCCAGTGAAGGTAGCATTTGGTCTGCTGAATCCTTATGGCTGCTGGGAACACAAGCAAGAGAGAACCTATACTGGCTTTGAGAGTACCCCTTTAAAACAGCAAGAGATGGCAGTTTAATGAAGTAAAACATAAATATCTGACATAGCACCAAACTGAGATGAGCGTAAGGAGAAACCAGGTGAGGCTGCATGTTGACTATTCATTATCCAGAGTAGATTACTTTTGCTCCCACAATAAGCAGAAGGAATTACCCCCAGCAGTACCAGAGGCAATTGCCTTCACTGCAGCTGGTATGACAATGAACAATATTGTACATGCCCCCTCTGCATTTGGCTGTGGCTCACCAAGGTTGTAAGGGGAGTAAAACTGAGATCATCTTTATATACAATTACATATTCAACATTTTTCCCTTTCCCTCTCCAGTTGTTGAGTTTCCTCTCTCATCTTAGAGACGATGAGCATCCATGAGGCAGGGATGTTGCATCTGCAAAAGCCAACATAAGAACCTAAAGTAAAATAGTCAGTAAAGCTGCTGGATGTCTTGTCTTGTTCTAACTTTAAGGAAACAGATAGTTCTTCCACCTACAGACTCACTGTCAGTCATTATTTTATTTACAAGGAATCAGGTGGAACAGGAAACATTACCAGTGTATGGGGAGCTGTGCACAGAGACAAAAAGAAAATGAGCAGAAAGCCTCCATCTCCAAGTTACCTATCTTATCCAGGATCAGAAGGACTGGTCAACATTTAAGAGTGGTTCAGCCTACATTATAAAATAGATTTCTGCAAAATTGCCTGTGAAGGAACATCCCTACCTTTATCTCCCATCCATCCAGAGAAGCAACCACACATACCAGGAAATGGGCTTTACCAAGTAAAAATTTAGGGTGGCTTTTTTCTTGATTTAAAAGATGCTTATTACCACAGCCCTCCCGTGCAAGCACCCAGAGGACAGGGTAATGGAAGCCTGGTCCATTACTACTCCAGTACAACTTTATTGGGGAGAAAACTGCATACTGGGCAATGTTTGCCACAATTTTAAAAGCACCACCTAGGAACCCAGATGTTTCAATCTGCATCTGCCAAAAGCAAAAGTCAACATTCCTTTGCAAAAGGGGAAGGATATGGTATAAGAGGTTAATATTGGACAACAAAAAGCAAGATGACACCGCACTGGAGAAAATAGGCAAGAGGCAACTCCCATCAGCAGGCTAGTCACAGACGGCTAACGTCTAACCTTGGCTAGAAGGTAATCAGTTAAGTTAAGATAGAAGGCAATTGGTGCAAAACCTGATAGAACAATAATACTGACAAAGATCCTCCAAAGAATCAGATCTTTGGACTGGCAAAGTACAGTCACTGTGTATATTCCCAAAGACAAAATCTGCATGCCAAAAAGAGAGAATGAGCACAACACAAGATGGATATGAAGCAAAGAATTTAAAACAGAAGCTAGTAATCCAAAATTAATGCTATCTATGACTCTTAGCCTTAAATACTTAATATGAAACCATTTACATACTCTACACAGAGAGACAGAGATCCCATGAAGAAGAATGAAGTCACAATGAAACTGGGAGTTGATGTCAGCAGGCAGGAAAAGATGGAAAATCGGATAAACATGGTATTGATTCAGTCTCTGGAAGAGCAGAGCTTCACTGTTCTCTCATTAAGGACATCATGGCACAAAAGGAGGCTGTGCATTTCCACAAAAGATTTGCTGCTTCTCTGGACAGGGACAGAGAGCTGCAGAGACAAGCACTTGGCTGGCAATGGTAAGATGGGACTCAGAACCAACTATAGAGATCCTTTGATGAGTGACTACTGCCTGACAACTTGAGTGAGACATCAAGGTAAAGCTGGCAACATGAACAGGCCTCATCCAGGAGCTTCTTTAAATCTATATCATGGCCTATTCTGTAGCCTAAAATTTGCTCCCTCTTAATTGTTTGCTCATAAACACCTGGCATTCACCAGCATCCCATAGCGCCAGTGGGCTACGAGATACATATCTAACTGCCTCTTTGAAAGCACAATTACCTTTCTGTAATTGTCCCAATTACACATACATTGGGGTGAGCTTCTAAACTCAGCAATGAGAAACATAAAGTCCTCCTCCTCCTCTGAGTGTTGCAGAATGCTTCAGTCACAGGGAGACAAGGTGCCTTACACTCCTCTACTACAGGGAGGCAGCTATCTTTGGGCCACATCACAACAGTTCCCAGAAACCATCCCACAGGAAGAACTTGGAGTAGGGAGTCTGCAACTTCAAGGGGGAGGGTCCAAGCAGACAGAACATCACTAGTCACTTGGAACTCAACCAGCACATCAGATTTGACATCCTTGACAGACAGAATCCTTAGTGGCAATAAAACAGTCCAGATAATGACTTTTTGTCTCATTCTAAAATCCATAAAATGAACAAGTCTGGCATTCCTCACTTCCAAGCCCTCATGATGCTGCTTAATCATGACCCAGATAGAAGACACTGGTCCGATACCAACCATGAAGACCTCCCCTCCATATGGCAATGCACAGACTCACGTTCATTTTGACACAAAATATTGGGAAACCAAAAGCTCAATAAAAGTAAGCTTGGAAGCCTTTCTACACTCTAGTCCTACTTTTGCAAATCCCTCATCTCCAACAAAAAATGTGTTTGCTTACAGAGAAGCATGTGTTTCTAGCAATTGTATAAAAGCTGTTAAATTTTACTATTCATTTGCCTAAAAGAAGAAAAAGAAATCTCCTCTGTATGTCTATTAATCCATCATAACGAGATTCTTCATAATTAGTTTGTCCCCAACAGTTGCTTTGTAACAGTAGCGAGAGAATATTTCAGGAATGGCAATTACCCCTGGTGTCAAAATGATGGGGAAAACAAATGTTCAACCATCAACAAAATGCAGTGCCTTTTCCACTCCAACCCGATGGTGGATGACAGCACTGCACATCAGAATTACAGTGCAGTTAATTACTAGGCATGTTGCAACTGAGAATTCATTTCCCCTCTTGAGATGAAATTTGTTGAACAACGCAGGTGGAAGGAGGGGCACCTGCCAGTGGGATGGGGGTCATGTGAGGAAATGGTCTTACCCCTACACTGCTGCTTCTTTAATTTACTATACACATGTCCAACAATTTTATGGAGTGAACACTATTTAAAGGAATTTTCCTTTATTACCTATACATACATCCCACAATTTCAAAGATTTTGCAAAAGGACAGAGCTTGACTTCTTTGTTGTTACTTTATTTAAATTTAGTATCCTTCAACTAAAATTCATGTCTGCATTAGTCTTTCCATACTATCCATACTAATATGAAATATAGTAGGTTTCTAGGCTGTTTGTAAATGGAAGAGTTCCTTGGGCTGTGAGCTCACTGGATTTCATCAAGTTAGGGAACCTGACATCTGACTGTTCCTGACGTGAGATTTCCAGGAATGAAGCTAAAGGCACACACAGGTGTGAAGCTCATCTTCTCAGATGAGGACCAAGCTCTGCAAGTTAGGAATGCCACTACAGAAAGGGACTAGGCAGGGGAAACCTGCTGTCTTCGCCGTCCTTGACATAAATGTACACATCTCCCACAGCCTGGGAGAGCTGTCCTGACAGAATTTGGCAATGTATCCCCTCAGTACCTGTGCCTGAGTTCTCTCAAAAAAATTAACATTGTAGCAAATCTTTGCCACATAAATTACTAGGGAATGCAAGGCTAGGTGGGGTAAGTCTGTATCCAGTCTGCCAGCAGCATGGTGGGGGGCCAGGGAGGTGACAGCCAGGGCTGAGGCATTAGTGAGGAGAGGCAAGGGCAGAGCAGAAGGAAGCAGGAAGCTGACTCAAACACGGTACAGGATGTCAGCACAAGTGAACAGAGGTCAGCTGTGCAGGGCAAGTGTGGGAAGCTGTGTGCGTTCAAATGAGGGTACACCAGGAGAGATGCACATGTGAAGCTGCTTCTGCATGCATTTTCCTCAGTCCTCAACCACATTACCAAGTACTTGCTATGCTAAAATCAAAACATAGGTTTAAAGGAATTGAACATCATCCTCACTCCTGATACAGATTCAGTCCCTAGCCTGCAGACTTTGAGGAGAGTGGAAGCCAAGGAAAATTACATGGATCTAACCTTGCCAATCCAGAAGATGAGCGATACCACCTTCTGGGAGCCCCTCCCATGCACTAGGTTGCAGTCACCAAGCACACAACCTGAACAAGCACCAGCTCACAGTGAGGAAAGCATGGTTCCAGCTAACGGCTTTGCTGTTTCTCTCTCCCCATCTCTCAGGACCCATCATTTCAACATAACAATGTTCCCCTGTCAAGGATCACCATTCTGTACATTGGCAGGGAATAACTCCCAATTCAGATTGCCACAGCAAAATCTCAGCTTGCTGCAAGAAATAGAAGCAGGGAAGTTGTCCCAGAGAGGAAGAGGAAAGACAGGACAGTCGATACTAGGGAAATGCAGAGATTAAACAGCTCCTGCTGGGCTCTGGAAATGCCCAGCTGTGCTGCCTGACTGAATGCAAAGGAAAGGGCCTGAGGGAGGAAAGTGTATCTTCCCTACTTCTCTTCACACAACAGTCCTATGACAAACAAAGCCTGCTGCCCTTCAGCAATTCTGTAAAAAACAACTTCTGTTCAGAGAAACCCTACAATAACAAACAGGCTGCACAGTTACAGAGCTCACAGGCAACTCAAAATGAGTAACATTTTCAAACAGAGACTGCAGGGGCAGTAAAGACATTTTAAGAGGTTTTTTTCTTTTTTAAAGCAATTCTGCTACTGACCTTTTCAGTGAATTTACCTCTAAATTCAGCAAAACTAACAATAATAAATGGATTCAGACTTGGCAGGAGGCATTTCATAAAACACTGGGCATGTACGTATACGTGCAGGCTCACATGCAAATTCATTGTTAAAGTGGAGCTGGGAACAGAGTGGAGGCTGTATAAAGACGACCCTTGTCGCTATGTTTATCTGCTCACTGTGGGCCCCGTCCACAGCACATCGGCTCAGCACAATGACAAAAACAAGTTGTTACTGGTGTCAGACCTGCCAAGATGATGCTGCTGCAGAGGAAGGAGCAGCAAGCTGCTCTGAATGGTGCACCATCAGCATAATTTGCAGCCACTGAGAAAGAACTCTAAAGCCAAAAAAGATACAAGTAAGCAAAAAAACAACAAAAATAAAGACACCTCGAGCCTGTTCCATGGGACCAAAAGTAGGCTTAACTAGTCTAGCAGTAAATCTGATTACCAAAAGTAGGCTTAACTAGTCTAACAGTGAATCTGATTACCATCTTGGATTGACTCTTCCAGGGCCATCTTCATACATTTGACTGTCTCGGAAGTGGCTCCTTAACCAAACGTACTTCCACCTGAACACACTGGCACATGTCTACAGTCAAACAGATGTGTCTGTCCAGTTGCACAAAAATGCAGATTTCTGGGCAGGGCACATGAACACCCCAGTAAATAAAGCAAGGGGTAATGCCTAGCACTGAACATTACTTTTTGGGTTGTCCCAGACTAAATCAGCAACTGCTCCAGCTCAAGAGGAACCTACCTAGTCACCAGGGCTTCCTCAGCCTCACAGAGTCCTGCCTGATCCTGGGGCACCAAATGGAAGAATACAGCACAGTTCCTTTCAGAGATACCTTCCCCTCAAGTATGCAAACGGGGTAGCCCCCCATACGTAAAAGGGTTTGCCTGGAACCCACTAACACACTTCTCACATTGACAAGAAGTCCAGGGGAGTGTTTGCAAGACACCACCCACCACAGCAATTCCCTCACCGCTGACTTAACTGACTAAATGAAGATACTGGCTTGACAGGTAAGATAATTGTGAGCTACCCTCCAGCACATTCTTTTATCAGATACACTTTGGGGAGAACATGATAAGGTCACTGGTTTAGCAGAGCAAATCTACAGTATTCAGTCCTGCCCTGAAATTCCAACTTGGACCGATACATGAAACATCCTCTGCACGCCACACTACTCTCTTCACTCCTGGGTTTACATCTCTGTACTCCTAATTTGGGATCCTTCAAGATGGTGTTTCATTGCATGATGATACAACCACCTTAGAAAAGGGAACAGAATCCACAATATGGGTCTTGTGAAGGACTCAAAGGGTGAATAAAACAACACTTGAGAAGTCCAGTTTGCCATTGCAAGAACTGATGTCTCCTCCCAAATGAAACTTTTAGGTACCTGTTTTTCCTAGTCTTAGAGAAGATTATATCTACTCTCAAGCCAGCAGTCTTCCTGTTCTTAAAACAGGTTAAGTACTGGCTACATGTCAGCTCTACTGATTTTAGAGGTGGCCCCCAACAACCATATTAACTGGCCAGGAGTTCAAAGCTATGGAGTCCTTCATTAAGAAAACATACAGAATTAGGACCTGATCCAAAGGCAGTGGGATCAGCCTTAAGTCACTTATAGTGGCATCTTAAGCAATTTCTGCTTTTTGTTTCCTTCCCTTTTTAAACAGACCTTTAACCCTCTGAGAAATCCTATGTTCACATCCATTTGCACCACTCACATCTAGGGAGGCAATCTAGGCAAATGAACCATGAGCTCTTCAGAGAAGATACCTACCATCTCTTGCCATACCTCTTGACTTTGCACTGCTGAGAGTTCATTTTTGTTCATTTCACATTGGGACTCAAGCCATAGTCCAAACATTAAATAAAACATGATTATTTCTCCATTTCCCATTTGTTCCTGTCAGAATGTTTCTCATGATGCAAATTCCTTCCAGCACTACATCCTTCAAGGGCTTCCTAATGGCTTCCTCACTGTACCAGTTGAGATGCTCTTCAGATTCACCTTTGGCTACTACCAACCTCTTCAGCAGCTGTAAGGAAGCAAAGTCATGAGGTCCTCAGGGATTTGAATGAAAAGAGATAGCCTCATGTGGAGGAGAGACAGCTAAAAGCTCCCAAGGCACACAACAGTGTCACCCCTGCTGGGGAGCTGACAGAGATGGCTCAGGCAAGCGGTGTGCCTGTGAACTCACACTCATGCTCCTGGAGCAAAGCCCTTCAGGGACAAGGACGCACGACCAAGAAAAAAGGTGCAATAAATGAGGCACCCTAACCCTAACCCTACCCCTGCCTCTTTCCCCTCACTCTCCTTCTTCCTCCTCCAAAAATGTCACCATAAATGGTCCATTTCTCTGAATAAATCACTGCAGATGACTGAAGAACATCTTGTTTCATAGGCACACATCCCCCCAGAAAAATGGACCTTCCTAATGCTACAAAATTAAAACCTAGTGATGCTGTGGCCAGAGTATTCAGCTGACACCACTCTAGAAAGCACAAGGAGGAAAAGGAAGTGTCGTATAATTATAAGACTTCTTTTACAGCTTGTTATGTGTTTTCAGTGCAAAGCTTTTGTGCTTTGTGTGTTGGCAGGAAGTTTGCTAGACAGCAGTGCTCAAAATGTAGTCATCAAGCCACCAGCTGGCCCTGCTAGTAGCTTTTTTAGACTGCATTAGTGTCGACCATGCCTTTTAGATGAAGAGATATCCTGGGGAGCACATAATAGGGCAACCAAACATGATCAGCTCAGGGACTGTGGATGAGCTCTGAAGCTCTTCATCTCTCCATTCCTGGTTCCCATTTAGTTTGGGGACAGAAAGTCACTAATGCCACCTAATGGTTATTCCATGTCTCATAGGGAAGTTCTTTCACTTCTCACCTCAGTTCACCACACGCTGAAGCACAAACAATGAGACCACTGACTGTGGTGTAGAACAGCCCACAGTTCTCATTTACAGCTGTCTTTGAAGTCCATGGAGAGTTCCTGGGGACTTCTCTCTGCAGATGCAGTCCGCTTCCATCAGGAAGAAACTATTTTAGGACATCACTTATTATTTAGGGCACACAGTGCTACTGAATCATGAGGGAAGTCCAAAGACACAGGCTATTTCATTGGTCTGAACCATCCAGAAACTGTAGGTTATTT
>JAOXXN010000065.1:42132004-42143414 GCA_026770055.1 Myrmophylax atrothorax | reverse complement strand
GATCCTTCAGCTGGGCAACTTCACTGTGAGACAAAACTCGTTCTTGAAACACCCACTCCACTGTGAGAAGCAAACGTAACAAATGCCAGGAATAGCCTCCAAAGAACAAGAAATCATATTCTGTGTAATGATGGCACAAGGTTACACTTTCCAAATATTTGCCCAGGTACTGACAACTCAATAACCATACATTTAAATGAGGAGAACATCCTCATTCTGCTCTCAAAATGGGGATATTTAATTAACTTCCCCAAATCACTTTTCCCTGACAAAGCAATTCTGTAGCCAACAAAGTTAATTCAAGAATGGATTCCTACTGTCCCATGAGACACCCTGACCACAGATCATTCTTCTCCTTGCTATCTCCTCTCCATTAAAAAAATCCACCTGTATCCACATTCCCAGCAGTAACCTTTTGTCTTACAGAGGAAAACAACAAAAATGTCCTCCTCAAGATTTTCAACTGTGGCCACTTGTGCCAAAATCTGCAAGATGACTGACCCATTGCAATCGTCTAACTACACTGACAACAATTCAGAATCCCATTGATGGCAGCCCTTAAACAAACTGCACATTGTAACACACCTCCTGAATGACAGCAGAATCAACAGAAATTGATGCCAGCAACATAGGAAGTGTCAACCAAGACATCCAGATGCTGTGATGAGAGGCATGCTGGAAATGTCACAAGGTTGGCTGACTTGCGACTGGGGAGACAAACACTCAAAAAGGCCAACACTCAAGGATGCAGAAGAATGTCAGAGAAATGCAGCCTTCTACAGAACAAAATGGTTTGTTGAGAAAGCAATAGTTAAGGAAATGGCACTGAGCAGGCTGGCCTCCTTCCTCCTCTGACCCAGTGCAAGCAGGGGCAGAAATGAAAAGAAATGCCCAAACTTATATGTGGCAGAGATGTCCAGAATCATTTAATGAATCAGACATGAAGTGAAGAAAGTTCATACCTCCCCTAATGCTTCTGACACTAAACCTACAGACATATGATGTCTTGGGGCCAACAGTGGCTACCATTGGCCTTGACAACAGTACACTGACATTATCGTCATATGCAGGAAAAGGGTATATACCCCAGGAAAGGATCTTTAACTTTCGAGAAAGATCAAGTTTCCTACGTGGTCCAGCCACCAGTACTGAGACAGGGCAACCACTGCGAAGGACATAAAGCCTGAGCACTTAAGCAGATTAGTTCCTGCTACAGACAGGAATGGAAAAGAGAAGACATTTTTTTCTCTTGGCTGCTGCTGAGGAAGGGCTATGAGTGCAATCAGGTAAGTGGATTGTCTTATCTCCTGGTTGACAGGAGAACCAGAGAGATGCCAACCAACCTCAGGACTCACGGCGAATTCCCATCTACTGCTTCTTGCCTTACGGAAAATAGTAAAACACTCCCAATCTGTTGGCCATAAAAAAGCGCTGAGAACCGAGAGGCTGAGAGTATTAGCATCAAACGTGGTCCATGAGGGACAGAAAAATATAATAAGACTGGAGATAATTCCTTGAAGCTAAGCAGGAACCTGGCTAAAAGTCCACAGGGAACCCATTTTCTTCTTAATCTGCTTTGCATTTAATCGTTTCCTAAAGACTATGTCCCTGTTTGGCCCCAGTAGGTTCAGGGACTGGTGTTGCCACTGAAGCTTCCCATCTCTCATCCAAGCCCATGGGTAATTTAAAGACTCCAATTTAATGGCTCACTGGGAATCCATGGAGAGCAAGTTCAGCATTATTTGCACTGGAGCAGCACCCACCAGTATGCTGAGTACCAGGAGGAGATCCACAGGAAAAAGTGTTTTTCCACTCCCAGCTGCAAGCTCATCTCAGACATCCATGCAGCTGCACCCTCTCACTGGAGGCAGAGGCACAGCTGCTGCATCCAGACCTTTTGGCACTATGTGCAGTCCTAAGGTCACCAAATCACATAGATACACACCCTGCCTCACAGAATCTCTCTTCTAGGCACAGCACCAAAACTGAGCCTGGAAATCAGTAACCAATTCATGCACATGCTTAAAAGAAAATTCCAAACTCTCAGTTTATGAAGAGGAGGTTAAACTGGCCTCACTGGAAGGACAGAAAGCAAAGAGAATAGCTGAGAGCACCAGAGGTCTATCCAGGTCAAAAGTTAATAAAAGCAACATCTGGTTAGGTATCCTCACCACACAACACTTACTTGGGAGGGGCATTTATATCCTCTTGGCCCCATCCAATGACTTATCTTTAGTACCAACTCCAATGGGGCAAATTATTACAAGTGATTCTGAGCTAATATAAGACCAACAAAATCAGTTCCCACAGAGAGATAAAAGAACTGCAAGATGGTAAGACTTGGTTGCCATTCACTTACAACTGCACTGAGATAAAGGGTTTGGTGTGCAAAAATAATTGTCCAGGCACAAAAAAATCTTACATGCCAAACTGATGCTTCACTAGTACAAGCTCTACAGGGATGCTGCTGAGAAACCCCCAAGTACTATCACTGCCAGGCTCTGTGGTGGCACTTCATAATACCTGCCAACAGCAGGACAGGCCAATGAGTTTTACTAACCCACACTATGCCTGTGCCTACCTCCTCCTGTGTCCCAGTCCATGCCCTTTTATGCAGCCAATGGCTAGTGCTGGCCACGCCACAGAGCCTTCCCGCACCACGCTGGCACGCTGTGCTTGCTGCTGGCTCTGCCACATGCAGGGGCTGACTCAGCTAGTCTTGGCTGCCAACCAGGGAGGGTGCAGCTCTGTGCAGTGCCAGCAAACGGGGCCCTTTCTGGCTGCTTGGGGCATGGATTGACAAACCATCAAAACCTGCACGGCAGAGGTTAATGAAGCTATAAGGAGACACAGCACAAGGTCAGGAATTTGCAACGGCTGCTGCAAACTCTGCCAAATGATAAGCTTTCCACAGCGCCAGTAACTCCATAACTTGAGAGTCACTTAAGAAAGCTACAGCAGCCCTTCTGCAAACTAGATTTCAAAGGCACAGGACAGAGACATGGGCAGATAGACAATGGAACTCCAGACTCCAATACATCTATTTCCATTTTATTCCAGAGCACCAGTAGCACTCATCTGGGATGGGGAGCTACAGCAGAACAGCTTAGCATTTTCAGACAGGAGAGCATGAGAACAAGCCCAAGGAAGCCATTCTGCAAACTATTTCATATACACTAATACCAAACTGATGATGTGGATTTTCTGCTAGAGGAACACTACAGCATGCTGTAGACCAATGTCGCTGATTTCTACCTTACCCAATGCTGTTTCCAGGTTTAGAGGCCCTCCAGACTGAGAATCTCTGGAGACCACCACTCCATGCATTACGACCATATCAGTGGCCTAAATCCTATGTGCGTTAAGAAGAAAAATGAGGTTAAAGACCTTATTTCAAACACACTATGCAGACAGGCCTAACTTGGCACAAGCCATATCTCCCACTCCAAGGAGGCCTTAAGATGGAATAAAAGAGAAACCGTGGCTACATACACCACATGCCCTAAACTAGAACTGGGTGTCATTCGCAGCTCAAGGTACTACAGGACTGTAGGCTGAAATGAAAGGTACAGCAGATGACTTCAAAGGAGCATTAAGGGCGCTTATTTTCCTCCTAACTAGAAATGTTTTTTCTATTAATGTTAATTAATTATATCAAAACACAACAATATGTTTTTCAATGGGATGTACACTTCTTGGCACAATTCTCATTTCCTCAGAGATCTGAAAGTCTGATTCATCCCTATTATTTCCCTTTCAACACACTCCTTTTACTTAAATCAGTGAGCCTTCATGTTACAGCCATTACCAACCAGTAAGTAGGACTACCAGGCCACTCTCAGCACTGACCTCCACACACCAGACTGGGCAGCAGCAAACCGATGGCAGAGCTGAAATGCATCTTACCCACACACCGAGTACTTGAATCTCTGCTGGATATAAGTGAGCACTGGTTGCACATGGCTACTTTTGGCAAAGGACCTTCTTCACTGGTCAGTGTAGGTCCTGCAAGAAGCTTATCTAATACGGAGCTGTTATCTAATATTGCTGTTAACGACTTTTGGTAGAAAGTCTTTGAATTATTAAGCTGACAGCTTTACAGCAATGGCTTTGGCAACACAACTGTACAGCCTTGCAGTTTCTGGGGACACAGTTCAGTGCCATTACCTACCTGTGATTTGAGGAATTCATACTCCTCTGTTCCATGTGGGACACTCCGAAGAGAGGTGAGGTAGTCATAGGTGATAACCGCCGTCTGCAAATGGAACCAGAAATGTTCAGCAAACTCTGCAGTTATCAAAACAATAAGACGTCTGCTAAGGGAGAATGTATGTAGCTTAGGTTTCAAAGTTTAGCCTCCATAGTGAAGCCTGTGGTAACAGACTCATTAATAAATGAAATTAAAATATTTCAATTTCAATTAATGTTTATAAAAAAGCAGTGCAGGGGCCTCATTGATACATAGCTATTAAAAATAAGCAACACTTGGCACTCCTATACTGTCTTCTATTTGAGGAGCTCAAAGCATTTTCCTAATCTCTGTGCAGCACCTGGCACAGCAGACTCCCATTCTCAGTCAGCCATCTGGGGCTTCCACAGTCATGTCTGCTGCTGGTAACAGAGGTCATGCAGACCCTGTTGGTGTCCCATCAGTTATCCCACACTGCATCTTCACTCCTCCAACCTGCCTAACCAGCTCACTCCGGGTAGATGGCTCAGCAGGGAACAAAGTGACTGAAGACAAGCTCATGGATCAGCACAAGCAGCAGTACTTTTGGGGACATTCAACTGCACAGGAGACTACATGCCCAAAGGGTCAGATACCCAATTACAAAACCACAATATGGGGATCCAGCTAAAGTTTGTTAGTTAGACACAGCCACAGACAAGGAATTGGATTCCTAAGTTCCTCAATGATTTCTGAAAACAGATCTAGGGTATTTCATCATTCCTATAACTAAGGCTCCTCTCTTTCCACAGTCAGAATGCCAGTGAATGGAAGTGAAGCATACAGGTCATGTTTGGAGGGAGAGAAGAGCATATACACCTGGAGGAGCCTGTCCACTAACCTGCCATTTGAACTTCAAGATCCTTGCCACAGAAAACCATTTGCATTAACTTCCATCGAAAGACAGTTTTCCTAAAATCTCCCTACTGAAGGGGTAGCATCCCATTCTGGCACAGGATACTACCCCTGTTCATCACAAACATGCCCAGGAAGGACGTAAAATACAGGTGATCTACTATGAAAACCAGGGAGGCAAGGGAATCAAACCTGGTTTGAGACCAAGGCAGTGGAAGTCATAGTAGGGAAACATTCAAAAACTCAGAAATGCATCCAAGAGGGGACCAAGCTGGGAATCATTTACAAACACACTCCTTCCTTGTGGAGGTTAGGTTTCTCATCTTTCCTGTTTCCAAATTGTAAGCTGAGAACAGCAATTTTTTTTCTGGCTTTTCAGGCTCTCTTGCTCCTGGTGAACTCAGGAGCTGCATAGCTACACAGAGACCATTCAGAAGAAAAATTTTTCAAAGTATCTTCATAACCTCAAAGAAAACTTTGAAATGGACAGAGGTTCAAATCAGCCTTGCATGAAGGCTTGAGTTTGTTCTTATTTTATCTCTGGTCCACGAGGGCAATTACCACCTCCAACTTGAAAAGAAGCAGCTAACAGATTGGCTTGTATTACAGAGGAAGAGGGAATTAATTAAGCTGTTGCTAATTACATCATAATCTTAAACATTAAATTAATATTATGATGATCCTGATAGGCAATTCTGACATTGCCAAATCCCTGCCAGTGTCTAAGATGTATTCCAGTTACTGCACAGAATGTTCCTTCCACATAACCAAAACAACTGGGACACTCACAAAGGAATATGGCAAATGCACAACTGCTCTGCCAGGTTTCTAATTTTACCAGAATATAGAAACTCTGCAGTGTGATGCTGCTCACGCCACTAACTTCATTCTCATCCAAGACTAGTGCTGTCATTCATGTTACAGTGTGAGACTGAGGCTTGGAGACACAAAAAGACCTACAAAAAGACCGGTCCCTCCCTTTACAAATGCCAGATTACTTTCACTGACCTTGTATCCTGTCCAGTGTCAAATGTCCCAAGGGCTTGGGCTTCCACTTTGTATCAATGAATTGTCAACACCATACATTCTTCCACTGCTCCTAAACCTATCCTTAGATCTTACCAAGTCATGGCACAATGTTCCCTCTGAATAGTTGTCTGCCCATACATAACCAAGATCCAGTTGTGTAAACTGAGGCTTAAAAAGACATGTTCTGCTAGTGAGCTTCATCAGGTTTCTTATGGAGTCTGCAAAGAACTACTGAACCAACATGCTTAAAATACAAATAGGCTGAAATCTTTCTAATCAAACTCAGATGAAATCTGTCTAGAGACTCGTGCGTACGGTTTCTTGATCCTCATGTGTTCTTTCGTCCAGGCTTCTCTTTTGTTTTGTTTGCCTACAGTAACTTGTCTTAAATTGTTATGTAGGCTGCTGAACTTAATAGCTCTTAAGCATTACAGTCTCTTCATTACAGTCTGCTTTTGCCTGGCTATGGTCCAATGATTGAATCAAGCACCCAGGTAAGAAGCCTGGGCAGGTCTAGAGTGGAAGGACAGATACTTAGGTCCATGTAGATGCTATCAATATCCAATACCCAAAATTACTCATTTGCCAGAGTCTTTCCTTTCATTTACAAAAACAGCAAGCCCAAAGCTGAGCTTCTTAGTAGCAAACATGCCTGCTCTACTGGCTTCACCTGGTCCATGGCTAAGGAATGACAGCAGTTCAGACTGCCTGTGCTCAGACAAGAGCTGACCTCTGACTGTCCAGCAAGGAGCAGACCCCAAGCTGGGAAGGCAGAGGTCACTGGTGCAGCAGGACTAAGAAATGTCTCAGAGGCAACCCAACCATATGCAGCCATACATACCAGAGGAAACACGGAATTCAAAAAGAGACAAAACATTCTTGTTTGAAAAGCACACAGACACACAGATTTAAACACATACTGCCATCACTTGCAGAAGACTAAGCACTGGTAACTTGGTTTCTAGGGTCACTGCTCACAGCTATGGGTGCAAAACCCTCTAATGCATTTAAGAGCAGGGCCCAGTGAAGCGCTTTACAGCCAATGACTTGTGACTTCCCTGAAGGCAGAGAACATGGAAGTCAAGCATGTCTGTAGATTTGCCAGCATCTAAAGCAAAGAAAATCCGCTTTTCCCTACTTTCTATTCATCGGGAAAGTAATCTCTCGCAATCACTCAAAACACACACCAACTGTACAGCTTCATCACTGCAGTGGCTTCAGAAAGACAGAAACACTGGTCAAGCACGCAGACGGCAAGGGCAGACTGGAGAGCCCAAACAGCCTGAACAGCAGATTCTCCTCCAACCACAGGAAGCTGTGTTCCCCTTCCATGCCTCAATTTCCTGTACTTTAAAAGGGAAAGAGCTGCTCCCTGCCACCAGGCACTGTTGCCTTATGGTTAGGGACAGAGCACGAAGCTTAGCACGCAGGAAAGATTAGTGTGTATTTCTGCCTTCACCCCTTCAAAATAAGCCTTCATTTTTCTCAATAGTTTGTGATGCTGCATGCACACGGCACCTGAGCCAACCCACAGAGCTTGTTTCTTAGTGCATCTGCCCTCAGGAGCTGAATCCCTGTAAAACTCATTAATGAAGTGCTTAGAAGTCATAGAAAATGCAGACAGACAGCTGCTTACCACTGGGGGTCTGTAAATGATGGAGATTGTGGCCTGAAGTGACAGATGTATAATGCAACTGAGGTACAGGGAGACTGATACCCGCTCCAGTCTGCTCTCTGTGTTTCTGGCTGCTCATGGATTCATCAGTGAATATCCTCAAGGAGAAGATAGAAGCCTATGTGGCCTGCAGTCTCGTTCTCAGGTTTTCTGAGAAATATCAGTGATGCTAGGCAGATGTAGCATTTTTTACAAATCTGGAAACCACTCCAAGCTCAGAAGTATGTCATCTCCCATCCTCACTTTACTCTTGCTTGGAGAATGATCCTCAAAACACCAGTCCTCTCCCCAAACCTCTCATACCTCTCCATGTCATAGGGCAATGGATACCATAGTTTATAACAACCAGGATCCCTAAAACACAACTTTACAATGTAAAAAATGGCATATGCAGAGAAGATGGTTTGAACTAAGTCACTGTTAAAGGCCACAGGACACTGTACCTGGGCAACTGACCTTGAAGGGTAGCTGAAGAAGATGTGAGTCCAAAGTGATCCCTTGCTCTAAAGGTTCCACCCCATCTAGGGAAGCAGAGACAGCTCTTGCAGCCCAGTAGCTCCTTTTGTCTCTTTTCAAAATGTGCAAACAACAGCTCTATTCCTTACACGCTTTCACATCTTTTCTTCCCACTGTGTCAAGAACTTGAAGAGCTAGCTCCCTATGGACTTCCAGAGCCAGCTGCCAACTGGACAGGCAGAGAGGGAATGCAGGAAATCCCAAGTTCTTGTGAATTTCAATTCCCTTACCGCTTTAGGAATCTTCCTGCACATTATTATGGTAAAACTTACTGTGGCAATGGCTCGGCCCACACGAACAACTCCAAAATCATTAGGATCCAGGAACTTGTTTCCATACACATAGATGCCAGAAGCAGCTGCTGTCAATGAGGCAAGTTTCAAAGCCCTTCGTGCCATGACTGCTGAACCCTGCTGAGACACAAAACAGCAACTGTAACATCTAATAAGGACTTAGTGATCTGATGCCTACAGCCCCAAAGGACCTGACAATCCAAGTTTTAATTGCTTCTTTCCTAATGACACATTGCTAGTGCTGCCTCCAGCCAAGAGCTTGAGCAATCACCCAGCAACTGAAGGTAAGCTATTCATTGCCATTCCTAACTCAACAGTGTCTACAGGCCATAAATCCATAAGTAACTCATTGCCAGACCTTGCACATGCTCAACAGAACATTTGTTTGGGGTCCCAGAAGGGAGCATAAGATCACCAAAAGTCAATTCTGATCCTAGCAATAGGCCACTTCTTCAACACACATTTTTGAAGATACCACAGCATAGGCAGACTGCAAGGGGACAAGAGAAAACACAAAAAAGCAGAGTTTAAAAAGAGCTCTTGCAACATGAAGGGCACCCAAAACTTGTTAGAAACTCTGTCCAGCTAGTTCTACAAGTTCCTCACTGCTGACGAGTGGTCCAGGAAGAGGCAATCCACTCCAGGAGGTTGTGTGTGACTCCAGCAGTCAGACAGCCATGCAGAATGGCTGAGCATGGGGGACCTGATCAGAGTGACACAGAGATTTGTTTTCTCATAATCACTGTCCCATTCAAGTGCCAGAAAGGGACTGCACTGGCAGAACAGACATCTGCAGGAATCACCAGCCTATTCCTGGCTCTTCACAGGCCCAGCACAGGCCTGAGCTGAGACACATCTCTCCTTAATCACTGTTTCTCTGGGACACAAGGTGAGGAATGAACACATTTCCCACATGAAGCACTTTGGACCACTGCATTCATTGTTTGCAGAACATAAAGTAAACATGTAACTCACTACATGTAATACATATGCTACATTTCTTTATGTAACCTTAGAGGATTCAGACCTCCAAAAAAAAGTTAATTAGGTGCATTTTTCTTTTCTTTCCCTCTGGCTGGTATTGGACAGAAAATATGGCTGACCATTCTTTCTGCTTGCACCACAAATCAAAAGGCACAGTCACCTACATTGCAAGCTCCCAAAGAGCACCCTTGACAGAGTGCAGCCTTTTACCCCTTCAGGATGGAGTCTACTAATCCTTCCACTCCTAGACTCGATTGAGAAACTTTCCTACTTCTCATTGTGAAGCTTTAGCAGCATCAGTCTGGCTTCTGCCTTTTCTCTTGGAAGCCTTGTAACCAAAAAACACACATTGGTGACACAGGTCAAATCTTTCAAAAACAGCTCACAAGAACAAAATCAGCGAAATAAGTTAATATAACACAGGAGACCTCTATACACGAACCCTGGCTAAACTTCATGATTTCCTTTTATTTCCTTACAAGCCTTAGGTAACTGCGAGGCACAAAATCTTAGAAATAAGTCTGTCAGTGCTTGTCAGAGCTGCCTGCAGCACCCCAGCTTTCTCCTATCAGAATGAGTAGCTGACTGACCAGTTCTTTGAATCTACAGTCAAACTCAAGAGAAAATACACCCTGACCCTTGACTGCAGCCAAATAAACGTGCACGTCCCAAAAAAAAAGCTGCCTTCCTCCCCTTGCCACACTGGAATTCTAGAAATTTTGGGCACTTTTTCTGGAGGACCAATCTCTTGTACAGACATCTCTTGTATCTCCGTCACCTTCAAAAGTCTTTTCTGCAATGTGTTTTAAACCATTTTTGCTCATTGTACTTTTCTGTAACACTTATTGAAAAGTGGAAGGTGCAATGACATTTTCTTAACACACAAAATATGCCTTTCTTTTTCACCATTTTTCCCCCACTTTCTCGATTACTAAAGAACATTTTATTGAAAGCAAGATTCAGGTCCATCTGTTGTTACATCTTATTTCTACCTGAAGCTATAATTTGCAGTTTGTGACATCACATCTATTGCCATACCCGCCAGCTGTACGTCACAAACAGAAGATGCGAACTGTAGGTAGCAAATAAACAGGCAGAGCAGCTGAATTCTTCAGCAAAAAAGTTCCTGCTTTCATGCTTAATGTGTTGTACCAATAAAAAGGGAATAATTAAAACCCCTCCAACGTAAGGTTCAGAAATGGAATTGTCAGAAATAAATTGTATTTCAAAGTTCTGCATAAGGAGCCAAGGAGGTTTTCCACGTAAATGAGCCATTATGAGACCCTTAGGGGTATCTTAAGGACCCTGCCAGCTGTGAATCACGCCTGAGGATGTCACTGCCTCCCGCTGATGGAGCCCTGCGTTGATGGATCACCTCCAGCTCTCCTTTCACCTACGTGAAGTGGCACGTTTGACTTTCACACAACTTCGCACACGTGACGTTCTCTTGACTTACAGCCACGCCTCTCCTATTCCCACCAGGGGCAGCCGCGACGGTGCCGGTTCCCTGCCGGAGCCCAGAAGGTGACCCCGCGGCCACCTGCCCAGGCCCGGGCCCCTCCGCCCCGAGGGCAGCGCCGCCCAAAGCCCCGGACAGGCCGCTCCGGCGCCCAGCCCGCCCCCGCGCCCGGGCTCTGCCCGTGACGGACCTGAGTGGCCGGCGCCGGCTGCTCCCGGTTCTCCTTCACGCGCCCCGGGCCGGGCCTCCCGGAGCAGGACCCGCGGCCCGCGGCCCGCACCGCTCCCGCCCGCACGAACGACCCCGGCCCCGCCGAGCCCCGCAGCAGCCGGAGCCCTGCCCCGGGGCCGCGCCGGCGGGGGGGCAATGGC
>JAOXXN010000065.1:42115550-42126869 GCA_026770055.1 Myrmophylax atrothorax | reverse complement strand
GCAAAGGGTGGGGCCAGTTCTGTGCACGCTGTGCCTCACCTAAAACATCCACTGTGCAGGCTGGAAGGGCACAGCCACGTGGGGAGAGCCCTGCCCAAAGCTGCGTTCGCGAAGTTTGGCCATATATATATATATTTCATTACTTTGTATTGTCATCTTCATTTGTTCCAAGGTATTTAATGAACCATTTAATTCTGCATTTGTGAAGGTGAAAAGTGCTGAAGTAGATTAAAAAGTTGCAGAGGATTTAACAGCCTAAATCTCCCCCAAAAGACTCCTTGGAATGCATCAGAAATAAGTTCTTGAAACCAGCTGTGGTATTCACATCTAAAAATGGCCCTGCTCCCAGCCATGCCAAGGATTAAGAGAGACCTCTGCAGAGCCTGAACTCCTTACTCACCAGAATGGGGATCATTTTGGCATGATCATTTTGTGAGAAGAGATGTATGTGGAAACCTGGTATGATTATTGTCCAGAAAGATAGTGTCAAAAATATATCATGATAAAAACAAAAAAAAAATTTTTCTTAGAAACAGGTTTTTATTTGGGCAAATTAGTATTTAGATTCTCAGAAATATTCCTTGGCTAATGTTTCTTTAACCAAAGCTCTGCCAGAGCTGGCATCTTTGAACCATTACTGGGTCTGGTTAGGAAAAAGTTCAGACATAGGAGATAGATGAAGATGCACAGAAAATATCAATCCAGAAGAGGATCTTGTCTGATGCTGTGATTGTAGGACATTTGGTTTCACCTAACTATTTCTGCATGGTCTCTGGTTGCTCAGGCTTGCTCAAAGCAGATCTGGAAATAATAAAATTGTTTCTTCCCAGGAAATTTCAGCTTTGATTAGAAGATAATAAGGGATCAAAAAGGAAGCACTTCTCGTAGTTTGCAAAGTTAATCACTTTCATTGTTAAATTGTTAAATTTCTTATTTGACTTTCCCTAATTTCTACTTCCAGGCACTGGTTCTTTTTTTGCCCTCCTCTATAAGATTAAGGAATGCCTTCATTTCTTGCTTTTCTAACTTGCACAGCTACATGTACAGGATGATCAAATCTCCTCTCAATTTTTTTGTAATGAGTGAAACATACTAAATGTTTTAATTTGCTCAGTCAGATTATGTCTTCCTGTCGTGTAATTGTCAAAGGATGGATAAACGGAGTTCACCTCATTCTAATCCGACAATATAACATTTACCTCTGAAACTTCACCACAAAACAAGTTCACTTATCGTATTTCCCCTACAATTCCAATTAATGCTACCCTCAGATTATCTTTGTAGTCTTCTAACTCTCTTCCTTCCAGCACTGCTTTAGAAACTTGAACACCAGGACAACACAGTCCCCCTGGAGTTCGCCATGTCACTGCTTCTGCATCCATGGGCTGCACAAGGCTTGTTGTAGTTTCATAGCACAAGAAATTCTGCTGCTTCTGCCTCATAACACTCATGGATCCTTTTCAGTGTTTCCCAGGACAGTCTGTACTTAACCCGTGATTTCTTACTTACAGATATAGAAGTTTGCACAATGTGATGTTAAAATACATCTCATTTTAATGTATTCTACTTACCAAGCAGTGTAGCTCACCCTGTATGACTTTCCTCTCAGTATCACTGAACATCTTGCCACTCATTTTGAAACATACAAATTCTCTTAATAACAAATTCATATTGAATGCCAGCTGATGAAAATGGTGACTAGTAGAAGTCTGACTGTCTCTTCCTCTGTCACTTCCTCAGAAATATCCTTATGCAGCATTGATTCACTGCTGACAATTCCTTTGCTTTTAAAATGCCAGCCAGTTCTCGGACCCAGGTGACACACAACTTTGAGTGTTGCAGAGTAGTAGTTCTTTAATCAAAACATCATCAGAAGCAGAAGACAGAAGTAATGGGAGGTGTACCTGGTCAGGCTCAAGGACAATTGTGTGAGCAATTTATTTATTTGGTCTGGTAGCTCACCTAACATAAAAAAATAAACTGCTTTCTCACTTCCAGAAGAAAATGGGAGAAGCAAACCAAAACACCATTCTATGTGACAACAATGACAACAGAAAAGTATTAGATCAGAAATTAAACACATTCTGGTTTTAAGAATTTCCCCACTTTCAAAAAAGTAAGCAGATTCAGACTATAATTGACCAAGAAATGTTGCTTTACACCAAAGCTTGAATAGTTTATTTTGCAAGTGTTGAAAAAGATTCAAACTCTCCAGACTTCTCACAGTTTTTCAGTTCAAAACCTCTCAGATTTTTTTTCTCAGTAAACATTTTTGACAAGTTAAACCATATACGTAAGCATTAGATGTAATATGTGACAGGTAATGCAGATTAGGGACAGCTGGTTTTATAGCACTTGCATAAAATAAAGACTGTGATATGTTTACAGAGCCATATGGTTTTGAATAAGCTTGTACAGCCCCTTTGTACTCTATGGTCCACTCTATCCTGGGCTAAGAGCATTTCCTATTCACAAACTGAAAATTAGCCAAGTCAGACATCAAAATCAAACCACAAAAGACAGGAGTCGAAGGGGAAGAAAATATTCAAAAGAACCAGTGTTGCTTACAGCCAGACAGCTCTAAGTGTCTGCAGCACCTGGAGCTCACTGTCTGCAGTGAGAAAGGGACTGCACAGTTCTCAGAACAAGCCGTGTGACTGAGGGAACAAAAGGAGCATCTCAGTGCAGGGGCTGAAGCAAATTGTGCACCTACAATTTCACCTTCTAAACAGTAAATTTGTTTTGTGCCTGTCGTATAAACTCTGTTGCAAAGTTGTATATTTACCATACAGGATTAAATACATCCCATCAAAGGAAGAAGAAATATTAAAGTAGGAGGGGGAAAATGTAATTATTCCACAGAGACGGAAGCCCTGGCAACTTCTGATGGGGAGAAGAAGGTCCTGAACCAGGAGGCAATATCACCAGTTGTGACAACAGCAATTCCATTACTAAATGACTGACAGAAACGGGTAGAAGAGATGACAGATGAGTTTTACTCAGGAATATTATTGATAAATGGTATGTGTCAAACTCTTCTCGCTTTAGCTTTGTCTAAAGTGCTCATAAGAGGCCAGCTGTCTCTGTCATTCATAGAGGTGATGACAGAGCTGCTGTCACCACAATGCTAACCCAAAGTCTGATACCCACTAGAGATGATGAGATTGGGTAGAGAGACTGCAACAGGACTGCCCTTACCTTCCTCCAAATCTCCTCTGTACTAGAAATAGCAGCAGATTAATTTAGCCTGCAGGACTAGTCTCCCCTGTAGATTAGATGATAAGACAGACAAACTGACTAGAGGACTGCAAGACAGACATTTACTCTGCCTTATTGTCTTCTTGCCCCTTACAGTACAATTTTCTAATTTCCAATAGACAGTGTTTGTTTCTTTAATCCTTCTACACTTTTCTTCTCTATGTGGCTTCTGTTTCCCTTCTAGATGAACTGTGCCTGGCCCAGTGAGACCTTTTTCTCTTTGATTCACTAGATGTGGTGAAACAATAGCTGTTTCTAATTAATAACTAAATGTCTTTGGTTGCATATAGTGGCATAGACTCCCCTTTCAACCCAAATAGCGAATTGCCCATATAAAGCTCCACCTGGTTCCCATCTGTTACAATTCCCTGAGAAGCATTCTTCCATATTCCAACTTTTAATTATACTATAAAGAGCTCATCTCTTGACTTGATGTAACGAAAACTTCTATGGAACATATAGATGTCCATTTAACATAGGCAGTACAACTCCAGGTATTTAATACAGAAGTTTTTATTATAAATCAATACATTCTATGCCACTTTCCATCTCACTTCCTCCCGTCTCTCCCATGTCCCAGTTCCATGATTTCTAAGTATCAGATATCAAAACAAGAATTTTTATTCCGGTCCATTTGCTCTGTATTTTCTGCTTTTCACTTCGACACCTTCATGCGGATGAATGTGAAGTCACTGAACTTGCTGGAGACTGCGCAGCACAAGGGCGCCATAGGGACACACAGGGGCGCCATAGGGACACACAGGGGCGCCAAAGGGACACACAGGGGCGCCATAGGGACACACAGGGGCGCCATAGATACACACACAGGGATGCCGTGGAACTACAGCTCCCAGGATGCCTTGCGGCGTACCCGAGTGCGCCGGCGCGCCGGGCGTGACGCCACAGGACTACAGCTCCCAGGGTTGCGCTGCGCCTGCGGCGCATGCGCAGGTGCTACCCCCGCGGCCCGGAGCGCAGCGGACGCGGAGGCCGAAGATGGCACTCACCAGGTGGGTCCAGCGAGCCCAGCCGGGCCCTGGGGGCGCCGCGCCCACCGACCGGACCGGGGCTTTCCCAACGCGCTGCGGGGCTCCGCCGGCGGGAAGGGCCACGCTTCGGGAGCGCACCGCGGGGCCGCGGCCTTTCCTGGGCCCGCCGGCCGGCCCGGAACCTCGGGGAGGGCGGCTAGGGCCTGTCGGGCCTGGGGGAGCCTCCCTGCCCTGCGCTGCCCTGGCGGGAGCGGGTGTTTGGCACTGCCAGGGCTTTGCCTTCTTCTCGTGTTCGTTCCGGGAGGAAGGAACTCCTCCGCCTCAGTCGGGCCCCTGCGGTTTTGTCGAGGTTCCCCCACCGGCGCAGAGGGCGAGCGGTCTTTGTTGGGAGTCGCTGAGCCCCTCGCGGGCCTGGGCAGTGCGGCTGCAGTGGCTGCCCCGGAATGCCGAGTTGCTCTGGGCGCTACCTTAGCAAATGCGCAAAAGGGCTCCGTAGATCAGACGAGCTGAAAAACGGGAAGTCAAGAAATTGGGGTCCGACCTCTTGTGTTTGGCCGGGAGGTGTGTGAGTTTGAGAAGGAGGTTGTTGACAGATCTGTTTGAGGGTGTTTGCTTTGAGAAAAAGGAAGGGCGAGTCATTGGGTCTGGGTATGTATTCTTTTTTCCGTCCTCATAGGAGTGGAAAGAGCACACAGTGGTATGTGACATTCCTGTTAGAGAATAGGCATTGTCACACTCCTGTTCAAACACAATGTGAATGTGGATGAATTTAACATTAGTTTTTATAGCACTTTTCCAGAAGACATTTGCCCCTATAATATCAGAAGTTACTGCTCCCAGATGTATGAGTGTAATGCTCCAGTTCCATAAATTGTTTCTTAATCTATAGAGAGTGATTATAGAGAAAGTAGTAATTTAGAAGTTGTTTCACACATAGTTGAGTGTCACTGAGTGAAGTTACCAGAACTAACTTTCTTTCTCTTTTGGTGTCTGTCTGTGGACATGCAGTTTTTTGCCAGCTCCAACCCAGCTGTCCCAAGACCAGCTAGAACTAGAAGAAAGAGCAAGAGCTCAAAGATCCAGGCAGACTGCTCTGGTCTCATCACGAAGGGAACCTCCCCCGTACGGTTACCGGAAGGGATGGATACCTCGGGTGCTCGAGGTAAATATATTCATACTGCAGAAGTGTGGCTGTGAATGGGGGAAAAGTATATTTTCTGGAGTAGAAATAAACTCTGAGCACAGTATTTCATGGATGATCCTACGTTGTTCCCAAACACCATCATTTCATGAGCCTGTAACAGCATTATCCTCACTTATCTTTGAGTCCCGTTTCTGTAAGGATGGATCCAGCACTGTTCCATGGTGATCCGTGTATTTCAAATAATAGTTCCAGTGGTTTACTGAAAAAAGTGGGTTCAGCATTTTAGTCAAGTGTATGGTGTTAAAAATTGTACCCAGTGTAGGGTTCCTTTCCTATACTGTTGATTACTAAGGATAATATTTTAGTGCTTATTCTTTTTAAATGTTAGTAAAAGCATTTTTTAAGAAGTCAGGCAGTGAAGGTTTAGGAAGAGTTTCCAGCATCACTGGGCCACAAACTGATACACATCCCAGAAAGACTGTTACTTTATTCTGCTTCAGAAACAAGTGCAAATTCAAGAGCAGTAAATGCTTTCAAAGCATAACCTTTGTCCAGTGATCCTGGAGTGCCATTGTTGGAAAAAACAAAACCTGATCTTAATACATCAAGAATTATGCAAAAAAAAAATAAATGGAGGAATGACTGACATTTGTTCTGGCCAATACTTTAACAACTGACTGTTGAGTGTGACACATCCCATGGAAAACTTTAAATAACTGAAACTGTGTTTAAAGGAGCGTTTACAGATGCCACAAAGGTGTTGTCCCTGTTTGGAAGGAGCTGTTCTGCTCACTCATTTCCAGCCTCAGTCCATTGTTTGTCCTAGTGGTGGTGGCTCCTTGGTCACGTGGTGAGCGTGGAGGGAGATCCATCTGCCCAAGACACACATTGTTTTTCTTTGATCTGTTTTGTTACTCCACATAAGCAGTGCTGTTGCATCAGAGAAAGGGGGAGATGCTCATGCTGCTTTAAGCAAATTCTTCCTCCAAAGAATGACATTTGAAACTGTAGCCTGTAGTTGGTTTATGAATAGAAGCAGTATACTGTGTACATCCTCAGTGTTACTGACCTAGGATGGTCTGTCTTAAGAGGTCTTTTGGTTTTCTGTTTATTAAATGCTTTTAAAGCAACACACTGTGGGAGAGAGGAAGTATGAGAGTGTTGGGCTGTTGGGTGCTGGCCCCGTTTTCAGTGTATTTACATGTCAAAATAAAGAAACACTTGACATTTGTACCATTGTAGATCTACAGGCTTTGAAGGGAATGCAGTATCTTTTTAACTTCTTCACTTTGTTTGATCTGAAAAGCAACAAATAACCAGTAGAAATCTTCATGAAAAATGCTGTTCTTTTAATTTTAGTATCCACAGTTGCTTTATTGCAGAAAGTAAGTTTTTAAATTAGTAACTCACTTGTGAATTAAATACTTAATTTTGTATTGTCTGTAGCACAGTATTGTGTGCACATTCTAGTCAGGGATAGCTGTTCCTGCTTTCTTCAGGGAGTAATTGCTGCAAGATGTCTCTGTGTTTCAATGTCTTTTAATAACTCAAAGTTTTCTCATTCACTGCTCTGATACCAGTAAAAATAATAAAGCTACTGGAGCATTTTTGCTATATTTCTTTTTGTTGAAATCAATCTGCTCTCTCATTCCATTTCCCATCCATGCAAATGTTATAACTTTGGTTGTTGTTGTTTTTTAGATGTTCTCTACTTTTTTCTTTCTGCAGGATTTTGGAGATGGGGGTGCTTTCCCAGAAATCCATGTGGCTCAGTATCCACTGGATATGGGCCGAAAGAAGAAAATGTCCAATGCTTTGGCTGTTCAGGTGGATGCAGAAGGAAAAATAAAATACGATGCAATTGCTCGACAAGGACAGTCAAAGGACAAGGTAATATTTCTTCACATATGTCAGCTGGTGTGATGTACACTGGGAAAAGTTGTATGTGCACGTTGCAGGCACTTAAACTCATTGCTCTGGCATTAGCCAAGGGGATTGCATCTCCTGTTAAACTTGGGGAACTGAAATAATGTCAGATAGAAATTGTGATCTTCTCTGTAATGTAATTAAAAGATAAGGCAAAAATGGTGAGAGTCTCCACACAGAATTACTTGATGGCTTAGCAATTTTTATTAGAGGGCTTTCCAATGAAGGCAAGAATCTGAAAACAGGTCTGAAGCTTCAGTTCAGCATTAAAAGAGAGGGCAAAAAAAGACAGGAAACACAGTTCAGCTTTCAGAATACTGCACCTTATGTCTTACCAATTTAACATATGAAGCTTCTGGCTGTTTTCAGTGTTGTTTGGAGTTCTTTTTTTGTTACTGTTTTTGTTATTAGTTATTGTTTAATTTCAGCAGAAGGTATTTGCCAGTGGTTCCACTCTGGAATTTTTGCACGGAGTTCAGTGATGACAAGATTCTCATTCAGTCTAATGGGAACCAACTTCTATTTCCTGCAGATGACACTTGAGGTCCTAACTGGTATTGAGGAGACCAGGCACCTGGGTCTCCTAAGGCTGCTTTGAGGAGTATTTACATCTGCCTTTTCAAGTGTAACCAAGTGGACAATTAGACTTCTCTTAAGCAGATGTTGGGGGCCAAAAAAACTGCTGAGGCCTGAGCAGTGTATGACCAGCTGCTGGTTCCAGCAAGCATCTCCTGTACAAAATACTGTAACCTGAAGAAAATCTAAACAGTGTTAACTACAAAGAGAGTGTTTTAGTTAATACATATGACTAGTTGTTTTCAAAATAATTTGACTTTTTGTGGTTTAATTTCGGATGCCTTGCAAAGCTTATGGGTGTGTAATATGCCCCATGTCTTACTGCAGGTGAGGAAGGGAGAAAACCAAGATACAAACTTAACCTCTCAAATGAAAAAATAGGTTCAGCATTCTAAGAATATCAGGGGAAACATTTGTTTTTAACAGATAAAGTTGATGTTTTGAATTGATTCTACAGCCAATAGGATTTCATATTTAACTAATACTCTGTTGAGTGTCAAAAAAGTGTCACATCTTGTATATCCTCATCCTGTGCCTCATGTTACTGCAGTGCCTTTGAAGAAGATGAGTACAAATTGGACTCCATGCTATCATGTGGAAGAAAGTCAGACTAAACAAACAATAGCAGTGGCAATACTTTTATTGAGGGGACTTTTATTGAAATTCCATCAGACTTTGTCTAATGCTGGAATTGTTCGTGGAAGGAAGGTGCTAAAATATTAATTAAATTTGAAGAATTTTGTGCCTAAATACTCAATACTTCACACTAAATAGAAATGTTACTTTTTCCAAAGCATAAAAAATAATTTGAAACAGATAAGTAGACAAGAAGCAATAATCATACCAATTCTGGGGAAGCTGAAGGTCAAATAATAAGAAAAAAAATTAGCATAGTTAAACTCCTATTTTTCCAATTTGTCAAATCCATCTTTACTTCCTTGTAGGATCATTTTTAATTTGCGTGTAATAGAACTGTTCAGATTGGAATCTAAGTATGTTTGAAAAATAACTAGATATTACAGCAGGCTTGAGGCAAAAGTGACTGTAGTCTTTCTCTGTGCCTTATTTGGTTCAGAGTTAGGAAAATACTTGGAAAGGTGGAGTTAAATTTAAGCTGTTATCATTTGTCATATTTGACTCATGAAGATCCGTACCAGTGTTCATTGACTTTCCTGGTGGCATCTCTAACGAAGCCGCAGAGTTCTCATTTTGTAGCCAGACTTACCAAAATGGGAGAGATGAGGGGCTTTTCCAAACCCAGGCTCTGTCGAACTGTAGAATTAGGGTTTCCTGACCTAATCCAGCCTTTCTGGGTCAGCTTGATCCTGATTGCATCTCTCTGGATGTAAATGCTGAGAGTAAAGATTAAGTATTGTGATTTAAGGGGGAGTAAAACTGAGGGAATATTAAATCATAGATTCATAGAATGGTTTGGTTTGAGACACCTTCTGCTAGACCAAGTTGCTCAGAGCCTCATCCCTCCCAGCCTTGAACACTTCCAGGGATGGGGTATATCCACAACTTCTCTGGGCAATCTCATCAGTGCCTCACCACCCTCACAGTAAATAATTTCTTCCTAATATCTAATCTAAACCTACTCTCCTTCATCTTAAAGCCTTTCCCCCTTGTCCTCTCCCAACATGCCCTTGTGAAAAGTCCCTCTCCAGCCTTCCTGTAGCCCTCTTTAGGTACTGGGAGGCTGCTGTTGGGTCTCCCTGGAGCCTTCTGTTCTTCAGGCTGAAGAACCCCAACTCTCAGCCTGTCCTGACAGGGAGGTGTTCCAGCCCTGTCATCAACTGAGTGGCCTCCTCTGGACTTTTCCAACAGGTCAACATCATCTTTGTGTTTGTGGCCCCAGACCAGGGTGCAGTACTCTGGGTGGGGTCTCACCAGAGCAGAGCAGAGGGGGCTGACTGACCTCCCTCCTCCTGCTGCCCACACTGCTTGTGATGCAGCCCACGATACAGTTTGCTCTCTGGGCTGCAACAGATGCTTGAAACAATTTCACTGGAAGCAGCAGAACTGCCATTGCTTGATTTGTCTTGCAGGAGAAAGTATTGGCAGAAATGTCATAGGGAGCAATTCTTCACTCATCTGTGTTGAGTTGAATAATGTGGAATATTTTCTTTAAGAATTTCTGACAGTACAGTGTCATTAGGAGTAGATACAGAAGTTTCATTTTCAGTAGAGCTGCAGCCATAATTCAAATATTTCTTCAGTCTTAATACTTAGAGCTAAAAGAAACAGATACTTTGCAGTCTGTCAGAAATGAGATGGAGTTTCCGACCTTATTCGATGAGCTACTTGTTTGGTCCGGGTTGAGAAGCAAATGTTGCTTTTGCTACAGCTTATGGTTTGTTTTTTAAGTTGAATTTAGTATTCTGCCTTCTTGTAGAGGCAGCAGTTCCATCACCCAGCCTTTATCTTTAGATGACTTGTCAGCAGTTCCTGCTATTGCAGTAGTTTCATCTCTCTTGCATCTGTTCCCTTACATATTTGAAAAATAGTTGCTTCAGAGAGTTTTCCTTGAAAAATCCTGACATAAGTGTCATAGTCTGACAAGTCTCCTGTTTTGGGCTGGCAGAAAGTCTGTTGACATGAAGTGCTGGATAACACTGACAGCCCTGGATGCTGCAGGACCTTATGGATCCAAGGATGGAGTTCTGTCTGGTTGTCAGTGAAGGATTTCCAGCTCTGTGGGTGGCACTTGTGCTGCTGGAAATTCTTCCAGTACTTTCTCTACTCATATTACTAAAAGGCAGGCTAAAATAATGCATCAGTATTGATACATTTTGGTGAGACTGATGTTGTCCCCTTATTAGGAAAATAAGGACATGTGATTGCATTCTGTGTTTTTATGAAGAGAGTAAAATTGAAGAATGGAGCTATTACGTCTATTACTTTTTTCTGGCAAGGATGACTTCCCATGCATGAGTTGGATTTCTTTGTGGTGGCCCAAGGCTGTGGTGTAGATGCTAAAGATGAAAAAAAGAATCACAAATCTTAGCTACAGGTTTTTTTCTCAAGATTGTCAATTCAGTTGTAACATTTACAAGAGGTAGTTCCATTGTTGAAGGAACCCCCGTCACAGCGATGCAGCAGGTCAAGAGAACATGAATATAACTAAAATAATCAAAAGTGTTCTTTACTCATGATGTATTTGCCTTTGTAGTAGAGCTTTGATGGAGAGTTTATCACCAATTTTTTCTCTGGTGTGTGCAGAAGGCTTACAGCCAGGTAATTTTAATGGTCTCTAAAATGTTAAATGCTTCATGAGGAGAAACTGTTCTTTGACAAGGAAGAAATTCATTCTGCATTGCTTGATAGTGGATTCTCGATTTACACATAGGATTGCTGAGCACTGTACAGGGCTGGCTGGGATATATAGAACAAAATATGTCAAGTAGAGGGATTTATGTGTAGCAA
>JAOXXN010000065.1:42089841-42101058 GCA_026770055.1 Myrmophylax atrothorax | reverse complement strand
ACACTGAACTTAATGTAACAAACCACTGTTTCACGTGGAGAAACACAGGTGGGCAGAAGAACCTCTGCTTCAGCGATGGCCTCCAACTTGCCGGTAAAGGAACACTTTTGACTGTTCGTGTCCGAGAAACAGCGCTACATAGTATGATCCCCGACCTACATACTCAGAAGATCAACAGCCTAATGTTAGAGACACAAAGAGCTGACAGCTTGGCAGCACCTGCAGGGTCTGGTTTCTGTGTTCGCCTCACACTCTGGGTGGGGTCTGAACCCTCGGCAAGAACAGACTGTAAGTTCATACCCACACCTTCCGGTTTTTGGCCACTGAGACCAGGTAGATAAAAACTTCAATCTCTGTCAGAAGAATAACAAGATGAAGTTCACAGCACTTTTGGGTTAATTACTCAGAACTGACAACATCAATAGGCTCTAAGGGCCGTGCTTTATAAAACTCTGAAAGCCAGTGGAAGCCACTAAGCTTCAACGGGGCCTAGAGCTCGCAGACAAATGGTGGCACCCGCTGAGAGAAGGGACCGAGGTGGAGAGCACTGAAAACCACGCTAGAGCACAAGAAGAGGCCTCCAGGCAGCAGCTCCGAGGAGGGAAGGCACCTGCCCCAGGGCAGGGCCTCGGCCGCAGGACCCGCCGGCGGCTCCTCCGCCTCACCGAGAAGACACGAACAGCGGCCCGGAGGCCGAGCGGGTACTCACGAAGGGCAGCTGGCACCTTTGCACCGACCCGAACTGCGAGAAGTACTCCTTCAGCTCCTCTGTGGGGAAACGCACCTGGTTACCCTGGCCCTGGCCCGACCCGCGCCTGTGGCGGCACACGCGGAGGGGCCGCCCGGCCCCGGTGAGGGGAGCGGTGGCGGGGGAGAGACTCACTGCTCGACACCGTCCATGGAATCTCGGCCACGAAGAAGTCAAAGAGGTGTCGGGAGCGGCGCCCGACGGTCCGAGCTGCGCTGGCGGCCGCCATGTCGGAGTTGCGGCGGGGAGGAAGGGAGGGCGGGAGGAAGGGAAGGAAAGGCAGGAGGGAAGGAAAGGCGGCCCCGCCCCGGCAGCACCGCCCGGCCCGAAATGGCGGCGGCAGCGGCCGCGCTGGGCCGGGAGGGCGGGGAGGACGCGTTCCGCCGGCTTTTTCGCTTCTACCGCCAGCGCGACGTGTCTGACCTGCGGGGCGTGCTGGACTTCTCCGCGCCGGGGGGCCAGGTAATGCCGGGCTGCTCCTGCCCGTGCCCTGCGGCTCCGAGGGGCTCCGAGCGCGTCCCGCCCCCCGCGCGGTGTCCCTGCAGCCCGTGCTCTCCGCTGCTGCTGCTTCCCTTCGTGCCCTAACTGCTGCCCGGGTTCTGGCCAGAGGACGCTGCGGACCAGCGCTGAGCCTCTGACGGGGCTCTGTGGTGTGTAAAACCGGTGTGTGACCGGAGAGGCACCGCTGGGAAGGGCCCGGGGCTCGGCAGGGGCCGGTCGGGCCGTGAGACCTGCCCGGGGGCGCCGGGAGCGGCCCAGGCACCCTGCCCAGCGCCGGGCCCGGCCACAGAGTTACTGCTGTTTCGTGTATGTGCTTCCATAGTGTTTAATCAGCTCCCTACACTGCAGTAGGGGATCTCCAAGGCCCCTGACAGAACCACGTGTAATACGTTAAAAGAAGCAAAGGAACGTGGGGACAGAAAAAGACAAGTGTCACTCTCGGAGCTGGCACTGTTTCCTGGGCCTGCTGGCCCTTGTCTTAGCCCTGAAATACCCGGGTGAACTGGGAGCTGTTCCCTCCTGCTGTGCCGGTGTCCCGCTGCTCAAGTTTCTTGTTTTTTCTCGCTCCTGTGTAACAAGCGCTTGGCTGAGTCGTCAGGGCAAGTTCATCTGATGCAGTGGGTTGGGCAGTCAGGAAAAGGCAGCTGAAAGGAGTAGCCATCGTGATTAGGAGTTTACCATGTCTCAAGTGATAGAGAAGTGATCCTCAAAACTTGTTTTCTATTTTGTCACCTCAAAAAAGGAGTAGGGAATACAGTTAAAATAAAACTTAGCCTGTTTTTTTCATAGTTCCCATGCTTAGTCTTTTGTTTTTACTGTTCTATTAAAATAATTGTTTTCTTTATTTTTTATTTTCAGGCTATAATTTTGCTGTTAGTGGAACACAAAGCCTGACCCATATGAAGTTGTTAGAGGCGTTAGTATTAACCAAGGAAGTTGTTAACATTTCAGCTTTTCTTGAGCTTGCAGCAATTCTGTATATGATAAAGGATTACAGCATTATGGCTCTTCTGGGAGATTCAAAGTACTTGGAAGCATCCCAAGCAGCTGTCCCCTCTCAATCTCATTCTTTTTGTGCCTGTTACCTTCTACGATCAGGTGACAGCTTGCTAGTGGAAACATCTTTTGTTACTCTTACCCCCAGGTTAAAAACATCTGGCTTTTCTCTTAAATAGCTGCAGGCAAGGCAGATTGGCCCAGATAATATTGCTTCTTTTGTCTCAGAAAGCTGCTTCAAGCAATTGGGCTTTTCAGTGGAGTGTGACATACCCCATCTGCCCTGTTACCAGGCTTATTTGACTGACTCAGCATGTGTATTTCTTGAGCATAGAAACTTCCTGCTCTCCAGAAGCCCAGGCAGCAGCCCGTATGGAAGCGGTTTGAGCAGGTAGAGGTGGCAGAGTCTTAGAGGAAGAGCCTTCCTGGAAATGTTCCGTGGATGGGACTGTGAGCTAAGCTTCTCAAGTCACAAAGCTGCGTTTGGCAGAGAGCTGAAACATTGGTAAAACCCAAGCATGTTGCCAGAAGCTGCTGCCCAGCAGAATTTTCTTAGAAATTTCTGTATGTACTTTAGTCCTGTTGCTCAGAAGACGTTAAGCAGAGCTGTCAGTCTGCAGAGAGAGTGGTTTACACCAGTTTGCACCACTGCAGAGCCTGTGTGTAAAGGCCTTAATTTCATATATACTTTAAGTTGTCATAGACAAAGTCTTGCTTGTCTCTGCCTGCTTATTCCTACTGTGCCTGGCTATCTGTTTCCTTTTACGAGCCTGTAGTTTTCCAGAGCAGCATGGAGAGCTGGATTGGGGAACTAAGATGGTACAAAACCTACCTGCCTCTACTCTGCCCCCTTAAGACAGTTCCCTGTCCTAAGGGAGGAAGGGAGTAGGAACACAGTAGATGAGTTAGAGTTTTTTTTGTCCAAGTCTTGGCTTATTGCAGCTTAAATACATGTGTTATTGCAACCCAAGAGAGTATGTCAAGAAAATATATTTTGCCAAGCCTTGAGCTGTTGACCCTGCTGTTGGGAACAGAAGTGGCAGTGTGGTATTCATAAGTGAGTTTTTGCAGTCCTTCACATCAGACAGCTTTGGCTGCTTCATTATTTTACTGCTTCTCCTGTAAATTACAGATGAGAATAATCATCTACCCTATAGGACCCTGAGCAACTTGTATTTGGAATGTTCTTTGAAGGTATAAAGTGTTATGGGAATATTGCTTTATAATGGAGCTTAATAATTACCAGAATGTTTTATAACAGTGAGGCTGTACTGTGGAAATGGACAAACAATGATGATTTCTTTCTCTTTGGTATGTATTATTTGGATTTTTTTAAGAATGGAGGATGTCTCTCCCCATCCCTAAGTATTGTAAAAACTGCAGGTACCTTTTGATTCTTATGCTGTGCTCTGTTAGCAGGATGCCCTGTCCTGGTCACAGCTGTTTAGACCATAATTCTGTGGTACAGCTGGTATTTTCATGAGACTCACTTTGTAATGTGGTAGCACCTTTCTTACAGGTGCTGGTTTTGGACAAATTTTGGTTCTTACTTTTCTTTTTAACGAGATTTTTTTCTTTTGCCAGGTGTTCAGATCACAGCTCAGTATTTCTTCAGTCAGTGATCAAGATGCCTATCGAGCAGGACTACAGCCAGTTAGCCAGTGGAAGGCCTATGGTCTCCATGGGTATCCAGGTAGGTGCTTTCATGAAAAGTTAAACACAACTTTGTTGCTTTGGATTCATGCGTCGTCTTCTGTCTTGTCTTTCTTGTCCTGCCTCAAAAAGCTATTTTGGTTTGCATAAGTGTAATTTAGTGTTATTTTAAGTGCAGGATGACAAACAAGTCAGGTAAAGGATGGGATGTAGCAATATATATGAAGGTGAGAAAGGCCAGTTGTTTCACAGTGAGATCAACCATAGCTCATGAGCATGGATTCCTGTTGCTTTTTGGTGGAGATTTTGTTTGTGTAGAATCTGTTTTTCCTCAATGTATATCATTAAAACTGGATTAAGTGGCTGAAATACAGTAATTTTAGTGTTGAAGTGTGGCACCTACTTGTTGGTGTACGACACCAAGTACAGTAAGTGAATAAGAACCTCTTGGCCTGTTCAGTGTACAGAGTAATGTCCTTAGGCAGGTTATCTCAGAAACTGAAGTGTGTCTTAGGTTTGCAGTTCACATGGTAGAATCGCAGAAAGAGGTTGGGTTGGAAGGGACCTTCAGAGGGCTGTGCCAACACCCTGCTTACAGCAGGATGAAGTTGCAAGTTAGATCAGGACTCTCAGAACTTTGTATGGATGAATATGGAAATCTCCAAGGATAAAGATTACACCCCCTCTCTGGGCACTTATACCAATGTTTGGCCACTCCAGTGATTTTTTTTTTAATGCTATATCTAATAAAAATTTGTCTTGCTGTATTTTCTGACTGTTGCTTCTCATAATCTTGCTGTGCACATCTGAGAAGAATGTGGCTCCCCTCCTCCCTCATGCCCTTGTAGGTGGCACTCACCAGTACTGGCAAATGTGTCACCAGCCCTCACTGCCACTCGGGTGTGCTACTGACATAGGCACAACAGCTTGTCCTCAAGGCCATCTGGCCTGTTGGTTTGGAGCTGCTCTCAGGTCCTCAGGCCATACTATGCATGGGGTTATTCTGCCCCAGGTGCAGGATTACCACTGTTGAATTTCCTGGGCGTCTCATTAGCTCATTCTTTCAGTTTGTCAAGTCCCTCTCAGTGGCAGCAATAGCTTCCAGCATATCCACTGCTGCCCTAATTTAGTCTTACCTGTAAGTGAAATGAGGATCAACATGCCATCATCCAGGTTGTTGATGTAGATAGTTATCACTCTTGGCCCCAGGATCAAGGAATGCAACTCATAAGAGCCATTGGTTAGACTTTGAATCGTCAAATCACTATTCTTTAAGCCTGGTGGTCCAGACACCTTTTGCTCACCGTTTTAATTTGCTCATAAAATCCATAGGCGCCCAGTTTGGCTCCAGTGATGCTGCAGGAGGCCGAGTGGAAAGCTTTTCTATAGCCAAGGTAAACAGCATCCCTTGTTTCCCCTTTTTGGACACCTTGCTGCAGCAGGTAGTAAGGCTAGTGCGACAAAATCTGCCTTCCATACTCTGTTCCCAACCACCATCTTGTCTGGAAGTGGCTGCCATGAAAGTTTGCTCCATAATCTCACCAGGAGTTTCAGAAAGGCTCATGAGCTTGTAGTTCCCCAGATCCTCCTTATTTCACGGATTGTTGTTTGATTAATTTTTTCTCATGTTTCTTTTGGTTCATTGGGACCTCAGTCAGTGTCTGTGTGGGTTGTTATGAAGCCAGCCTACCCTTTCTGAAACAGAGGCAGCCATGCTACTCATCTGGTATGTTTAATACACAGGAATTGAATAACTTCAGGAGAAGGGCTTACACCTCTTGCCTCTATACATTTTTTTGTTCCACTTACCTGTCACAGCTGCCCTCACTTGATCTGCTTGTCATTTACTGTCTGCCTAAACGCCCTTCCTAGTAATTCCATAGGGGGTGTGGGGAATCACAAGTGTTCCACTTAGCTGCGTTTTTGTTCTGCTTTGGCACAGGAAACCTTTCCCTAAAATGAAACGCAAATAAACCTTTCACTAAAATGAAATTGACAAATTCTCTGTCCTGTTTAGTATGAAGTCATGTGGACTTGAATAATTTCTTATCTTTTTCCAGCTACCTTTTTTTCTGGACATCTTAAAGCACTAGAAGATGTTTAACCAACTGCCCCAGTAGCCCTCTAAGTGAAATTAGAATTTCTTTAGTTTGGCTGTGGGCAAATGGAAGGGAAATCATTTGGTTTTGTTCCCACATTGAGCAATGAAATAAGACTAAGGAAGGTGGGTGAATTTCTATTCTGGTGACCCGAGTTCTATGAGGTGTGGGTGATGCTGTCTTTGGGTCTTTCTAACTGGCAGACGGTGGTTTTATGAGAGGTTTTTCTTGTTAGACATCTGTGTGTCTTACCCTTCCTTTGACTGAGGCTGAAGACCACTTTCACCTGGTGCAAATTAATTCCTAGTATGTAGCAAGATTTTTCTGCAGTAAGAGAATTGCATCTGCTTCCTCAAGGCCGTTTCCTTTAGTGTACAGATCCCCACAAAATTCTTCTTTTGCCCTTTCCACTCGCACCAGCTCCTTCTAGGCCAAGAGGTTCAATTGTGTTGTCTTCGAAGCTTGTCTGTGCTATTCTTCAGTCACTTCAGAAAGATTGTTACACAAATATATTTCTTACTCTTCTCCCTCCTGTGTGTGGCAAGTCACTGTTTTCTAGCACTATTAATCTTGAGCATTTGTGTAGAATTTTATAGTAAAACTCTGCAACTGTTAGAGATTCAGTTTCTGCCTTTCTTGACAAGAAGCAGAGCAGTAACCCACTTTCTAGTTGTTAGTGCTTTTGTAAATCTAGACTCATCTGGTTTATTAGGAGAATGAACTTAGGTCAGTGAAAGGTTTGGAGAGACATGAGCATGTTCTAAGCTTCTGATAAAAAAAGCCATTAAATCTGGATTCTTGTTCACCTCTCTCCTTGTAACTAACCCTCCAGGCTTCAATTCCTTCATTAATACCTGGAGATAATACATGCACAGTAGAGTGTAATTTCGTGAATGTAGTAAAGTGCTTTGAGAACCCCACATTAAACACTGAAGATAGGAAGGGCAATATTGTTATTCTGTCCTGTGCAGAGCCAACAGAAAGGAAATTTAATTCTTCTGGCAAAGAAATTTCTTGTAACCAAACTTATCAGAAAGCTGTCTTAGTCTGAAACTGCAGGGAATGGAGTGAAATGAATGACTGGATGTTATTAACACACTGAAGGCTTTTTTTCAAACCAGTTACTGTAATTGTGAGTCTGTGAGATATGCTGTCAGGTAGCTCTTCTTGTGTTTTTATTACAACTTTCATAAGGCCACAAGGCAAGTTTGTGTTCTACTGAGACTCTTAGCCTTGCTTCTTCCTTTTTCATCTATTTTTATCTCTGTTTAACTTGATATGACTGAGAAGTTCAAAAGGATACAGTAGGCCAAAACCTTAAAACTTCCTTTTCTTTTGTTACTTCTGTACCCTTATATCTCTCTGTATGTGGATTTTGTGTTGGTGAGTCTTAGTGAATTGACAGTCATTGAGGGAGTGCCTTGATTTTTCTGAGTAGGTGCAATACAGATGAATAGCATCTTCCTCTCAGACACTCATTCATCAGTGTGTTGTCTCTGGCCTGGAAGGAAACACCTCCGAGGTGCTGGGGAGAAAATTCTAGTGCAGAATCCTGTTAGCACTTCTGGTGCAGATGCTCTTGTCTGTTAAGATACAGACCGAAGCAATCTGTTACAGCACTGCTGTCTCTTTTGGGCTGCTGCTTGAGCCCTGCCTGAGGTGCCTGGCTAAATGAATGCACAGACTGGCTGCAGGTTTATTTTGTTAATTAACAATGCCTGCAACGTATTTGCAACAAGCAGTTTGGGATATGATTTAACTTTCATCCCACTTTCTGAGTGTTACCATACCAAAATACAAATATGGATACAACCAGACTTACCTGGAAATAAGCATGAAGCAAAGGAGAGGACAGTTTACATTACTAGAGACTTGCTCAGCCCAGGCACTGCTTTCTTACAGTTCTTGGTGCTGAAGACAAGTCATAAGAAGACAGTATGAGTTCAGAGACAGTTACAAAACTAGTTTGAAGTCTAGGAAAACTACAGCAGAATTACCTTAACTTTGCAAGGTTTAGAAGAAAAGTCTTGCTGAATAATTTAATTGCTTTGGAGTAAATTTTATTTTTTGACTTTCCAATTTCTTATTCCTGTATTTCCTGTAATCAATATGCCTTACAGAGATATGTTCTTTATTGTCATTTTTTACTTGGACCAGTGTTGGCTGCCCTCTCTGCCTTCTACCTTGTGGTCACCATTTGTTTCTACTGAAAGAAAACACCAGGCTTTAGCTTAACTGTAATAGATTTCATCAGCTTACATGCACAGTCAGTGGTTGTATGTCTGAGGTGTTTTTCCACTACCTCTGACCTGTGTCCTTTGCTCTAGATTAGGGAAAAAAAACCCACAGAAATGCCTAACCATACCTGCTTTCCATCCCCTCCTTTTTTCTTTGTGGTCAGGGTTTATTTTCATACCAAACCCTTTCCTTCCGGGCTGCCAGCGTCACTGGGTGAAACAGTGTCTCAAGCTGTACCCCCAGAAACCCAACGTCTGCAACCTGGACCTGCACATGGCTCCGGAGAAGACCATTGACCTGTGGGGACAGAGCAAGGAGCAGCTGAGGTAAGTCCACAATGACCTTTGGTGGCCAAAACTAATAGAGCCAGGTCTCAGCTCCAAGAACATCTAAGAAAAATTAGCAGGAAAGGGAAGCTGAAAAAGATTGTGTACATGCTGCCAGTATACAGATGGTGTCAGTCACACCAGGTTAGAGATGGATGTTTCGTGGCTTCATCTGCAACCTTGTTAATTCTCTACTTTCATATTCAATGGCATTTTCTAGTAGCATGTTGTTCTAAAGCTGTCAGTGAAATGTAAAACAGCGACCCTGGCTGATATCTTGGTGCTTGGGAGCTTGCTAAGCTCAGCTACAAGTGGAACCATGAGGTCCCTCTAGGCCTCAGGTTTCCTGAAGCAAAAGAGATCTTTTTGAAAACTCCCCACTCACGCTAGCACTTCTTCCCAGTCAGTTCTTTGACCCAGTACACTGTAGAAAGGCTGTTGCCTGCCCTTCTTTGAACTTTCCAAATCAACCAGTTTCTGGGTTTCTGTTTTCTGAAGTACTTCTTTTGGTTTGGTTTTGTGTGTGGTTTTTCTTAATTCAGTATGAGATTGAATTAAATGTATCAAATGTACCATTTTAATGGCAATCCTGTTTACTCTGAAAGATTCCTACAGGTTCGTAATTCTGTGGCTGAAGCAGCTGCCTTTCCTTTACCTGATCTGGAATTTAATGGAGAATTTGTCCCAGTTTTGAGGTCAAGTAGAAAGTCTGAATTAAAGAAAAGGACTTTAAAGCTTGAACTTGAGTAAAGTCACCTATAAAAATGCATACAAGGTTGTGTACTGTAAACAGCATCTATCTTTTAGCTATTTGGGTATTTATCGTTACCTTATTGATTTTGCTGCCCATTTTTCCTAACAATTGTTTCATGTGACGGTGCAACCAGAGTTCCCTACAGAGCTCATCTTCCACCTCAGTTTTTTTAGTGAGATTTTCATGCTGAGATTTTTTTTCAAAAACACTCTTAACTTCTACAAGATATGGAATGTTAGAAGCAAGATTTGGACTTCTAACTGTTTGCACCTAGGAGAGAAGTTATGCCCTCACTTGTGTTTTCCAGGCTCAGTCAGAATTATTTACAGAAATTCCCATGCCTTTTTGTGTTCCGTCAAGGATGAAAAATTGTTCTTTGAAAGGACTGTGCATTGTGCCCAGTGGCTGAAAAAAGTGGGGTTCTGTTCCAGCTTGACAGTCCTCTCCCAGCAGGACCTGCATGCAGAGACTGATCAGAACAGGGGTTAATTTGCAGCTGAGTCCAGTTCAGTTGAAAACAGTGTTTGGAAGAGTGATGGCTGGCAGAAACACTGGCAGTTTTATTAAACACTTGCCCAAGTCTTCAAGTGAGCAAACTGCTGTATTTGTGCTTATACCTCGGGGCAGCAGATCCAAGTAGCCAACTTCTCCAGTATCTGGAGTGAGAACCTTTCAGGGAGGGGAGAAACGGTGCTTAAATAAAAAGAAGTTTACTTCCAAGATGGGTCACAACTTTAATGCTTTTTAAAGCCATCAGGAAGATGCGTAAATGTGCTTGGATCATGGCTTATCTACTCTATTCAGGATGCAGGAATCACAAGGTAGGGCGAATCCATACAGTTCCTAGGCATATATACTGTGCTTTCCACACAAAGTGGAGCTTGGGTATTTTCTGTAGTTCTGGGGACAATTAAAAGCATACAGTGGGGTAGAGCATCCCTACAAGGGAGATTTAGATATATACATATATATATCCGGGGGCGGGGGGAGGGGGAGAGGGAGAGAGATGTGTGTATGTCCTTGTGTATAAGGAAAAAGCTGGTGAGTTTTATGGATCCAATCATTTACCAGTGAATAAAGAAACAAGGAAGCTTCAGACTAAAGTCTTAGATAGTTACCCTCCTGTAGGAGCACCTGCTGCTCAGCTCTAGGAACTTACTGTTTCCAGATACATAACACTCAGACTTCCCTCTTCTTAGCAATTGCATGTGACATCACATGCAAAATACCAAGTTCTGGGCATAAGGACCTCTAGAGCATACTGGGGTTCCCAGAGTTGTGCAAACACTCTAGCACTGTAGTGAAAGAAGGGCATTTTTGAAAGGTAAGTGCTAAAAATGTTTAATTATGAACATGGTTTGTACATTGAAAGATGTACAGGAACAAGTTGTGGGCTCCCCCTTTTCTAAGTGCTGTGTTACATGCTTGTAGGCTCCAGAAATTGTTCCACGGAGCATGTATTTGACAATTACTGTGTTGCTTTTTATGGTAATTGCAGTTGCTATAACCCTATGACAAAGATGGAAACTGGCAATACTACTTTCTTTCAATAATCAGTGAGCTAAGAAAAATTACTGAAGGCAAAGAAATTAGCCTTTTACCCCTGTTCCTGGTTTCTCTTAGGAGCTATCAGTATGGTATAATTGAAGGGCAGAAACAAGCTGCACATCCAGGTAGAAATGTACATTAAATGCAGATGCTTGGCTGAGACTTGACCATGGCAGGACAAATACGAACCCTGTTTTGTAAAAGAGAGCATGTCATGCTGAACTAATGAAGCTCTAAATGAGAACCAACTGTCTGGTGCTACTGTTTATCAGGATCTTCTGAGTACATTTCCCTTTTCTCTTTTTTTTTTTTTACCATAGCATGTGACTTGACTTGGGAAAATAAGCTGAAATT
>JAOXXN010000065.1:42066315-42089694 GCA_026770055.1 Myrmophylax atrothorax | reverse complement strand
GTCACTCCCTGAACTCTCTTCTTGCCTTTGCCACCTTCAGGTAAGGATGGTGAATTGGGGTGTGGTGCAGACCACTCAGTCCCTCTACGTTAGGGCTGTCCCTTGAGAAGAAGTTCTTTGTTCTGCATAGCAGTCTGGATAGGAGACACCTGCAGTCCAGACTTAGTGACGTTACAACGAGCGTATGGTCATAGCTAGAGCAGTCGTGCTTCTTACTGAACATTGAGTCAGTCCATCCGAAGGACTTCTTGTCAGAGTTCCAAGCAGTAGAACTATCTGTCCTTTGCAGTATTAGGCAGCACGCTATGCTTCACTGTGAGGCAAATCATTTTCCTTTCCTGTAATTTTCCATTATGTGCCTAGAATATTTTCCTTTCATTTGCAGCATTCAGATTGTCACATTCTGGTCTTTCACTTTTAGGTGCTCAAATAGTACATGTTTCATTCTGACTCTAAATCTGCAACAGTTCATTGTGTTGTCTCCATCTGATAACCTGTTAGGTACCATGTTGAAAATACAAGCTTTCAAACTGACAGCAGTTGGCTTGCACAGATTGCAAGAACTAAATTTTCAAGCTCTGTGGAGGAAAAAAGTATTGGTACTGAAAATAAAAGTCTAGCATTGATTGGTTTTAGTAGGCTGTCATATGGGTGAGTGAATCTCATTACTGTATGCTGCACTACCAGAAGACCCCTCAGAAATTAACACACATCCTATTTCTTTCCATTTTGTGTTTGTAGAAGGAAAGGTTCCAGTAAACGGGAGCCCAGAAGCTTATTGGAGAAGCTGCGCTGGGTGACCCTTGGCTACCATTATAACTGGGATACTAAGGTACTGAAATTAAATTCTTCATTTTTCTTAGCTGTAAGCACTCAGAATAGCAAACAGAGGAGGACATCATTAAATAAAATGCTTATAGTCCTACAAGACAGTCTTGAGGAAAGGCTGTAACAAACTGCTTGTTAAGAACATTTTAATCTGCATTAGTTTACTGTGAAGGATTTAACAGCACAAATCCATTGCTGCATTCTTTCCTTTGTAAGCTAGTGTGATACCTGCAACTCTATTTCAGGGTAGTGAGCATTTTTACCCTACCAAAAGGGATGATCACAAAAGCATTGCTAACTACTTAAGGTGAGAATGCCTTCTGAGAAACTGCTCCTCTTTGAAGGGATGAGCAGGAGCAAGAAGAGACTGCTGCTTATGTGATTTTGAACTTAAATGAATCTGAACCAGTCTTACCAACTAACAGCTGTTTTGAGGCTCCTGATGAAAATGAAATTGTTTTCATAAGACTGAGTTAGATGGAGGTTGAGAAAGACTGGCAGAGTGGATATGCATCTTATCAGTATATTGCAGATAACCAAATCTGCTTGCAGCCTTTTATTTACCAGGTCAACCTTTTATTGGATGGCCTTACTGAAAGCATGGTTATTTGCTTCCAGTCCTCTCAGAATCACTCACAGGAGGGAGAAAAGGTAGTTTTGCAATCAATTCCTGTTTCTTACTCTTCAAGAAGGAACAAAGATACTTATTTCATAGCTTTGTTGATGAGCTACAGAACTGTCTTTCCATTGGCAGCTTTAGGTTGTGATTGAGAAGATCCTCAGGGTGTGGGTACTAATCTTACTGACTTCAAGTTTAGCATCTAGATGGAATATTAACTCCACAATTAACTGCATCTGGCAGTCTCAGCATAGGCCAAGAATTTAATGATAAGTGGTAAACGTGCTGTGGTTCTGCCTGTGTTGTAGTCATCTTCTGGGAAAACGTGATGCCTTTCTCCATGACCATCAGCCAGACTTTTGAGTTCTTGTTCAATTTTTATTTCCAGTTGTATTTGCTGTTCTGATGTGTTGGGTGTGGTTTTGTTTTTTCCCCTGCTCTCCTTCTTCCAGAAGTACTCAGCAAATCACCACACTCCTTTCCCCTCAGACCTTGCATTCCTGTCAGAACAAGTGGCCGCAGCCTGTGGTTTCTGGGGTTTCCAAGCCCAAGCAGGGATATTGAACTACTACCATTTTGACTCTTCACTGGGAATTCATGTGGATGAGTCTGAACTAGACCATTCTAGGCCCCTTTTATCATTCAGGTGAGTCAAGAAAAGCCCTTGAGTGTTGTGGAAAGATGGGTGGCTTTTTTCCAGGGTTGCATATGGTTACAGGAAGTCAGCATGATGCAGTTTGCTAATTGGGTGTATAATCTTCACTCTGAAAGATCTGAATAGCAGAAGGCTGTAGGTCAAGGACATAGGTTTTCCTTTGAGGCCTGCTTGTAGAGCATGGATGTAGCACATGGAGTGAAGAGCTCTTTGCACAGAGCACAGTTCTGCTCTAGAGCAGCAGAGTGTCAATTGGGTACTAACAAGCAAGGATGAAATACCCCAGCAGAGCTTCAGACCTGATAGGGCAACTGCTCAAAAAGTGCCCATCATGAACAAGCCTTAGTCTGTTTCCCATGTTCTTATTGTAAAGATGCTACTACAAGTCCATCTGTTTCAGGATTGCTTGGGGTTTTTTATAAAGGGACGTAGCTACTGATATTTTCTTACTGTACAGATAATTGTTCTCTACCTGAATTTGTTTTCTCTTCTCTCTCCATCCTTACACCTTCTCTAGTTTTGGGCAGTCCTCGATATTTTTGCTCGGGGGCCTTAAGCGGGAGGAGGCTCCAACAGCCATGTTCATGCACAGCGGGGACATCATGGTGATGTCTGGCTTGAGCCGCCTGCTGTACCACGCTGTGCCCCGGGTCCTCCCCAACCCCGAGGGGACAGCTCTGCCTTCGTGCCTCGACCAAGCACTTTCTTCAGAACTTCCTGTTGGCTCAGTCATCGAGCACAGCTCTGATGAGGACTGGCAGGTGTGTGCCAAGTACCTGCAGTCTTCCCGCATTAATATGACTATTCGGCAGGTGTTGGCTGAGGGTCAGAAATTCCCAGAGGAATCTGGGACAAACGAAATGGGCCAAGCACCCTCTGAAGACAGTCATGAGGAGAACAGCAGAGCCAAGAGACATAAACCAAATACAGTCAGCTGAGACCAGGAGATCATGCCAACATGGAGTGGACAGGCAACCTCTGTAAGGAATTAGGAAGTAACATAATACTGGCAGTTACTTGTCTGTATTGGGATTAATAAACTTGTTCAGAATAAAGGTAGTCCTTCTTGTAAGAAATACATGGAGGGAGAAACGGTAAGTTCAGGGCTGGGACTCAGGAGATGAACTCTATTGCCATTTTGTTGCAGATGTTTACTGTACTCTGTTCCCTTTAAAATATCTGTGTGTCAGGTAATTTTAAGCTTGGCTAAGCTTAAATGGTTTAAGCTTTTGGTTAAGCTTAGTTTAAGCTTTGTGAGTGATGCTTATAAAATATATGAAATCATTGGACAAAAAGTGTTAGCAAAAGTTATGTAATTGCTGTGTATTAAAGAATCCTGTTTGGCTTGTAAAGCTCAGCTGCAGTGCACTAACAAGCATGAATGAGGATAGGCTCCTGTGGGTGTGAGACCTACCTGCAGCATTTTCAAGAGAATTACCTCCACAGCAAAAATTAGTTCAGTGGTCAGAAACTGGCAACTCTCTCAAGCGACACCTGCTGTAAGCTTGCTGTAGTCCTGTGCTCTCCTTTTTCCTGCTTTCACCCTCTCACCTGCAGCAGAATCTGCTTTTATGAGTGGTGCTGGATCTTTTTTGATATCTCAGATTTTAGAAAGAAGCAACTTAGGACAATATCTACTTAGAATGTAGCTCCCAGCTGGGTCTCCTCCCAACAGTAAGGATGTGAGTGAGCCCAACATCCCCATTCTTTTGAAACTGCCTCGACTGAAGTGCCTGTGGATTATGGTTCTCCAGTCCCAAGCTAGCATCTTTAAGGAACAAAAGGACTTGCAAATAGAAGCAATGAAGTTGTAAATTAAGTACCTAAAAAATTAATCAGTGACTATCTCTGTCACCCAAAGATAAATACATTGAAACAAAGAAAAGCACTAGCTTGTGTGCCAGTTCTTTTTAAGACTCAGAATTTCCTATCTGCTTTTTAATGCAGTTTTTATTGTTGGAGTGGAATGCACTATCCCCGGGGTATTTTGTTGCACTTTCCCAATGAATAAACTTACTCAGTTTTTAAATTAAAGATCTCTTATCAGTTTTGGGCTGGCTGTTTTCTTTTTTCTCCCTCTTAGTTATTTCAGTGTATTGTTAATGCTGCTGCATCCCTTGTGTAGTTCCCTCCAGGCTTCTTTCGGATCTCCTGCCTCTGCCATCTGCCAGCTCTGGTGGAGGAGCCTTGTGTATGTCTGCAGGGCTTCTCTGCTTCTGTGCAGCTCAGTGTTTGCTGGGCAGTTGCAGAGAGGTGTTGCCTGCAGTATCAAAGTCCAATTTAATACGTATGTGGCAGCTTTTTCCTCATGGGTAAACTGTCTTGTCTGCTTATTTCATAGCAGCTGAATGTGTGTTTGTGTGCAATTAATTCCTTATACAATACTGCAAAGAGCTCCAGTAACTTCAAAGTAATTGGATGTGGGTTTCAATATCTTATTCTATGCTAGACGTGTGTCCTTTCTGTATCCCAGGCCTGCTGTATTTACAGCTTCACCATAGGAGAGTTAATTTATTATGCAGTGTGGTTACACCATGACCAGAAAGGAAAGTTAACTGAGTCAGGATCAGAAAATAGCAAAGTTCCCTTAGTGGCACCTTAAGGTGAGGAAGGGGAGAGAGAGGAATATCTTTTCATGAAAGTGAGAAGGCAGACTGTCTGTTCTTCACTCTTGAGAGGGAAGCAAAAGTCATCCAACTCACTCATCTCTGAAGATGAGAGAAGAAAGAGTCATGAAACTAGAAGGTGGTGAATTGGAGCTGATTTCTTCACATCACAAGCTGAGGTGTAAGTCCATAGTTCTCATTTCTTACGTCTGCTGTTCCCTACAAATATATATCATATGATAAACAGTCATTTACTCCGTGATTCAGTTGTTCCTGTGATTCAAGGACAAGAAACCATAGTGTTTATCCTCTGCAGTTTATAAATGTACTAAATGCTGCAAACTACTGATAACATTTAGTCATGAGAAGTATCCAGTCCATTGAAGCCTTATATTCAGATGTGACTGAGTTGAGAATTGGCTGAGTTACTGACTTGCAGTCAAGCTTGTTACCTAATGCCATTTTCAGAGAGATGGCTCGGATCTCATTCTGTATCAGACACCTAGAAAATGAAAAGTCCATGACCCAGAAATGGGCATATGGGAAATGACACAGAAAAAAAAAGGCATCCACATAAAAAGAGAAACAATAAGAAGAAAGAATATCCTGAACTGCCAGCCTAGCAGGATCATTGGCTCTGACTACAGCAGAGTAGAGTACAAATGAGCAAACCACAGGACTTCTGCAGGCTGTCTAAGTTGGGCTTCCAGGATTTCAAAGAGGCAGTAACAGTCTTGGGAAGAAGGCAGGGAATAGAGCTGCATCCAGTGCTATACTCAGGAACCACTGACCTACTCCACACACTTTCAGACTTTACATTGCACTACATTTGCTTAGGTTTGTGATGATATAACAGGATTTTTTCATAGCACTGATCAAATTTTTGTATCTATAGGCACCACAAATAATTGCTTGTGTTCATATACGTGGATGCTGAGATAATCTCTGTAGTTTTTAATTCCTCTGAGGGAGGAGAGGGAAAGAAGAGGACATCTGGACCAATTCTCCAAGAAAATTTATGTAACAAGTTCATTACAGGAAGATAATCATGTTTGTTTCAAAGCCACCTGGAAATGAAGCACATTGCTTATCAAATACTCTGTTTATTGTATGATCCAGAGATAAAGCTAGATGTCCAACAGATTTTAAACAATTACTGCTTTTTTTTATAATCAAGAATAAAGGGAAAATAAAATCTCCAGTTAAATCAGAATCAAAGCGCAGTGGGATGAATACTGGAAGCAGAAGAGGCAATTGCCTGTACAAAATTGTTATTTTCAGACCTCTCAAAAGTACTGTGCTAGACAAGTTCAGTGTTACAAACTGGACTGCTGGCTAGTGCCTGAGACAGATTTACTGCATGGGCTCTGCACGGGCTCTGCACACCAGCCAGGCAGTAACTTATGGGCAAGGGAGTCCCTAAAGCTGTGCCTGTGCTGGAATTACTCTGATCTTAGGAATTTTTTTCCTTGAGAGCTTGTTGATGTTTTTTCCTCACTGTTCCACAGCAGATACTTGTACAGATGGTAGTAAGGTGCACCCAGGCTCCTCTATTTATGCTGGGTGCTCTGCTGAGCTAGTAGGCAGGAGAAGCAAGTGACTGAGGAAAGAAGCTGTTAGGGAGGGACTACCCAGTCAGTGGCACAGCATTGCACTGCCACAGCTGCAGATCCAGATGGAAGCTGGCTAGGGTCTTACATAGTGCAGACAAGAGATCATATGTCTTCATCTATTTATGTAAGTTATTCTCTGCATCCCACCTGAAACAGGATAGATTTAACACAGAAAAGAGACATGCCAGTGACAAGATTGTCTTCCACTTAATTAGGATGCAAAATTAACTGAGCTATAATTCAGTGTGCTCTAAGCATACTTTAGTTCTGATGAAATAACAAAACTCGCCTGAGTCTGAACACATTACCTCAAAAAGTTAACAGAAGCACATGGCCTGCAAAAATTAATGATCCAGAAAAAGAAGTTGCTGGAGGCCTCATAAGATCTCTATATGAAAGGCTTTTGTTTTTAATGATCTCTATGGAAGAAGAGACTTAGAGAAAACTAGTGACAGTCATCCACAGTCTGCTGATGTCTTCATAAATCCTAATAGCCAGAGCTGGCTGAAAATTAGCTGTATTGTAATGCTCTAGATCTGGTACAAGAGGCACAAGATGTGTCTGACATAAGTGTAGTACAGTACAAAGTAAGTTCCACCATTTATACTCAGCAAATAGTCACAAATATCTTAATAAAACATTTTTCTATACAAGGAATTAACAATGACTAAAAATATGTTCACCTGTCCTCTGGTAAAGTTTAGGTGAGATTAAAGTTTAAGTAACAGCTTTGCTCATACAAAGTATTTCCTTGCATCATCTGGTATCTGTAGTCAAAGGACACAGAAATGGTGGTTGAGGGGACCTCTGGACCAGCCCAGTCTCCTACTAGGAATAGTAGTGTTGCCCACAGGAGACTTAGAAACCTTCCATGATGGAAACTCTACCATTTCTTTCAGTAACTTGAGCCCAGAGCTGCCATACTCACCTGATTAAGAAATTTCTCCTTATGTCCTGCCCGAATTTCCCAAAATACAAATTGTATCCATTGCCTCTGCTTTTTGCTTACCATCTATTACTACCAAGAGTTTGCTTCCATCATCTTTGTAACTCTCCTACGAGTAATTGAAGTCTACAGTTAGAGCTGTCCCCCTCTAGTCTCCTCTGAGCCACATGGAAGGGCCTCAGGACCCACAATATTTCCCCACAGATAATCACTCTCCTCACTTGGACCTCTTCACAACCTTTTCTGATTCATGTGCTGCACCACTCTGTCTGCTAGTGCTGGTTTCTGTTACCAACCAGGATGCCAACAACAAATTCACTACTGAATCATAGTTCCTAAATCTGCTAGATCCACTGCATCTACTGGATCCAAGGCTGTGGGATTTTTTTATAGTGTTTCCTAAATCTACATACAATAAAATAAAAGCAGTAGTTTTGTGAGGTGCAGAATGAATATACCACGGTTCCCTATGGATTTGTGTTCTTGAAAAACTGAGGTCTCACTGAAGCTTTTCTTCCATCTGAGTATTTAAAAGTATGTTTTTCTATGTGATCTCCCCAGAGTTTAATATATGCACAGTGGACCCTTTTCCTGAATTAGGATATTTCTAGGGTCCCTCCCCTCTGACGCTACCTACCACCTGCAGGAACTTAATTAGCTGTGAAATTAATCAAATCTAATCGAAATAGACCATCAGGTTTCAAAGTTGCTGGACAGGAATGTGAGGACACACCAAGTTTAACACATGCACAAACCAGGAGAACATATGCCTCATTCCTTTAGGGAGCCAATCTCAAAAGGTTACTTCCTTGCTCTTAATGCAAGCTTGTCCTGACTTTTATGGCAGGTCCTGCTCTGAAGGGTTCTGCTCTTGAGGTCCCAGTGAAGAGAGGAAAAATCTGGAATATTAGAGTAGTTTTAGTCCAGAAAGCATGATCCCCCTCTAGTCCCTTCTATTTTATGACCCCTCTTAGCCCATGCACAAAGACTGAACTTAAGCAGCTAAATGTTTATCTGTCCAAGGCAGTAAATAAGTCTCTGAAGTACAGCAAGAAGCCAGACCTGATTTTTATCAGAAGCTAGGGCTTGTATTCAGATAGGCATCATAGGAGGTACCACTTCCACTAGATCTGGGGTGAAGGAGCGACAGGATAAAGTCTGGAAAAGCTTGCAGTAGTTTTATCTCTCTGCAGAATAAGAGATGTTTATTCCACTGGACAGTGAAAGCTTTGACCTTGTGGAGACATTTCCCATTTGTTTTTTCCCCAAGTCAGCAGGGACTGTTCTGTCTCTGACTTTTTCCCAAGGGCCTGTTGAATGTTCTCTTCCACAAAATCCCCGTGTGTACTGAACTCTTCCCTGAGCTTCTTCGTGTAGCCCTTGCCTTTTTGTGCCTGTAATCACACGTCTTAGCACCGAGGTTGTGCCTTTCTTCACCATCACTCCATGCTTATTTCCTTAAGTGCTCAGCGCTGCTGCCACCTGCCCACAATACAGCTTCCCTAATCTGTTTCATGATCATAGGCTTACACTTGGACTCAATGATCTTAGATGTATTTTCCAACCTAAATGATTCCATGAATCTATGAGGCACAATGAAACACTCTCCAAATACTCTTACTGAACTACATACAGAGAATAAAGAGTGAGTCAGCCTAAGAGACATACAACCTCTTTCTTCTCCGATGTTGGGAAGTCAGTACTTTACATTAACTTTTAGCTTCCTCCTAGGTGAATTTAAAACTCATTCTGTATTTACTGAGGAAGGCCAGAAGAATCAATAAAAGCCTTGGCTTTCTAGAGGTGATCATCTCACCAATCATTCTTTCTCTGTTCTGCGTTAAGGGCTTAGATAAGAAGGTTTTGTTTTTGTCTTCCTTCTTAACGGATAGGCTTCTTAATTAGGATGGGGGAAAAATGACTGCAATTTTGCTGTGGCAAATTAAAACGAAAATGAGGTAGCAAAGAGCAGGGTCTGGAGGGAGGGGAGGTGATCAGAGACAGCTATTGATTTTGAAATGATGGAGGAGCCAAAAGAGAGCACACAGCCTAGAGAGGAGACTCATCTTTCAAAGCACTGTTCTTGCTTAAACCAATCAGTCCAGGCAGAGGTGTTGGTTGTTGCTGAAGTTTCGGACTTAGCTTTGTATCCAGAGAGAATTTAAATTTTGGAAAGACTTGGTGGTTCATGAGGGGATGGCTTCTTAGACATTTGAGATTGTGGAATTAGGAATCATGGAATGGAGCTGAAAAAAGTAAACCTGTGGAGTGGAGCATCAAGACATTTTTAGCAAAAGCGGTAACAGAAACAGTTTTTTCCAAGGACAAAGAAGAAGTGTCACTGGTCACAGCCTGGGCAAGCAGAGGAATGGGAACAAACATCCACTGAATATGGCACAAGCACCAAAATCTAACAGACTCTCACTACCAGGTGTTGAGTAGCATGTCCCATCATTTCTAGAGCAGACAGAACTGATTTGGCATTGTCTTACCTTGTTCCAGTGTCTAAGATAGCTGAGGTACAGCTTCCTGCCACTCCAGTCAGCACATTCATTTTCACTGTCCTTCCCCCCTTGGCTTTTCCGACAGCATTCCCCTAAGATTAGAGTCAGATGTTAGCCTGACCTTTTGTCAAATATAACCAGTGTCTGGAAAGACTGTCAGAGAGCTGCACCAATCTTATGATGGCTGGTTTGAGTTGTCAGCTTGTTCTCATTGCTATGATGAAACCTGACTTTGCAGAAGTGCTGATTGTCAGGTGTCTATGACAGGTCGGGAGGATTTTATCCACACTACTGCAAATAATCTGCAGCCATTCTAAACCCTGATGAATGCTGTACCCAAATAAGCCTCTTTTCAGTTCAGATAGCTGAAAACACACCTCAGGTCCTTCTAAAGCAAGGCTTTTGTTCCACATTGTAGGATACCTGTCTTCTCTTCTTCACAATGGTATTGCTCCATCAAATCCTCATCACAGTGCTGGTGACAAACTGGCAGCTCTTTTGCTCCTGGCATAGTGTGTGCCTTAGCACATCTTCTGGGAGGATCTTCTCTGTGATCTTCCCAGGCACAAAGGTGAGGCTCACTGGTCTGTAGTCCCCAGACCTGACCTGTCAAATATGAGTGTAGGGATATGATCACCTCCAAGCTGTTCCTGACCCAACGCTGTAGTTATGCTCCAGGAGAGCTCTGAGTTTGCCATGCTGTTTTGATGGTTCAGCATTTACCTGAGCTGAAAGCGGAACCAGTCTGCAGATATCTCCTGGCTTGCACAGGAGTCTTAAGCACCAAAGCCAGTCTTGCATAGTCTTATTGCTACTACTGTCAAATGCACTAGCACTTCCTCCCTTCTCCTAGGTCAAAATGATAAGGAAGAAATTAAAGGAAAGAAGGCTCTCAGGTGAGCAAGCATAAAGAAGTGAAGATACGGCACGCTCTTTTTGAGCCCTGTGGCCTACTCACCCCTCCCTGTAGCTGCAAGCATCACTGCACATCGTTCTGGAACAGCAGAGGAGCTCAATGCTGAAGGCTGCAATCCCTGGCTTCACACATCTTTAATATTCCTTTCCCTGAAGTTCACACAAGAAATGCTGTTTTTTCATGTGACATAGAACCTACTGAGAAACCATGGGTCCCCTCTGGAGCGTGACTGTGCAGGTACTCTGTGTTTGATTCTGTGACTGTTATTTTCTGCAGCAGAAAAGTGGAAGAGAGAGAAACATTAGTCACACACATGCTTAATTGAGATCAAATAGCCAAGGTCAGTGCTCAGCCAAGAATAGATAGCAGAAGCCTCCTGTGATATATTTTTGTGATGAGAGGTCCATAGCACACAGACTGATCTATTATTGGGTTTCACTATGAAAAATTTAACTATGTCCTGGAATATGCTCAAATCTATTTTGCATCATTTCCTTGCTTTTTCATTTAAAAATATCTTTCCAATGAGACCTCATGACCATGTAAATTAGCAAGTCTGTGCTGTGTGGAGAGATTGCTTCACCTTCACTAAAGTGCAGCTATTTGTTCTTTTGCCAGCCCTCTGCAAGATGACAATACTGTTTGTCACTGTCTCGAATGCTTTTCTGTGTTTTAAACTAAAAATCCTTAAAGGGAAAAGATGAGTACTCAAAGGAAGATGCTGCAATGGGCACATGGGTCAGGAGAAGCATTGGACCCTTGCCTTGAGCTGTGTTCTGCATGCCTGCAATGTTCCAGTGCAGCAGAATTGACATGTTGACCTACCTGCTGATCTACAGCACCTCTCTGGACCTTCAGGCTACAGGACTAGCATGACCATCTACTTGGTTTGTTCTTTCTAGCTTTTGCGTATGGGTCTGTGCAGGATGCATCAGTGTTCCTCCCCAAACCAAGCATTTCTGAATATTTTTAGGCCTTAAAGCCTTTCCTCCTTCAAGTTTTCCCCACAGACCACAAAGCAACGATGTTCCCAAACCTCTAACTGAGAACACTGGAGAGATACAGCTTATATGGCTTCTGAGCACAAGAGAGTTGATGAAAGAACGCAGTAAGGTTTCTGAAGATGAAAGGTAGAGGTCTCTGAGGAACACACCTTAGCTCCTGTGGTACCTGAAAGACGCAGCTGTGCTTTGCCAGAAGCTACAGCACAGGACATGTCCTGATCCAACTGAGTGAGAACAGAGAACTAACAGCAAGTGTGAACACATTAGGTGCAAGGAAGCTTTATGTTCTGGTGCGCCTTTGTCTTCTCTCTGTCCTTGGAGCCTCGCAGTACCTGTTGCTGGTGAGCTCCAAGCTCTGGATGCTCTAGGGCTGGGGTTGTTTGTGGTGATGCTCCTAGAGCACCTCTTGCAGCACAGGTGTGAGGTCCTGCAACAGACAGCTCCCTGCACACAGGCAGTTCACACCTAAGGACTGGCAACTGGCTCAGACTTCGCTGGTCCTGAGGACACTAAGTGGACATATAGTGCAAAACCATACTGTGTCATAGTAATTCAAAGCACAGGCCTCCTGTCTTTGCACTACAGCAGCCACCAGTATAGGAGGTACCCAGACAGCGTCCGCCTTCTACTGAAAGAAGGAGGGTGCAGAAACCACTCCATATCCCACTGTCTACCACTCTTCCAGTTTGGAGACAGGGCAGCACGGTCCTCACCCAATTCTCAAAAGAGGAAGAGAGAGTGTGGGGCTTTTAGAGGAAGACACAAACACTATTGCCTGGAAGCCTGGCATCTGTCCGGGAGAGGAGTGCAGTTGCCATGGTGATTCTTTGCCTCATTTAACTGCAAAGTAACCTCTAGTGGTTATATGCAGCCATTCCTGGCACAACAATTCCCTGCCCACCACCCACACATACACAACATATCCCTGCTGGGCAAACCCGTTGCCCATGGATGATACACAGCATGTATGTGCTGAGCAATATACATTCCCTCAGCTCTCTCCCACTAATATCATCTATGTTGCTAGTTAACCAGCCAGGCTTACAGTCCCTGTTCCTACAACTGTAGGTGCCTCTGCTGCACAGACATAAGGTGCTCTGCAAGCACAAGATCAACACATGCTTAGCCAGCCATCAAAAGACCTGTCTCCCTGTCTTGCCCAGCCTTGCCACCACACCTGCCTACACCTCTTGTATAGTTTATTCTTAGATGCATTTTGTTTTCATGCTGTGGCATGAACAAGGAACAAATTCAGCTCTTTTTCATTAATTTTCTTCTGTTTCTGCCTCTGAGGAAAAAAATATCCCTGAGAAGCAGATCTATAAGGAGAAGCCTGGGTGCCTCTCTGCAGAGCCAACTCATGGGAAGTTGGTGTTCAGATTGGTGCTCCTGACTGGACCCTGCTGCTCATATTTCTTGGCAGGGAACTATAGGAAATCAATCTCAGTCAGTTTCTTCTCATACTATCCTGTGGGTCCCTGCAGGAGGGCTCGGTCCTTTGGTGAGAGTAGGGAAACAGAAGTCCAGAGCAGCAGTGATTGATTTCATAGTATAGCAGGACCATGGCTGATAGGAACCACACAGAGTTCCTCACTCTGCTACACAACAGCCAGGTATCATCTTATATCATAAGATGAAATGTGGCTCCCACTTGCACCACCAGACACAGCCTAAGGACCTCTCCCAGTCTACCTCTGCCAAATCAGGTTTCCTCAGCATTTCCAGAAAGTGCTGGTATGATTAGAGCTTGGGCAGTGTCACTAGGGTGGGCACAGTCCTGCGCTCAGCCAGGTGGCAGGTCGAAACTCCTGAGCTATACGTACATGACAGCTCCAGCTAACAGGGCCCATGGAAGCCAGCAGGCATAGACTTGGAAGCCTCAAGTTCTCATATTGCACTGTGCAAGAGCCCTTTTCTACCTTGTGCTGTGGTGAGTTTTAACAAGCATGTAGCAAATGCACACAGTCAAGAATGCCTCATCACTGAGGGTGACAGTCACCTGAGTCTGACAGCGTTGCTAACAACCAAGACCCACTTGTTTCTGTTATATAGCTTGTGTGCTCTATGCATGTGGCCTACAAAATGCTACTAGAAGTGCTTTTTCAGGCAAAATATCTCCTTTAGAGAACTAGCATGGATGCTGCCCATATCCTCTTGGATCCTCTTGGATTCTTCTTTGTAAACCTTTCAAGCCCACCTTGCTGACTTCACCTCTTCTCTTGAGGTCCCCTAACCCCCCTAAAAGCATGTTGATATCACCATCCTCAAGCTTGAATGCCCTAATCTGAGTATGGTCTAGGTAATACCACCAGCTATCTGGTTGTGTACACGTGCAAGGAGAAAACTGCAGTGAGTTTTCACCACCGAGCTGCCCAGTAGCTGGGGACAAGGTAGCACCAGTTCTCCTAGGACTGGTCAGGGTTGCATTTCTAATCCTCCCCTATCTCCAGCAAGTCATGATTCAGCTTCCCACCCTTGCTACCCTCTCACCCCATCCCCATCATTGCTACCTGCACACTTGGCTGTGGCTGAGCTCAGGTGCCTCCAGAGGCACTGGCCCTGCTTTTAGCCCTGCAGAGGAGGTGGGACCCAGGCAAAGTCCATGCTACTTGCAGAGCCCACAGCCAACACAGCTGGGGTTGCTCCAGCACAGAGAAAGCATCTAATGCCTGAGCACACACTTCCCTCTTATGGCCGTGCCCGATATAGCAATCACTCAAGCCTGAAGCGTCTTGGCTCGGAGATGTGATTTTCCTGTGAATATTGACATTTCCCATAGTTGCCTCTTACCCTTGCTGGACACAGACATCTCTCCCCTGCACTTGGGGCTCAAGCACAGAGCCACTTTGCTGCCCTGTTTGCTTGATGCTGATCGACACATGCACACTGTGAGCCATGTGAGTGGAAAAGACAGTAAGAGCACTCAGTTCTGCCTGCAGTGTCCCAGTGTCTCTCTGATGGAAGCCCAAGTATCCATCCTTGGTCCTGGGGTAGATTTCCCGTCTGGTGGGGCACAGCTTCTAACATCTTTCCTCTCCTCAAGTAAAGCATGACTTTTATTTACTTTGGATTTGAAGGGAACCTTTTTAACTACCTAGTAATGGGTAGTTAAGGGCTCTGTTCAATGTCTCCCTCCCTTGCCCCATTTTACTTTATGTCAAAGCCTTTCTATTTTTTATCCAAATAATAATATCCTTGCCAAAAGAAGAGGCAGCAGCCTTCTGTTTTCCTGTACTGACCTTTTCCTCTGTACTGAGCTTTTTTAGGTAGCTGCTTCTTTCTGTGCTCCCATCACCCCTAATACCAAGTTTTGTAATTCAGAAACAGTTTACTGCACAGATGGGATAGTTTCCCCTTAAGTCTAATCTATGGCCACCTTCCTTCAGCCACCAAGTCAGTTCAGTTCACTTCAGCAGCCTGAAAGAAAACTAGTCAATTTTCCATGGATAATTTTCTGTTAGATGAGTTGAACTGACTCACTTTGAAGGTAGAAAGTTGAACACAAAAAAAGTTCCTTTAGCCATGACTTTTGTCAACTTGTCAATCTTCTTCCTTCACCCATTTTTTCTAAAGAAGAGATGTAGGAGAATGAGAACCTGCAAAACTGTGCTTGATACTGGAAAGGAGACAAACTGCTCCTTCCTTCTTTCTCCAAGCTAAGGTTTGGTCACTACTCAGGTGCTAGGGTACTGTCCTCACCATCTTTCCTCTTCTCTATACTATGCTGTCTTCTCATGTGCTACCTTTGAAATAGCATCAGTAAAGGATGACATGAAAACTATCAACAAAGACACATTTTCAAGGCAACACTGGTTTTCGTTCTGTTCTTCTCACAGGGACACATGAATAAGGAAGTACCTGTGCAATCTCCTGCAGTAACAACAGCATTGTCAGAAGCAGCAGCAGCAGCATTTGTGTTACCCCTGAACTCGGCCATAGCAGCCTGATCATGCTCTGCTGTGCTCTAGGCCCTTTACCAGAGTTTCTCAGAGCACTCTGCAGTCATTGATAAAGTGAGACCATGTCTGCTCTAAACCTGTTTGCCAGGGTTCCGATGGGAAAAGGGTAATTTCCATAGTGCCAGTACGTAGGTCCAGATCCTCAAAAGTCTTTAAGTACCTAAAAAGACGTTAGGAATTAAAATACCATGGGGCTCTAGGACCTAATGAGGATGTAGCTATATTGGTATTCAATGTTTTTGCTGAGATAGCTGATGGTGCTTGGTAAAGTTCTGCTCAAAAAAGAGCCTCATTCTGCTGACTTAAGCTGCCTGCACACAAGGAGGGCTTCACTGCTACAACTCTGCTGCTACAGCGATATCACACGCATTTACATGTAAATTAGGACTTTGTTTATACCGCACAGATGCAGCCTTTCACTTCATCCTGGGTGGGGGGAAGGGAGGGCGGGGAGGGTAATGGTCTCACTACTCTCATTTTATGGACTAAGAAAGCCAGGCACAAACAAACTGAACTCATTGGTTCAATATCACTCAACGTGGGTGTCAAAAAAGGCAGAGATTCTGATCGTAGTTTTCAGCCAAAGCACTTTTTCACTGCTAAAGACAGGCAGAAAGTGAGATCTTGATCATAATTACAGCCAAAGAACTTTTTCCACTGCTAGAGACAGGGAGACAAGTGAGTCAATAAATAGTAGCCTTATCACGTCAATTGTGTGAGGTCAAATCACCCATGCGCTGAGATGAAGGGGCCAGGAATGAACGCACCAGGGAGCCCTGAGCCTGGAGGATGGAGACCTATTTATATGCACAAAGTACTGTCAGAAAGTAACTGAACATGAGACAACGTTTCTACTGTGCTGCTTCTCCACTCACCACTCTGAATGGCAATAGCCACGGGTGACAGTGAATGTCCGTGGAGGGTGGACATGAAAGCTGAAGCAGCACAGGTGATCAACAACACATCACAGGAACCAGCACGAGTTCAGAAACTACAGAGGTTACCTCTACAGAGGCCACCTTGTTTCCAACTGCTGCTCCACTGAGTGCACCTCCATTCTGCCAGTACTCCTGCGTCTTGACATCAGACTCTGTCAGGTCGTATTTCCATTTACAAAAACCAGCACAAGCCAAGAATGATAAAATAACTGATCACATCTCAGCTATTCATTCCCAAATACACCTCTCCTGTTCTACTAAACTATGTATCTGACATGGATACAGGGAGAATTGCATGATAGGACCAAACCCATCATGTTTGCTAGGAAGCTTCTCTCGTATCAGCTTCCCTCAGTGGCAAGTACAATGGTTCCTGAGGCTACAGCCTTTTCTGACTCCACAGTGTCAGTAAGGAATCTGAAAAGACAAAAAACCCACACAGTTCCACTGTGGTAACATAGACAAAGATTAAAAACTCAGGCTCCAGAAAAAGCAGGCAGTGTCACGGGTTGGGTGAAACATAGTGAAAGCAGGTGGATGTTACTGCTGGCCTTAAGTTGGCTCTAAGATACAGTCTAGTTCCATTGCAGAGAAACAGCAATCTCCATTCCAAAATACTGCACAAGTCACTGCCCAAAGGAGAGGCAAACATCCAGAAATTTGAACTGGGAAGGATGGGAACAAACATGACTTTCTGAAGGCTGTTTTGTACAGGAGTCCTGGGGGCAAAGGACATGAGAAACAGCAGAAAAAGCACAGAAAAGAAGGCTCCAAACAAAACTAAGACAATCTTGGTAGTCAGCCCTGACTAAAGCCCAGAGAAAAACAGCTCTTTGGTACTGGTTGGAATAAAGTGTGGTGGTGCATGCTCTCTTCCTCCCCATTTCTGACCATGCTCATCAGGCCACAGCCTTGAAGAACAGCACCTGGACTAATCCCCTCTTGAGCTTATCAGAAACACTCTCCTCTTAGGAACTTACACTGTCTCATGAGCTCCTGTTTATCAACTAACAGCCTTGAAAACTTATTTTTCTTGCCTGAATAACAAGTGAAACAAAATTGTTGTTATCAAACTTGCAAAGAAAAGTCTGTTAAAAAAAATAACCCAAATTGAGGCTAGGATGGAAAAATGACTATGACTAAAGCCAACTCTCTTGTGACCCTATAAACAGCAGTGAAATGAGATCCTTTGAGCTCTTTGGGACTGCAGGGGGCTGTGACCAGCAATCTCCCTCTGACTGGGATGTCTCTCAGGGCTCACAAACTCTCAAGTCTGCTATATTTGGAGGACTGTGGCCAAATGCCAGTGACGGAGTCTTGGTTGATACCTTTGTTCCTGGAAGCTCAACCCTTTGCCCAATGAGAAGATGCAAAGCCATCCAACATAAGTACTTCACTGGATTTGACAGGAATTTTTCACAGGTGTATAACTTGTACATACTCCATGGTATTTGTGTGTGCAAGCATGAATACACTATAGCAAATGTGCTATGAATGTTGTTCTCCTGGATTCTTAAGTACTTTAGATTCATAGGTAAGTTGGTCCTGTGAGTTACTGTTGTGCCATAGAAAATTCTATAGAATCTTTTGTTAAATTCTTTAAATTAAGCTATCACTTCAGTGCTGTTCAGTGCTGTCAAACCCTCCAGGCTTAAACTGTTGGTCAAGTCTGGAGCTAAGTTTGGCAAGGGGGTCCACTCTGAACCTTGTGACTGAACAGGAGGGTCTGTCTTATTTGGTTTTTTATCTTTATCCTTTCCTATTCTTACCCTTTTTCCATCCCCAGCCTCCACATGGATAATTTTTTGCTGATTTTAAGTTTAGATTGATATTTAGGTCTTAGTCTGATTTTTCTCTGTGTGCTTTAACCATCTAATTAGTCACAGAGTGAACCTTGCCAATGAACTTTGTATTATTTAATATTAAACCTGCTTTTGCCAATACTTTTGCCAGTGATTGCTTGAGTGGCCTAAAACACCCTGTTGCAACAGAAAGCTGGAGCCATGAGCAAGGAAATAGTCCCCTGCTGCTTGATTCCCTCACACCATTAGAAACATAACGCCATATATATATTTTGTAAATAATTTTTTAAAAAGTTAAATACAATTAATTGCTTCTCTCCTAACTGAAGGATTAAATTTTTGGCTACTAATATGTAAGTATCAAAAAAAAAAAACAAACCACAACTGCAGGGGGTACAATTAGCCTGTTGTTAGTCCCCTCTGCCACACTGGCTTCCCTCACATGCCCTGTTCTGCTAGCCAACACCCTGATCCTAAGAGAGATCATCCCATCCCCTCTTACATCTCTGTTTTCTTGTGGCTCACCAGACCCATATTCATACACATCTTTCATTTCCTGGTATATCCTCTCTGACCTCTTGCATCTCCAATTACAAACCTCCCATCCTGAATCCTTTCCCATTTCACCACAAAAACATTATGCAAGTCTGGTTGGCTAGCCTGGTTTCTCCAGGCAAACAGACTGAATGGCAAACAGTTCACTGTGTTTACAAATTCTGGTCCAAATCAGTGCCAAAAGACAGGTCCAGTCAAGGCTTCATTGCAGGAAAAAAAAAGGCAAAAATAGTCTGAAGAGACTTTTTAGTATTATACAGCTTTGGAGGTTAAAATATTTCCAGAATAGTATTACTTTCCAAGTCAGTGAAACAGCAGCTGTGGTGAGCCTAGAACTGTACCACTCACAGCATAAAGTGTTAGGACAGGGAGGGTCTCTCCTGGGGCAGAAACACAATTCTCAGCTCAGCTAAATTTAAAACAACCAACTCCATTGTTTAGAAAGATGTCCCCACCTCCCCCAGAAGGAGGCAATCTGCTGTGGGAACAGGTGGTTTAACCTATTTATAACCACATGCTGAGAACAAATCTGGTCATCCCTACACGAGGCTAGCCAACCTTCCAAGCAGGGCCTCTCCATCTTTCCATGAAGTTTACCTAGGGACTTGCTAATTTTCCTGAGCATCCTCATAACCATCAACTTTTTCAAGGCTATAAGGTCCCCAGAGACCTTTCCACACTTTTGCTCATTTTTCTCCTACACTTCAGGCTGCTCTGGGAGAGAGGGAACAGTCTACATTCTTTAGGTGCATTCTGCCATTCAGACCCAAGCTAAAAACCATTCACTGCTCCCCTGGAGACATTTCCCAGGACAGTTCCTGCAGTTTCAGTGCTAGGTTGCTGTAACCATGGCAGAAAACCAGGAAACAGTAATAACACTCACTTCACAGCACCACATTGGCCTGCCCAAACTGCAGCCTTTTCAGCTACACCTTTAGCATGCATTTTGTGCTTCCTTCAGCCTGCACCTGGAGACTGAAAATGAAGAAATGTACCTGATGAACACAGACTGATCCTTCTCAGAGCAGCCTGCCTGCTATTAACTGCCTTGAATGCAGTGGCTGAGCCAGTGCTTATTCTGTTTCTGAATTGCAAATATAAAAGTTTAGGTTTATTTCTGACCACAGCTGTCTTGCAACCTCCCATCAAGACACTGCAAACTGGCATCATTCACACACTCAGTTTTGTGTCAGTTTTCAGTTCTCTCCTTTCTCAAAGGAAATTCTTCCCCTCAATCACACCTCTGATGCATTCTAATGATCAGTGCAGAAAGCCCTTGTTCTCTCTGTTTGGGATCTTGGAGTGGAAAATTTTTCTGCTACACTTCTCTGTCCCAGTGGCTACCCAATTACTCCTTCCTAAACTTGCCCTTCTTCTGTCTCCAAACTTCACAACTCTCCTCTGTGATTCCTAAACCCACAGAGAGTTAGAATAGTAGTCATTGACTCATGTCAGCGATATAAGCTTTCTGTTGACATAAGCCTGCTGTGCAGGAATACCTGCCTGTCTTGACTTCTTACCTATGGTCCACTCTTCCTTTGACTCATCAATTTTTTTGATACAGTCTCTTGCTTCATTGGCAGAGTAAGCCAGTTTGCTCTGCCAGCTCATAGGAATAGTATCCTTCAGACCTGAAAGGAAAGTTAAAACTGGGATTTGCTGTCCCGATTTTGTTTGGCTTCTCAACTTTGTAACTGATAGGCCAGAGGCAAAAACTACAGCCACTTGTGTACACAGGTGTCTTGTGCATCACATGGAGCTGTATCAGAGTTGCTCAGAGGTGTGACTCCAGGAGCTCTGTGGGATGTGCTTGGTGTTGCTTGTGGCAGTAGGTGTGCCCTGGGATGGCATCCCCTTGGTGGAACTTGTCTCCATGCATATCCTGGACTCATGTGCCACTGCAGTCCCAGGGTGAGCATGGCCTTCCCTGTCCCCTGCATGTGCCAGCAGGGACAGATGACCCTCAAACACCAGGCTATGCAGGCCCCATGCTCAGGGCAGGGTGGTCCTGGCAACATGATTAGCTCTTGGGTGCAGGGGAGGCTGCAGCTGCTGTGTCAGACTGCACAGTCCCACACGAGTTAACAAGTGGGTCCCTTAATGTTATTTACGTTTCCTAAACCAAAAGTGAAACCATCACATTGTAAGGGTTCATGTTAGTTGTGTCCAAGGACAGATGAAGTGACAAGTCTGCAGACACCTACATGTGAAAAGGGTTTGTGCTGTAATTGAACAGATAACAGGGTACTGAGATTCAGTGCCTGACAGGTGAAGCAAACTTATTCTCCCTAGAAGTAAGACATTAGCAGATGAAACTCCTCCCTGCACAGGTGGGCAGGGAGTGGAGGATGACGACTCACATGTGCCCTGTGAGTGTGGACTAGCAGACCATCTGCACTCCTCAGCACAAACTAGTCAGTATAATTCAACCTGTTCTATTCAAAGGGAGAGGAGACAGGAGGAAAATACCTACAGCCAACTATGGCAATGGGGGGAAAAAATCCTTCAAAAAGTTCTACAGTATGTGGTCCCCTAGCACACTTCACTCTTGCTGACTCACTCATTTATTATATTTGTTAATCTCCTCATCGATTACTCCAACTCAGCAAAAGACCTTCCCTGCTTACCCACTAAAAAAGCAGCAGGAGGGGACCCTGTGCCTCTCCCCCACCTGTGCTCCCAACTGCACCCACATTGAAGCCACTCCACCTGTGCAAGCACCCAAGCACTGAAAAGGAGCATTTACTGCTTTGATCCCTATTTCCTAGAGACACCAATCTCCCCCAGGGTCCCATCCTGCAACACAGCCCATCCCATCTCAGCTGATGGCTCTGTCTCACTCCACACCGAAACCAGGTGAAGAACGCGTGCTGCTCAAGCAAGTCCATACCTGCTTCAGTGCCAGCCAAGGTACAGGAGTGGCCACAGACAGCAAGAAAAGGAACAAGGTCTCACACTCAGCTTGCACGTTACCCCTGAGGCTGTGTTTGTACCCCGCATTACAAAAAGCCCTCTTGTCCAAAGGTGACACAGAGATATGAAGCATAATAGACAGATACTGCTGCCTACAAACAGGTTGAAGCCAGGCTGTGAAGCTTTCCCATCTTCCTGAGGGAAATAAAATTACTGTCTTGCACAGAAGCTAATTCACTTGTTTGGGACTCCATGTTCATAACAAATTTACAATGAGATCCATGACAGAGGTTCCAAGATATGACTATAATACAGAAAAATAATTATCAATAGAAGCAAATCAGAGAGGTAAGGACGAGCCCATTCTCTCAAATTCATCTGCTTAAACCTGCTAACTCTCATTCTGCTTTTTCCTGGTTGCAAGGGCTAAGAAACACCACAGCCCTTCCCTCTCAATTATGTTGGAGAAACCAAAGTTCACACTCTTCCATGTTTTCAGTGTGTGATTAAACATGCCAGGCTATTTCCATTCTGCCAATTAACACTACTTCAGCTCGGGAACCCCTCCCCACTCCCTTCCCAAATGCACACAAGTGTTTAGTAGCATACAAACACAGGTGCCCTGTGGTTTGCAGAGCACCCTCCTTCTGGCCTTGTCTGTGTGGTGTTTGGACACCCAAACTTTACTGAGGTTGGTAACACCCACCCCTGAACTAAACACAGCGTTTAATTTACCTGGTCTTTGAACAAAGTACTTATTTCCAAATCCTGCCAGAAAGCACATTTGTACACAAATCTAGGCTGGTTTTTAAACAGAGCCGTGGGCAGAGAGAACAGATGGGCAGCTCCAGCTGCCAGGGGCCATACAGCTCAGCAGAGTGACCAGCTTCACTCCAGTCTTCAGCCCGAACATAAATCCTACGGGATAAAGCTCTGCCAGGGGCTTCTCTGCAGGGTTCCCTGCCAGCGCCTTCCCTATCCTGGCACACTCCGAGTTGCTGGGAAAGGCATTACAGTAACTACGTCTGACCTCCTAAAGGCTATTTGGAGGTCTCACCGGGGGCTCTCCGTCCGCTCCGACGGGTGACTTCACCAGGACACAGCCCGAGGCGTGCTGGGGCATCCCCGGGCTCCGTCATCAGCTTCCCACACTGAGCAGCGGGGCTGCCCCAGCCCCCCCGGCCCTGTCCCGCTCCAGCCCCGGGGCGAGGCGGGGCGAGAGGCGCGTGGGGGAAACTCCACGGGCGCTGCGGCACGGGGCAGTGCCAAGCGGCGCTGTGCCACTCCTACAGCCATCCCTGTGCCACTCCTATAGCCGTCCCTGTGCCACTCCTACAGCCGTCCCTGTGCCACTCCTACAGCCGTCCCTGTGCCTGTGCCTGTGCCACCCCTAGAGCCGTCCCTGTGCCACTCTTACAGCCGTCCCTGTGCCACTCCTATAGCTGTCCCTGTGCCACTCCTATAGCCGTCCCTGTGCCACTCCTACAGCCGTCCCTGTGCCACTCCTATAGCCGTCCCTGT
>JAOXXN010000065.1:42029313-42049593 GCA_026770055.1 Myrmophylax atrothorax | reverse complement strand
AGTGATAGTTAAGTGGAGTTGAAAATGCATCAAGGATCTCAGTAGATTGTAATTAGATGCAACAAATCTCTCAAGTATTGATCTGATGTGCTAGGGTTTCTTTTTAATCTCACTTCCTACACCCCTCTACAAAGAACGTAGCAGAGGGTTTCTAACAATTGTAGGTTATATTTCAGCTTTGTGTAATTGGGGCAGGAATGTGGAAGAAATAATTGCCCTTCTGTGCATTTTAGTGCATAGAAATTTTATTCCTGCTGTCTGTTGAGACACACATACTTGTGATTCCTTGGAGGAGTGATCACTAGCTAAATTTGGGTTGTTTTTCCATCGTTGTGCCTTTTTGACGTGTCATTGTGCACAGGGTTACGTGCAACTATGTCTGCGTAGAAGTTGGCACTTCTGGGCTCCGTCTTTCCTGTGCAGCTGCTGGTAGGAGGATGCAAAGGGGTGGTTTCTTTACTTCAAACTGCAAGGACCAACTTGTTAAATCAGTAAAATAGGAAGGTAAAGAAAAAAGTACTCCTCCTGCAGGCAAGCATTGTAAGAGCTTGTCAGTGCCCATTTGTTTGTGTTTTTATTAAAAGTCTGCCAGAAATGCTCCCAGTTTTCCATCAGTGGTGCAAATGTCTGACACCATAGTATTTGGTCAGACAGGTATTCTCTCTTGCTCATACTGTCACCAAAAACAAAATTCCTGTCACAATGTTTGCATTTTTCTTGTGAAAAACAGGAAGAAGCACTCTGCTAGCTCTTACCTTTGACATAAATTCTTTTTCCTTTTGTAGATTATTAAAAAGCCTTCTTTTTTTCCCAACAGAAGCACATGAATTATGCATTCTTATCACTACTGAATGTCAAACTTTCTTGAATTGAATAGTAAAAAGGAAATCTTGTGACTTTGGAATCAGAAATAAATGTTCTTGAGTGCTCAGATGTCCTTGCTGCCACAGTTAGTGTGACATTCTTGTGTTATCCATTCAACACAGTCACTTACTTTTCCTGGAAAACGTTGGAAGGGAAACTAAAATTCAGGAAATGCTCATTGATAAAAATCACGTGGGACTTCGGTGCTGATAAGCTGGGCAGAAGGAGGTGCCGTCATGTAGCTTTTACTATCTCCTACTCAGAACAAGAAACTGTGGAAAGTTCTAAGCGTAACATGTATAATAATGCTGGTGCTCTGTATTAAATACATTCCTTATGCACAGAATGAAATATGGTAGAGTTCCTCAAAGTCTTTGTGTATTCAGTAGAGCAATGCATACTGTTTGGTGCCCAAAAGCAATTGCATGTTCCCCTGCTCTGCTGAACTCTGAGGGCTGAATACACCTCTCTTATGAAGAGTATGTGCCCAAGTTTTTCAGGAAGGGGGTTATTGTATGTTTTAAGTTTTCTTGAATTTTTTTTTCTTTTTCATTAGTCCGGAATGACAGAAAAGACTTGTCTCTCTTAGTTGTAGTTTGCTGTGATATATATTTTCCTTTTACTTTGAGTGCTTTTCATGTGTTTCAGGATTTTGTCCCATTGTACCAGGACTTTGAAAATTTCTACAACAGAAACCTCTACATGCGCATTCGGGACAGCTGGAACCGTCCAATCTGCAGCGTGCCAGGGGCCAAAGTGGACATGATGGAGAGAGTTTCCCATGACTATAACTGGACATTCACGTGAGTCGAAATTGCGACATCTGTGTTGAAATAGAGGGTGTGCAGGAGCAAGTTGCGCGCTGTGACGTTAAAAGAGTGATGAATTGTTCAGTTTGAGCTTTGCAGCAGTTTGAATCAATGAATTTTACTCTTTTGAAACACATTTGGCCACCAAGGTGATGATTTGTACATAATGTTTTGTCTGCTTATGAAGGTTCCTGACTGTGTTAAGATTTCATGTAATAAATACCTTTATTATATACCTTTGTGCATGATGAACAGAAGCTGAGGTAGATACTTTGGAGTTCCACTGCTACTTGTGACTTTGTGTTTATTTAGGATGAATTCTGACTCTTGAAGTAAATGTTGCTGCCTGAACTGAATTTAACATGATTGTTTTGAATCAGAACTGAAATAGTTTGTAGAAATAAAATCAGAACTAGAAGGAGGGGATTTTTACAGATTGGAAATGACATGTCACAAGTGTGACGGGAAGAGATTTGCAGCACAGTACTTGGTGAAACTAATTATGTCTCTCCTTGGCTTTCAAGGGTAAAAGAATTACTTTTTTTTTCCACTAAACTTCTTCCTTAATCTCCTTGTCAGGTATTGTTAGCACAGCAGTGCCAGATGTGTTGTTTCCTTTCTGTAGTTAGAGGATATCCCGCTTCAGGGGCTGCCAAGTTAATTGATCTCGAGATGTTATTTTGTAACTGAATGAAAAGTTCTGTGTTTCTGGATTGGTGGGGCAAACATGTCAGAGAAAAAACAAATGGTTTGAGAAGCCTCAAGCAGTTTTGTATGATACCAAATTCACCTTTTGATGCAAACTCTTCTAGGAATTAATTTGAGTCTGTAAGATAGGGAGGGACTCTTTTTCACTGATCACTGCACTTTGGTGATGAGTGGCAGTAGTGAAATAATTTCATGGTTGATTCTATTGATTTTTAACAATTTCAGTGTAGTCTAGGAAAGTGAAATAATAATCTTATGATACAGTTATTTTTTTTAATTGTGGATGTCCTAACTTGTGGTGTTTTTAAAACACAGGTACACAGGGAGAGTGATAAAAGACATTATTAATATGGGTTCCTACAACTACCTTGGATTTGCACAGAATGCTGGGGCTTGCCAGGAAGCAGCAGCTAAAGTTCTGTCCCAGTATGGAGCTGGGGTGTGCAGCACTAGGCAGGAGATGGGTAAGTTGGAGGAAAACACTGTGTTCCCCAAATGTGGGTTTCAAAGTCTGTGATCTGATTGCAGGTCTTTGAAATATTGGTTGTTCCAGCACTGAACTTTAGTCTAACCAGTAAAGAAGCTTTTACTTCAGTGAAGACAAATTGACTTCCTGGGTTTAGTTTACATTGCACAGCAGTTGACTTATTTGTTTTCATACATTTTTTTAAGTGTTCCCTCGTGGGACTTGAAATAAATTGTAGCTTGATTGGTGGAAATTCTTGTAGAATTTTGCAATAGTGAAAGCTTCTCCTCACCCTGAATTTCTCATTGTTTTTTATGTGCAGGAAACTTGGACAAGCACGAGGAGCTGGAAAGGCTGGTTGCCAGGTTCCTAGGTGTGGAATCTGCAATGGCATATGGAATGGGGTTTGCAACCAACTCTATGAACATTCCTGCTCTAGTTGGCAAGGTATGGCTTAAGTCATGGGCGAAAGCTCATCTAACAAAGATTCTACTGGTTAATTTGTCTAAAAGCTACTTGTTTGCTTTTGGTTTTCTTCAGTGGCAACCCCTGAAGATACTCTTTATGGAAACTGTAGAGCACAGTATGCATCTCTGACCTCTGCCAAAAATCTCTTTGAAAAAGAGCATCCATGGAAACAGTAGCAGCCCAGAACTTGCTCTCTCTCTTGGAGAGACGCTAACACGTTAAGCCTTGCTCTGTTGCTGATTAACAGGCTGATGGGCTGAAGGTATTTTGATAAATACACTAAGAAGTTACTGTGTAAGATAAGCTAAATTGCATGTTTGTACATAGAGAATTTATTACCTTTGAGTGAGAACTGAAAAATCCTCTCTTTGAAGGAGCAAAATCCAAGTAGAAAAGTTACTTGAGAAAAACAAGGTCGACTGTAAAGACTCATGTCTACTGTGTGCCCCATAAAACAGACAACGTAGTCTGAGTGTCCAGTATCTCCAACTATGCTTTTTTAGTTATTGGAAAATGAAATAGAAAAGAACATTCTGTTTGCATCTTCTGATGCAAAGTACATGTTCTCTTAGCTTCTTCATAGAGTAAAATAGTCCAAGTACTAGAACAGTTTCCTCTTTTGAAAATTATTCACTGTCACCATAATACTACTAGTCTGTAGGAATTCTTTGTCCCTGTTTATTTCCCTTTTATTTATTTATTTTTCCATTTCCTGAGATCACTTTGTAAATTCTTCCACTTGTGATATCTACAGATTATAAATTTTCTGTGTGGTTCTTCCCAACAACTTTTCTTCCTGGCAATTCTCTTTTGGATTAGTTGTAGTGTTTTCCTGCTCGCTGTTTTTTTGTAACAATGAAGCAGCACTATTTACATAACATGTCTTTTGGTCTGTTAAGTTTTAAATATGAAATGGTTTCCATAATAAAAAACCATTTTTGAATCTGATGCCAGAGAGAAATTTAGTGCTTCAAATCTAGTCCTTCTGGAGTCACATACCTCTGCAGTGCTATCAATCTGAGCAACATGTGTTACTTCTAACATATCTTTTACTTGCATTTTTTGGCTATTTGTCTTTACACATCTCTCCACTTTTCTGTCCAGCAGAAAAATGATCCATGATTTCTGTGAGACCTTTCAGATTCAGAACAGAGTCAGATCCATTTAAGTCGATTGCTGGCTATTGTAAGTCAGTGCAAATTACCCATTACTGCAAAGCTACTCAGTCTTTTTTTCTGTGAATGTGGAGCCTGCTGTACATCTTCAGTATATGATGAGAATAGCCTTGAGACCATTCTTGGTTCCTGAGTTTTCATATTTGAACTTTAACAGGTTTTACAACCATTGAGAAAATCTGAACAATAAATTTCAAGGCATGCAACATACCTGTTTTCATGCACCTCATTTGTACATTTTCTAAACCAATTCTTTTCGTTAATGGGTACAGCAGTCTGTACTGTGTTAGTCATGAGGATACTTAGTTTTTGTGCACTTGAAATAAAGTAGTAAGAAGCATCTGTCCTTATACTCAGGTGAATAAACAGAAAATATGTTCTTCTGAAGAAAAGAGTTCTTGTCAAATGAACCATTTTGCAGTTCAGAATGTTCACTGACTGCTTCTTTTGGCTGCCTAAAGTTGCTTCTCACTGCACATTTGATTTCTTCGTTGTCTGCAAATAAGGACTCACATAAATCCTGAATTCTGGTACCACCCAGTACACAACTAAATGTGTGCACAACCTGTTTGGCAATGCTTTGATAGAGCCCACAGTAAAGCTCGATAGAGCCCACAGTAAAGCTCAGAGATTCCCGTGCTTAATTAGTCTCTTGGGCTCTTTTTTTTTTTCTTTTTTTTTTTTCTCTCTTTTTTTTAGCTCCTGTTTGTCTCTCTACATGTCCTACATAAATTTTCAGTCTCAAAGCTGCTTGGAACAAGAACTTCTGGAAGTTTGGCAAATACAATCAATAATGGCATCTGCATTTGGCCAGAAGGGGTTTCTTTGACAGTCACAGATACGTTTGAAATGAATCACTATTTATGTCATATCTGGACTTGTACATTGCAGTTTAATTAGCTCAGAACAAGCTGCTGCAGTAAGGTTGCTCACATATATGTAATCCTGGACCACCTGTTCTGTTTCTGCTCTGTAGAATCCTGAAGTACTTGATTTATGTTGCTACTGAATTCTCTTTTAATAGCAATAAATGCAACCTGACTATCCTAGATCTATCTCTACTCCATAATTTGATCAGCATTAGTCCAGCAAAAGGAATTCAAAAGCTTCATCAGCATTACTGAGTTGATCTTTATTCACTATGCTTTGTTTAACAGCAGCTTCTACGGAGCAGATGCTGAAAATAGATGTAGTTGATATAGACTGAAAGTTGTGTTGTAGCACTGTTAGAGCATCACTAAATACAGGTCTTTCTGCACCTGGCAGTTTTCAGCAGTAGAGACCCTCTATTCACAGCTGTCAGCTGCCTAGTACAGTACTTGCCAAGTATGCTGAGTCTAAGACCCCAGCTAATGTGAAATCTGTAGATTACTTAGAAGTTGTTAGACCACATGAGGCTGATACACTATGAAACTGGCCTATTTCAGAGTAAATGTAATTATTGTAACTAGCTAATCACAGCATTCTATGCTGCCTTTAGCACAGAGCTTTTCATCATAGCTCTGGACTGAGAGAACCTAGACAGTTGAGTTAGAGGAATGATGCTTGAAGGGTCTTCTTTTGGTTGTAAGAAAGCAAATTAATTTCCATGTATAGGTAGGTTGTGAAATTAAGTGCTCAGGACTGAATTACACAATTTATATATGCAGCACTCTGGTAAAATGTGGCATTCACTTCAGTTTCCTTGTCTTCCTTGTACAATGCAGTGGTAAGTCTGATCTTCACTGACATATGTTTTTCTAGATCCCAGCAGTGTTATCTCCAGGTACTGTTAGCCTTCTCCTGGATGCTCCCTCAGATGTAAACTTGCTGTATCATTGTAGTAAAGGCACTCAGTTTTACATATGATCATCAGTTTTTGCTGTACTGCACTGGTGGTTTATGGGATCCTTTGCCCTTTTTCTAGAGACAGACACTACTAGACTCTACTGTTTGTTCAGTTTCAAATTAATTTGTTTCTTATTGAATGTCCTCTTCTATTAGCAGAGGATGAAAAGGGACTGCTCATCAATTTGTTAAATCTGCTTTCTCCATCAAAAGCTCGTCCTTGTTTTTATGGAGAAGCTCCTTCTAGACTGTTGCCTTCCTCTCCCTCTTTTTTTAATGTATCAGTTTTCCTACTTGCTACCATTTAAGAAGGCTGCTAGTGCTGCATCAGTATATTCAGGTTTTTTTGATACAGTAGCGTTTCACAGCAATGCCCTGGATGGAATGTACATACACTTCGTCTGGCACAGCAGTTCCAAAGAGCAAACACCAGTTGAAGATTTTCGTACTTCTTATGCCAAAGTCTCTGAAAGATGCGATGTCTGTAGCAGCAGTATGATCACCTGACATCTGCAGTTTCCTGGGAAAACCAGTCTTGAGCTTTCTCAGGATGTAGAATATTCCTAAGTTCATTGCCATTCTAGTCCAAAATTTCTTTTACTATGGAGAAAATACCCCTGTTGTCTGTGACACATGCTTGTGTGACTGTAGGCAATGCTTTTCACAGTCCTCTCTAGTAATTTTCATTGCAGAGAAGAAATCTTGGTTCTTCCCTTGACCAGTTGTTATTAAAGAAGCATAGAATGAGCATGTGTTGTTAGTGGTAAATCTTCAGCATCTCGACTTGCTTTCTGGATTTTTAACTGAACAAAGTCACTTCTAGAGTTGCAGAATATTTGCATAGTAATTGAACAGGCCAAGGTTATTTAGGTTGTCGCTCCCTTACATATTAATCCCTCAATATACATTCCTGGAGTCCACAGTGATAACAATGTGACTAAATGTTCAGCATATCAGTTATTGACTTGGAATTGTGACTGTTCTCGAAACAGACCTGTCCTGTTCTAATATTTGTCTAAGGATTTAGCTTCCCTTTTTTGAAAAAGCAAACAATTTCAATGTCATTTTTAATGGCTTCAAAAAACTTCTAAATTTCATTATGCAATTTTGTTTTCCACTTCTTGTCTTATGTATATTACCTGCATCTACACATGGGTTTAGTCAGTGGTTGCCTCCTGATGTGAAAGAAATAGTGCAACTTTGATAAGGCCTTTAATCTGGGACTTTGGCGGCCTGTTTCTTAGCACCACCCTAGACTTGCTGAGTGAACTGGGGCAAGTTTCTCTGCTCTCTGTTTTACCTGACTGCAGAAGGATGAGTACTTATCATCAGGATTTGTTATTCAGGCAGATTCAGCTGCAGGACTTCTGGGAAAATTGAAACTTAGGTGGTTCTTTCAGTTAAGAGCAGTTGTGTATTTTTATTTGCCATACTAATGCTGCAAACCGTGTCTCAGCAAGTCTTCTCTGCATTTATGTTGGATTTTTTTTTAATTAAATGATCCCTTAGTAGTTCAGAGCTGAAAGGTGTTATATGCTTGGCTGTGAATCATAACCTTTTCAATATCTTCCTCTTTCCCCTTCTAATTCAGGGCTGTCTGATTTTGAGTGATGAACTGAATCATGCATCTCTAGTGCTTGGAGCAAGACTGTCAGGAGCAACTATTCGAATCTTTAAGCACAACAGTAAGTATCAGATGTTGGACTCTGCCTTACTGCAGATCCTATAGATAGGATCCAATCTCTTGTATCTTCTAATAGCTGGAAATCCAATTTCATGCAATTCAATTGCTGGTTACCTGAAAGGTCAGAAGACTGCTGCTACTGAGAATTTAATCATCCTGAATTGGATATTTTTTTAATATATTCAGTCCCAACTAATAACACTTTATTCTGAAGCTGTTCTGGCTTACAGAGGCTGCCCTTTGGCAAGTGTAGGGACACTGGTGTTTCAGCATAGTTGGATAGCTCAGCATGGTTAGACTGTTCTAACAGTCCATGTCACATAATAATTCAGTTTTGTAGGGGTCTGGGTTGCAATTTGGGGAATAAAAAAGTTTAATTTTAGTACCAGATGCTGGTATTATCCTACAGTACAAAAGCTTATGATTACAGATGTCCTGGCCAAACTATACAGTCACAAATTGGTACAATGTAGCACTAAAGGAATTTTTGGGTTGTGAAGCATAGATTAATTTCACTGAGTTACTTTCTTTAAGTATTGTTTCTAAAATATACAGATTTTTTACTTTCCTAATTTCATCTTCCTCCAAAGGAGGTATTTTAATAACTCTCAGATTAGAAATACGTAGGGTTTCCTTCACTTACTCTCGGTGAAAGAGGTACCTGTTGTCTTTGATTAGTAAAGCCACTACCTTCATACTTTAGCTACTCCTGATATTCTTTATAGTGTCAGTCTCAGATCATGATGACTCCTGCTCTTTGAAGTGTGTGGTGGTGACAGCAAAGCTTAGGTGGCTGCAATTACGTTTCTTTCTTTGTCCTACTTGATAGTGGATTCTCTGCTGTGCTTACTGTTTCTTTTGTTCTCTTTTTCTTGTTCTCTATTGTTTGAATAATTGTCTTTACAAAAATGTAGAGCTTATTGTAAGATTCAGTAATTTATTTTTTTATAAATTCTTCATAAATCTTGGTTGCTGAGCAAGATTACAAAACCTTTGCGTTCTACCTCTGCATTTGCATAGACATGCTTCTGAACATTGCATCCATTTCCAGAATTTCAAAGAACACTGGTGACAAACATAGTTCTGGCTATGAGGAGAAGGACTTTAGAAATTTTATTGTGGTGAGGAATATATGATTTGTGGGAATAGGGTACAAACTAGCAGTGGTGAGATTGGGGAAAAATCTAGGAACATTATAGATGATGGAATTCTGTGAAAGAGAATGGAGTGGCCAATTAGAGTGAGAAGACAAAATGCAAATAATGGTCTTGTCCTGTCAAGATGATGTTCAGTTTATGTCTCTGTATGTGTTCTCAGTCCTACTCTTGGTATAGTCTATGCTGCAATAGTTAACTTTATTTTTCTGGGAGGTTAATGACTTCATTCATGTTCTCCTTTTTAGAAACTACATGGGGAGGGGGGGAAATGAAAAATCCCCTTAAAGTCCTTGTTCAATATTTTTATTTCTTCCTGCCTCATTCTGTAGTTTGTCCTTTTTATTAAGGTCAGACCTAGTTCCTAGTCTTTCCCTCTTTCTTGAGGGATCAGAGCAGACATTTATTTTCCATTGTTCTCCCTAACTGCACTAAACTTGTATTTTCTTCATTGAGAGATTTGTTGAAGACGGGGACTACACTGCTGATTTCTTCATCGTTGACTTTTTCTCAACACTAGCTGTCTTTTAACAGTCTATTAACTGACCTACTTTGCTGTATAATTTCTAGCCTAGTTCTAGTTCACAAGCTGCTCTTGCTGCTACAACTGCCCTAGTCTACCAATTCTCTTTCCATGATTAATTGTGCCCTTTTTCATATCCTAGTGTTTGTATCTGTCTCTTGCTCAGCTCTTTGGCTTTTATGTTTTGATTAATCCAATCTCCACTTCTTTCCTCTAAGATTTTTTCTCAGGAGTGATTTCATGTGTATTTATTTGTTCACATTAGTTAGGTCTCTTAGAATTGTGTCTAGTGTTTGTAGCCAAAGCTAATGAGGTTTCAGAATACATTGCTACTAACAGCTTCATCTGTCTAGTTTCTGTTAATGCTAAACACTGTCCTCTTTCCTACACTGGTGGTTCTCTTTTCTTCCTTTTCTCTTCTTGGTTTAGAAGCTTCCTGTTCTGCACCTCCAATCCCTTCAATTTTAAACAAAGGAACAAAAAAGTACACTTGTCCTGCTTCTTGTCCTATACTTTTGTTCTGTCTTCTACTTATCTTTAGTTGCTTATCCTTGAACTTGCTTGTTCTTTTTTGCATTATTTCTATCCACAGGGACATTCTTACTACTTAAATTGCTTTCTCTTTTCATCAAAATGAGATACCTTTCTTTCTTTTTTCCCTCCCTTCTTTGTGTCTAATGCTCTAACTTGTGCTTTTAGCTTAGGGTTATGAAATCGTTCCTCAGAGTTCATACAGTCACCCATTCCCTTCAATCTCATCCGTGGGCACGCAGCTGGACAAAGCCTGTGCTTATTGACTTGTGTATGGTCTGTCCTCCACGCTGGAGCAGTTTGTGCATTTCTGGAGTATTGCTGTCTTTAGCCATGTCAAAGCTCAAGCTGGTAGCTGTTTTGGTACCATTTAACAGTAATTTCTGGTGCAGATATGCAAAGCCTGGAGAAGCTGCTCAAAGATGCTATTGTGCATGGGCAACCTCGTACACGGAGGCCCTGGAAAAAAATTCTTATCTTGGTGGAAGGAATATACAGGTACAAATTATTCTTTATATTCCTAAGACCCTCCACATGAGATCCAGATGATTAGTGTTTGGGTTTCTTTGCCAAATAAAACTATGAATATTGTCACTTCATAGTTATTTCATTAGTCTCATCTGTAAATTAAATTACGCTATGTTTGTCTCACATCCTGGGCTTTCTGTTGCTAGAACTATAGCTGCACCTTGTGTTATCACAATGCTTCCCACATCCTGATTAGATTGCAGAAATTAAATAATCAGAACTGATTATTTATGTCAGAGTTGTGGTCTTAAATTGCTTGTCCATTCCATTCTTTCTGTGTTCACTAGATGATGCTGGTGCAAATGGAATTGCACACATTTAATGTTTTTGCTGAGAGCGAGTTAGGAGGATGTAGTGGGCATAGCTGTGTTAGGCATTTAAATCATAGTGACTTTCAGCACAAAATGATTTGGTTTGGAGTGCTACTGAGAGCCTAGTCAATTCTTAAAAACAACAGGTAAGTAGACGTAAAGTCAGAATATTGTCATTAGGGTGGAAGTAAAATTGAGGTGATTCCTTTATAAAATTGTCAGTGAATGCATTCCTGTGGTTGCTGCTGCTGCTGTTGCTGATTTAGTTTGTATGTCAGCAGCCCAGAGATGTCAAACAGGTAGAAAGTAGAGATCTGGGCCCCAGGTGCAAGGAGGAGAGGTGAATCTCTGCAGAACGTGGTATGTCTAGCAAATTTGAAGTGTTCATAATTACTGAAAAAGTGAAGAAATCAAAGCCATAGTGACTTTAGGCTCTGTAAAGTGGTCTCAACCATTAAATCAACTTACACTGAATTTTTGTTTCTCAACAGTATGGAGGGATCAATAGTCCGTTTGCCTGAAGTGATTGCCCTTAAGAAGAAGTACAAATCCTATCTGTACCTGGATGAAGCTCATAGTATAGGTGCCCTGGGTCCCAGTGGCCGGGGTGTAGTGGAGTATTTTGGACTCAATCCTGAGGATGTGGATGTTATGATGGGAACATTCACCAAAAGCTTTGGAGCTGCAGGAGGATACATTGGGGGCAAGAAGGTAAAAAGCTGGGAATCTCATGGCAGTTTGAGGCAGATGGTGGAGTCCTTCATTAAGCATTTCAAAGTTAATCTATTTCTCAAGTACCCTGATTGTCCCTTTGTTTCATAAATTTACATACTGTCTAATAATGTGAAAGTCTGTGCAGTGCAGAAAAGTCTAGTCTAGTAAAACACCCCATAATTGTTTAGTTCTCACGTGGTAAATGATGATCTCAGTTTGCAGTATGTACAGTAGTGATGTAATATCTTTCTAAGCACTTTCTAGGAATCAGCAAGCAGGGATTTCTTGATGTTCTTTTTAATGAGACTTGCAGGAAAAATGAAGTTTTTCAGCCTTTTCTGGAGGAAAATCCCTTTCTTAGATTAGTCTGGTAGAATTGATCCCCCTGGACACAAGTAGTCTGCTTTCTAAAAAGACACATCTTCACTTTTGTTTTTTTTGGTTGCTTGTTTGGTTGGTTTGGGGGTTTGTTTTTGTTTTGTCATTCTGTTTGTTTGGGGGTTTGGGGGTGTTTGTCTCTTTTCTGTTGGAAAGTACAGCTAGAAAGTGTTGCCCTTGTCAAACCTCTTAAGTCTCAGAGGGGCGGTGTAAACAATTCCCTGTTTTACCTTTCTCATATCCTAAAATATATCTCACAGATCAGGCTTCCAGGCTTTATTTGAGGGTAAACTTCTACCATTTTCCTACTAGGACAATTTTTTCCATATGAATCCAAAGGAAAATGGGACTTACAGATTTTCCTCTTAGGGAGTTTACTGTAGTTAGATTAAAATTACTCTTACATCTTTCCCAGAAAAAAAAGCACCATATAAATCTTTCCCCAAAGGTAGTGATCTATTGGGATTAACTCCATGGTATAAGGTAAAGCAGGTAAGAGTCGTTTTTAACTGTCTTTTAGCTACTGATTGAAGGATTGTCTCAGAGGTAAGAGGCCTTGAATATTTCCACCTAGTTTATTTTGGAGTCCCTTTAAGCTTCCTTTCATTTAACTCTGACCCTAGACAGACAGCAACAGGACACTTCCATGTATTTCCATACTGCATTCCCAGCTTGTGGTAGCTACAGGGTCATCATTATTCATTTTGTGAGAGAAGAAGACAGAATCTGTCCTGGCATTTATACTGGTGTTTATAATACTTTGCTAGGATGGTCTGGGTATTTTAGCATGGTTTTGTTACAGTTCACAAGCAGCCTAGATCTGAGCTGTGTTGGTCCTTTGTTCCCATGTATGACCTGCTTTTGCCCTCTAACAAAAATAGTGCATTGGTTAACTCAGAAATGCAGGAGGGTTAGGCTGAGGTTCTTGACTCCTGAATTACACCTACTGCTTTATTTATATTGTGATCATAAATGTGAGAAAAAATTTTGTAATGGGTTCCTTGTTTTGTGTCTTTTGTTGGGAAACAAGTATACTGAGCATGATACATAAGCACCTGTGGATCCCACTCCCCACTATTTCATTTGTTTTATACTCCCTGTGTTATAATCAACACTTTTGGAATGCAGCCTGGGTGCAGCCAGAGTAATGCAAACACCTTGTTACAGTCCACTGCTGGTGCTGTTAGCTAAACAGGTCTGTTGTAGGCATTTGTCTCTGATCAACACCCATTTTTGCCCTGTGACATGATTATGGGTTGTCATGTCCCTGCTGTTCACTTTTCAACTGTTTATTTCTTGTACTGTAAAATCAGTCCTTGAGACACTTGTTCTCTTCTGGGGCATTCTGGAAGAGGTTTCTTGCGGTGCCCTGTTTTATTGTGATTAAAGACATGACAGTGAAGCATTTCTTTGAGTGCTGGGAAGCCAATGTCTGATGCCTGTTGTGTTTTGCTAGGAACTGATTGATTACCTCAGGACATACTCTCACAGTGCAGTGTATGCAACATCAATGTCACCTCCTGTTGTGGAGCAAATCATCACCTCCGTGAAGTGCATTATGGGTGAAGATGGTACAACTGTTGGTGAGTCTTTCTAACTGTAAGCATGTAGAAAGGGGAAGCCAAAGAGAGCCTCTGTCTCTTTGACACATTCATGATTTTCTGTAAGTACATGTTGGGTTGGAATTTCTGGAGCAATAAACCAGTTTACTATCCTTGGCAGATCAGCCTAATAACAGCATAAAGAGTTTCCAGGTAGAGGTGAGTCATCTTAGTCTTATCTATGGCACAGTATTGTCTTCTATTCATTTTTGTTCTGTGTCTGGCTATTCTAGCTTCCTCCTTTTTCTTCCCATTGTCTGTCAATTGTTATTTGCCTCACTGTATACATTGCTTTCAGAGTATTTTGCTGTGTGTCCTTTACAGTTGTGTGTTGGTTACTGCAGGGCCAGTGCTTCCAATTTTCATTTCTAGTATAATTTGATGTTTGCATCTCAGTTAAATATGGAAATGTTTCTGAAATCCTTTTTTACTTGGGGAGCTAGAGGCAGTTTTCAAAATCAATGAATTTAATGGACCAGAAGAAATTTGGTCTATTTGTCTTTATAGTCTTAGTTTTCTTGTTTCATTATGAAAGTAAAAAAAGAGGAAATTTTTACTTGTCTCTGTGCATTCAAAGTCATAATCACAAATTCTCATGTCTCATTTGCCTAGTGGGTAGAAACTTCCTTCAGTTATAGCATGAAGTAGACAGCTTGTACTTGTGATTTTCAAGCTGCCTTGAAGCTGAAATGGCACAGCAGTTTGCATGCAGGATACTTTTCCCTCTTCACGGGTAACTAAAAGGCTGTGAACAGCTCACACAGGATGACAGTATAGTTTGCTGAGGATTTGTCAGTGGTGTTCAGATTGCAGGCTCTTAGAATTCGGACTGCAGTATATATTGAGTTCTGGGAGCTTGAGGTGTCTGGCCACGAGGTGGTGGTGGTGTATGCTCAAGAACTGAATTTGCTTTTGAGTGTGGACCAGCTAATCTGTTGGATAACTCTTACAGTGGAAAAGCTCACTGGAGAAATGACTTGAGAATTTTTCTCTTATAGCAGGTTTCATTTGGTTTGCTTACATTATCTGAGAACAGAGTTAAGTGCCAGCAATTGGTGTTGGTGGTTGCTCAGTAGAGATGTCATCAGTGAGGCAAACAGAGCCAGGCAGCAGCCTGTAGCTGTGCTAGCTCTGAGTGGCTTCCAGGTGAGATACCCGTACCAGCCAAGAGTTGTCCCCCTGCTCTCAAGTACAGATAATAACCAAGCTTCAGACTAAATGAGAAGTTGTCTTGCTGTCTTCTTAGAAGTGACTGAGCTCTTTATAGCTGTTGATTTGCCAACAATCTGTGGTCTGCTTAGGCATTGCTTGTATTGGTTTTCTTCCAGTATCTGTTTTGCTTAATGAAGCAGGAAGCAAGGAGTGTGTATGTGATTTCTGTGTGCAGTATTTAAACTCAGGCATTTTTACCTCTTTCTGAGGCTACAGTGTGGTAATGGTTCAAGCCAGGAGAATGGAAGTAACTTCCACTCCTGGCTGTTCTTGCCATTGTGCCAGCAAGATCCATCTGAGCTGAAAGGCAAAATAGATCAGGAACCAGTTTGGCAAAAAAATAAACTCAAAAGACCTTTTTTGTTCTCATGTTGCTTAAAATGTATATCAGGCTATATCCTGGTAACTTGGTGCCAAGGAGTACAGATTTCCTGGTCACTCTTTCTAATGAGAAAATAAGTGTACCATTTCAAAGAGGTCTCGGTAAGCCCAATTCCTATACAGCTGTAGCAGTTTCTGTAAATGATGGATGTAACACTGGATGTAACACTGGATAGCCAGAACCCTCTTGAATCTCAAATGAAAGTCTTGTGAAAGCATTACTGGCTTTTTAAGCATCTAAGTCAACCTTCAGCTTCGATAAGCACCTCATACGATGATTCCTGCATGAAAGTGATTCTGTGTTCATTTTCTGCAGAGTGCTGTTTTCCAGTAATGCTTTTTTTAAATTGCCTTAAGGCTTTGGAGATAATATTACTTTGTAGACATTTTCTGTGGATGAAGTTGGAAAAGGTTCAGTTGGGTGAACTGGGCTGGTGCTTAGTGATAGTATGACAAAGTTTTTTCTTTGTTTAAGGGCTTTGGCTGAAAAACTTCTGTTTGGATTCTGTGTAAGTACAAGTGGGACTCTGGAGGAGCACTGCCTGCAGTTGTTTTGATTATGAGAAAATGAGGAGTAGATGGGTGCTGATAATAGTTGTTAACTGTGGAAGACAAGTGGAGAAATAGTGTTAAACTGGGTCACTGGTAAGCACCTCTGAATTGACTGCATATTACAAAAATTTCATTGCTTTTAAATTAGTCAAGCTGAACGAATGGATGAAGGAAACTCAGAGAGGGCAGTGATTTTACAAGAGCATAGGGGTTGGAGTTGGAACCAGAACAGTAGATGGCTGACTCCCAACCTCTGTTTTGGGCCACAGCTAAGTCTTGTAATGGCTTCAAGAATGCTTTCTTGAAAAGAGCCTTTGCGGCCTCTGTGTCTGCCTGCTTCTGTTTACCACATGCTATTTGTAATAGCTGCTGTTCCTCATGGCATCAAACCTTTGTGGAAATTCTGATGTCAGATTGAGATAGGCTGTAGCCAGGGAATAAGTAGTAGGAACCAATTAGTTTTTGTTGATTAAAGGTTTTTTTGTATATCATGTTGCAAGAATATGTTAGTTTTTCTAGGTTATTTCTTAATCTAGGGAAGCATTTGGAGGCTCTAAACATACAGTATAAGGTGTTGTAGTTACTAAAATTTTACATAACTAAAAAAAGTTAATGTCTCCTTTCAGATTTTTCCAGCAAGCTGTCAGTGACTAAGTAGGATATTAGTAGGAGGCAGCACATACAAAATACAGATGTTATGAAAAGCTGAATAGCTGCTTACAGAGAACTTAAGATGGGTGGCATGCAAATGTGCTGCCTGAATTGGGACGATAGTTTCTTGTGTCTTGATTTCTGTTCAAACTAATCTATTCTTTGTAATGCTTATGCATGTAAGTTACTAGCAAACCCCAGTCACTCTGAAGACAGTTACAGGAATATAATTGTGTATGAATACACGTATATTTCTTGCTCCTTCACCCAGACTGCAAAAACCACACCAACAAGCAAAGCAATAGCAGAACTGTGTTATGGGTTCTTGGTAGTGGTGCTTCCAGTATTGCATCTTCAGCTCCTCTGAATTTATCAGATTGATGCTCTGTGTCTGTCCTGTTTTACCTTTGCATTTCTTGTTGTGCACTCTAACTGGCTAGATCATCATCGTGTGGTCTTAAACAAAACATACTTGATCTGTGATGCCTTTGAGAATTTCTTCAAAGGAACGGTTGCCCTCAAGAGTGTTGAACATCTTGAGCACATAGACTCTGGTCAAGAGAGCTCAGTATCTCATATCACATTTGGAGTTGATAGATAGTAGAGCAAGGTGAGCAGGAGAGACAGAGAAGGCTTCTTTCAGCAAAACCAAACTTTTGGAGCTGTTTTCCAGTTGAAAGTCACTCTGGTTGAAAACTTGTAATGAGCAAGTGTTGCAGATGCTTGTCAGCAGTTCAGTGAATACTGCTCTTGCTCTCTCTTCAACCACAAAGATGAATGAACTTTGGATAGTTTTGTAGATAAAGGGGTTTTTAAAACAATGATAATAAAAAGGCACAATAAGCAGACTTTTCAGGGTCATAGTATACACAAAGATGACAAATTGTTTCTTGGAATGGAATTCTGGAAAGCCCTAGTGTAGAAGCACTTGATTCTTGCTGTCCATGTGGTGTTTGGGTTATTTGAATTGACTGTAGGGAAAATGAGACAGCTTGGTGCTTGTCATAGTAAATGAGACATTGTTGGGATTTGTAATGTTAAGTACTTGACCTGTCTTGGTGAATTTTTCAGCATCAGTGGTTTGGTTTGAGTTGAAAGCTGGATTTCTTGCCATTACAATCTCACTAGGTCTGAGAATCCAGCTGGCTCCTTTCTGTTATTTACATGAGCCAGCGATACATCCTGTACAACTGGAGTTCTGTTAGCACTGTTGCTGTTCAGGACCCAGCGTGGTTGTTGCCTTGATAACATTGCTGGGGGCAAGTGGAAGAAAATCATAAAGTAACCCAACTGATATGCAGGCAAATCAAAACATGCAAAGTGAAACCAGTCTAGGGACTGGTTAGCCACCCTCAGAGGTGAAACTTCATTTTCTGTGTATTAAGAGCTGAAGATGAGTCTCAAATCCAGCTGTGTTTTAAGTTTGAACTAAAGCTGGCAGTGCTAAGGGCTTGTAAAAGAGGTGAACCACTTCCGTCCATGGACATTAATCAATAATAGTAATTCTGCATGTTGACATTTACAACAAGTTTATTGTCTTCCATCTCAGTTTTAGGAGGCAAATATTCCACACCTAATCCCAGAGCCATAGATAGCATGTACAGAATGGGATGTGGGTAGACCTTGTCCAAGATGGCACTTAAATTTTGAGCACTGCATGGAAATGAAGGATTATTATCCCACATAGCTCAATGGAGGTGCCAGTTGCGTAGGCCATCCCAGCTGCTAAGCTGTTGAAAACTCATAACTGACCTTCGAAGGCTGCTCAGCCAGGTAGCAGCACACAGTCTGGTGGGTATTTGTCTCAGCACCGTGGTTGTGAAGAGCTAATGATTCTATGTCATCAGAGAAATCATTAAAAAAGTACAAATATGTATTTCTAGTCTTGCCATTGCTATGTGCAGCAATATTGAGCAAGTTAAATCAGAAAGGTAGTTAAACCAATTATAACCACAAGTAATAAGAATGTACAGCTGTCGTGGCAGAGAATTGAGCTTAACTGAACTATTGAAGGACCTTTGATACACTGTTAATATGCACGGGGAGAAGCGTGCTGGAAAAAAACCCAAGCCTGGTCTGCCTTAATTCTGAAGGAGAAAAGACTGCAATTAGTATTTTAATCTCCACGTAGTTAATCAGGCCCATACAACATCAGTAGGGGTGGTCCCGTGGTGTAATGGACAGCACTCCGGACTCCGAATCCCAAGGTCGTGAGTCCGAGTCTCAGTGGAACCGTCCCGGGCAGTTAAATGCCTCCCTGCCATCTGATCCCGTCAGATCTCGGATGCTGAGCAGGGTCAGCCCCGGTTAGTACCGGGTGCTGTCACAGTCCCGAGCACTTCACTGTCACCGTCCAAGCTCGCTCGGCCGTGGCAAATGGAGCTCGGGACTTAAACGGTGGGGCCAGTTCTGCGCACGCTGAGCCTCACCTAAACAATCCACTGGGCAGTCTGGAAGGGCACACCCACGTGGGGGAGAGTCCTTCCCAAATCTTCGTTAGCGAAGTTTGGCCATACATACAACATCAGTAGTTTAATCAGCTGCCTAATCAGTAGGTTTCTTTAAGTTGCACGTTTTGTATCATTACCTTTTTCTTTCCAAAGACAAGCAAGAACTATATGCAAGTATAAAACATAAGCAGTAATGAAGGAAAAACCCATGTTTCATCACCTGGAATTGAATTTTAAGTAGCTTAAAATGTCTTTATGAAGGAAGTCTGTACATTACCATTGTTAGCAGTAGATCCACAAATAAAAGCAGTGACTGCTGTTGTACTCAAAGGGGGAAATAAATACTCCCTGTACGAGCTGAGGTTGAAAACATTCAATTAGCATTAAAATCGGTGCATTTGAATTTCCTCCAATAATGCAGTTGTTAATGAGGTGTTAAATTATCACCTTGGGAACCTGGGGACCAGTCAAAACTAATTTGAGCAAAGTGAAAACTTTTTTTTTTGTTGCTGCCCTTGAGAATCTCAAGCTGAGCTGGGAAACTGTTGGAAAAACAAATACTCTGGGGGTCATAAAGAGAGTTTCCTGCTTCTCTCCAGGGGTCTAACAGTTTTAAACATCATTCTCTGTATTTGTGCTTCCAGCTGAGGATCTTTTAAATCCAGCTTGTTGCTGCACCCCTACCTCCCTCCCACAGAGCATGGCAAGCCTCCAGAAAAATTGCTTTAACCTGGGCTGAGCAGGAGAAATCTTTCAGCCTTTGATGCTTTGAAGAGTGTTTACAGACATTAGCAGAGCTGTACCCTTTGTGTTGTACATTGGAATGTGAGAATTCTTCAGTGCCTCTTCATTTGAACCTTATTCAACGTTGTGGTGTTCGTGCAAGAGCTTATAAACCTTTATAACTGTATATCTACTTTATTCGCATAACATTCTGGTTTTTGCTATTTCTGTTCAGGTGTGAGCTGTCATCCTGTGTCTTCTTAGCCTAAACTGATCTGTCATAGTGGAAAAACAACGAGGAATGTGGCTTTGTTGAAATAATTTAATTTTTCTTCCTTTCTTACATTACATTTGGTTTAAAATATGTGGCTGACTTTTTACTCTCAATAGCACATGAGGTGCTGCATTTCTGCAGAATGCTGGTGTGCTGCTCCTACAGATAAAAGGAGAAAATACTGTAGCAGGTCACTGCTATATATCGTTAGCAATGCAACTCAAAGTCTGGTACATCAGTAACACAGAAGTAAAGCATTTCAGTGTGAGTAATCAAAAATCAGGTGATGTGCACTC
>JAOXXN010000065.1:42010016-42029213 GCA_026770055.1 Myrmophylax atrothorax | reverse complement strand
CACTCTGTCTTTCTTTGGGTTAGTGTGGAAGAGAGTTCGTGTTTTCTGGTGCAATACATGATTTACTAGGGCAGTTTTTTGAAAATACCAGAATGACCCACACAAGCACCACTTCCTATCATCAGTCCTGGCAACCACAGCAATTTTCTACATGGAAAATGTATTACTAGTATTAGAACAGTGTCTGCAGTATAGAGACTTCTCTGAAGATATATAGTGTAAATGTTTCTGCCTGCTTTGGAAACAAAGGTAGTACCACCAATAGGTGGTAACTGAAGCCCTTGCTGTGGGCTCTGTGTGTTTGTGTGTGCACATGTGTGTGTGGTGGGCCGTGTGGGACTTGCAAACCAGTTGAACTCCTGTCCATGCCCACTTTAGCAGGTTCTGATGTACAACGTGGTTGGCACCAGGTCCACTCATGCCGTTTCACATCAGTGCACTTGACCTACCGCAAATTCCCGAATGTAGACAATCTTGACAGTCTACAGTGTGTACGTTTGTCCTACTAGTGTGCAGATGTTTGCTAATGTTCCAGAATTAATAAACTTCCTTAGATAGCACGCATTTCTTCTTTGAAGGAAGAAGCTGTTTGAAAGACCTACGTGCCAATTAATGTATTTTAAGAGCATATGGCCAGAGGAGAGATTTGAGATTGCTTTAAATAAGATTGAGCAGATTCTGTTGCAATCTAACTTCAACAGTATGGTTTAGTTCAAGACAAACTGGCTTGTCAGGGACAGGATAAATCAACCTGTAGAGCTTCATTCTGCCACAAGCAAGCTTCTGTTAATGCTCAGGTTATTGCCTAATCGTTGCATATTGGAAAAATTGTGGTTGCAATACTGCCTACGAGGGGCAAAACATATTACAGACTATGCTTGCTTCTCAAGTTCATGCTGGCTAGCAGCCTCTAAGATTTCTTAACCATTTGTCCATGGCACTGGGACTGAAAAGAGAAAAAAAGCCAGTAAAATGGGCAGTGGAGACCTCATTTTGTGCTGCAGTTAGTATCTCTAGAAGCACTGTGTGCACACAGATGTGATACTCTTACAGAATAACTATCTGCACCAAAAGCTGGAAGCAGAATGTTTAGTACCTCCAATCTGTACTGAAAATAGCTGTCTTTTCTAGGATTATAGCTATATTTCTGACAAGTGACCTTTTGTTCAGGACCTGGCATTGTAGAGGTAGTCGTGGGTTTTATATGCATGGCTTTGAGCTTTTCAGGATCCTTGGAAAACAGAACTCTGCAGGAAAAACAGGTCTGTAAATGTCACAGGAGAGACAAGGCCTCCAGGGTTTGGACCTTTTCAGGCACAAAACCTACTCTTCCACCTCACTGCAGTTCCAGGTGGCAGGATACCAGGAGCTTCTTGCCAAATACAACTTAGTAACATGGGAAAGCTCAACATCCTTCCTGTTGAAATTATTGTAGAGTTTTAGGGTAAATCTGAGAGCACACGGGAGAAGGACCAGTATGGCCGATACAACAGATGTGCATGCAGATGTGGCCAGCTCTGACTTGGTGACAAATTTGCAGGCTATGGCTTTTATCATGAGATTAACTTCTTGGCTATAAGCATCTTTGACATCAAAGAAGAAACTTGAAATATTGTACAGGATCTCTTTGGGAACAGATGAAGGTCTTCGCAAAAAGATGTATGAAGACGGTGTTCTATGAAAGATCATAGAAGCATAGAATCGATTGGGTTGGAATAGACCTCCGAGATCATCAAGTCCAACCCTTGGTCCAACTCCAGTCCCTTTACTAGATCACTTAGATGCACTTAGAGCATTCCCATCTGATTTTATAGTTCAGAGCAGCACTTCACTGGCTAATGCAGCTGTAGGGAATGAGGGACAAGACTGTTGCTTGTCATCTGCAGTTAATTTGCACTGCTTCTTATGACTACCTTATTGTCTGTGATTTATGTGACATATAAATCCATCTATTTGGCTGGACTGGCTTTGAGTTTCAGAACAGATTAAGCCCTATGGATGTTGTAAAACTTTGTGCTTCTATAGCTTCTATACTGGTTTGATGTGAAATTAAAAAACAATGCAGTTAGAAATAAAAATAATGTTTATTACCAGCTAACAAGAGCTTCACAGGAGAACTAGTGTATTAAAGATCATCCAGCAGAGGTACTGAATAACTGCTCTAAATGTGAGTACTTGGATATCTTGTCCAGTCTATGGATTGCAGCACATATTCCTTAGTTTCTTAGAGATGTGCCTAATGACAGGATAAATAGACTGACAGACTAGATGTTAATAGTGTTATTAAATAATAACTGTTCCATAAAACAGCGTAGACTGTACTTCACTACATTTCTCTGAAGACTATTCTTGAATTTGAGAATTTAAGGGAAAATTGTTTGTTTGTTTCCCTGGACACAGCAGAGCTTAATTCTTCTTTTCCAAGTTGGATTTTGAGAGGTGTTTCCTGTTAACACAGGACATTCAGTGACAATAGACAATAGACATGGTTGTCAGGCTCTTCATCCTTCCTAACCCTGAGCTTGTGCTATAAACTGTGTTGTATACAGTAATTTTTATTGCATTTTAATCCTCTTCATTTTTATAATACTTGTACCTGTCTTTCTTCACTATGAGCCCATTTTGGAGTAGAGCAAGGCTACATGGTCTTTTTTTAGGATTTTGTCCATTTGGAAGAAGGAGTTAATAGCTCATAGCGTGTTGATTTTGGATATTGTGCTCTAATATCTTGGTTAAGTCCATAGATTTTGGCACCTGGTTAACTTAGAAATTTTAGTCGGTAAACCTTTGGAAAGTCCTATGTAGATATAAAAATAGTCCCCTACAAGTGTTGTCTTTGGATCAGTTCTTTTGACAATTCATCATGAGGTGTAGGATTTGCAAAACACTGTCTTCGTGGAAGCTCTGTAGATACCTGGTACACAAGGGGAATTACCCTTTGTTCTGGGAAGTGGGTGTGGGGTCTGGGGGGGGTTGATTTATTATAATGGTCGAGAAGCTGCTGCTGCTTAGGCACGATCTTGGATCCGTGTGGTGGTGTTCATAAGACAGCTTAAGTTTTGGGTTTGGTGTATTCAGTGGGATTGAAGGCTTGTTTGAAGGCTCGTATGAGGGACTTTGAGAATATTTTTCATGGCAAGATTTTTTTTAACACACATTGTAAATGTTCAATGATTTCCCTTCAGATCTGAGGGCTGTGTAACGTGGCCACAAGGGCTGAACAATCCATACGCACTTGTTTTTCTATGGTAATAATATATTGTGCAGTGTTTCAAATGCCTTTTCTTTAAAATGTTGTCTGTATAGATCACACCTATTAAACTTAAGCATTGTGCTTTTCCTTGGAAAAGGTGGTGTGCACTACAGCTTTTTTACATGTTACAGGAAAAAGAAATACGGTTTTCTACACTACTTCTTGTGGTCTATACATGCAGAGAACATCTATGCCATATAGCATAGAGTCAACTCCAGCCTAACAGCAGCAGCGTGGCAGAACTTGGGCTAATGATATGGAACAGTAAAATAGATGGGTTTTGTTATTTGTTTTATCTCTTTTGAGGAGCATAGTTTTAGAAGAGATCTTGCGCTACCACTGTAAATAAACTCTGGAGATGAAAGGAGTACATAGAATTTTGTCATTTTTGTTCTCCTCATGCTTGAGGTAGAGCTGAATTTGTGTTTTATACTGACTGTCATGGCTAGGCTTCATGAACAAAGATTTGGGAAGGGCACTACCCACGCTTGCTGCAAGTGTGCTGGTGGCTAAAACACAATGCGGGATGGGCAAGTCCAGTTGCATCTACTGACTGTATCCTTCTGGTTTTGACTGTAGCTGTCTTAAAATGTAGAAGTGGACTGCTTTGGTGTTCTTATCACACATGTTCAGCTGGGGTGATAATCTGACTGGTTTTGTAAGGTTTTTTTCTATCTGTATCATATTTTATAATTAATAAAGACAGTAATACTAGCTAGAACTAGGTGACTGCTACGTTATGTGTAGTACTTCATGACTGAAATATATGAAGAGGCCTTCATCATGTATTTTTGTATGTATTTTTTAATAGCCATTCATATCCTTCATCATCTTCTCTTGTACTACAAAGGCAAAGAGCATTTCTTAACCCCCTTGTGGTGTTGTTTGAAACCCCAAGGAACAGTTAACTTATATTGGCTTCCATTGTGAAAACAGTCTGCACAAAACAGATGGAAAATATAGTTCACACTCTTCGTTGCTATGTTGTAAAGCTACTGAACTGTCTCCATGGAAGTCAATTATAAACATCCTTAATATAATATGCTTTGTCAAAGCTTGCACATTCCTTAGCTTCTAAAGAAATGTGATGTTTGTATGTGTTCCTGATGTTTTTGCTCTCTGTGGCTTTAATCTGCCATAAAGGTCTGCCAGCCTATTTGTACTGTACAAAGGTTTGAATCTGTTTCCTTCTGTCTCTTCTTCACTGTTGCTTTCTCTTATTCTTGGGATTTTTAAGGGCAAAGATATGCTTTTTAAATTTCAGTGTCTGTGGTATCATAATAAGAAGGAAATAGAAGGTTTTAAATATTTGCTTGTCTCGACAATTCTATTAACTTGGCAAGTTAAATTTTATTGAAACTTTATAAAAAGTTGTGATTTTTTTTCCATGGGTTTGACCTTATGGTGAAGGGGCCATGATTAGTTCAGAAGAGTAGACTGACCAACACACATTTCTGTTCCTTCTCAGCAGGACACAAGAAGAGCTGTCATGTACAGCTGTCTTTGCAGTGATTATGAGTGCTGTTATCATGACTGTGCATTTCTGATCATACAAAATCTGTGTGAGCTAATATGTGAGGAGTGTTAATACAATCCCACAAATCTTACCAGTGATTAATATGTAGAGTAGATAATACATATACCCAGGCAACACCAACTTACTTGCTGTGTTCTGGAGGAATAGCCCTAATCACGTTCTTTAAAAGTACTGATTGATCTGAACCAATGCTTGATACATTCTACTTCAATGTAAAAATTACTGTAAAATCATAATTGTTAGGATGCAGTGAATTTCAGCCATGTGATAGCAGTGTAACCAGATGCAGTGAGCAAGGTATAAACAAACACAGACAGCTATTATGAATTACATTTCAGAAATTGCTTTTTGGATTTCCTGGGGTGGGAGTTCTTGCAGGCAATACTGCATTTGGTCAGCAGATCCGTCAGCTGGTGTTGGAGTGAAGTTGAGCTGGTAATGTGCTTTTGTTATTATTTTCTATCACAGTACAGTTACTTGGTACTGCTGTTCTGTTTAGCTATGACACTGTAGAGAGAGCTTGAGCTGCTTTCAGAAATTCAACCTCTGGAAAAGTTGTGTGTGGAAAAATACTGTGATGGCTTGTGAGGCTGGAGTTAGGGAAGCCTTCTGGGTCTCTTCATGAGCCTAATCTCTCACTGCAGCATTGTTATACACTGATTGGAACATATCAGAGGTGAGTGTAATGTCACCATGAAAATGGAGTTGTTCCTGTGCAATTCTTTGCATATGAAGTAATTTTGTGTTCAGTGAGTCTTAGTGAGTTTTAGATACACTGACGCATGCTCTCGCTTCCTTGTTCTTTACTTTAATGTAAAACAGAGTTCATGGATAATTTTTTATCAGCTTACAAGGTCAGGCATTATCTTGAATTCTGCTTTAAGTGGAAAGGGCTTGTGTGTTTCTGACAGCGTTTCACAGGAAGCGCAGTGTTTTGGCTTAATTTTTGTTTGTCGATAGATGATAGATGAAATTCTAGTAGTCATTAAGGAATCTGATTGTACCAGCAACTGGCAGGCTTTTTAAAGACTTTCCTAAGTCTTATAAAACCAGGTTTCTGTAATGCAAAGTGCATTTTGATTATGCAGAGAAATAGTAAGAGACTGTATTACGATTTCCTGTCTCTTGAATCTGAGTTCTTGCAAGTTGGCATTACATTTGAAGACATGGTTCTCTTTTACATGGATAATTTAAATGGATTGTTTATGTGGTGTGGATCTACTATTTTATAATTTCTGTATCTTTAAAATCAAGGGACTGCTGACAATAAAGAATGGGGGCAATTCATAAGATAAACCCCTGTGTAAATGTGAATGGGAATTGTTTTGGGGGGGTTGGGAGGATTTCTCTTTTTATGGTTGGTTGGTTTGTTTTGTTTTTTTTCCTTGATGCTAACTTATTGGTAATTAAGACTTAAAAAAAAAATCAATGCTTGCCTCATGACAGTTTTTACATGTTAGGCTTCACAGCAGTCCTTGAGCATAATCTATAACCACAAGTGTTCTGGCAGCCCAGGTGTTTTCAGGTTCTGAGAGAAGACCCAGTCCAGAAGAGCCTTTGCCAGCCCAGGGGGATGTATGTCCTGCTGAATAGTCCCTGCCTGTTCTTTAGGTACTGTTGGTGCAGACTTCAAAGACTGCTTGAGGTCAACAGATCATTTCCTCTAATTATCACACAGGGAGTCTGATGGTAATGGCTCTGTATCCTTGTTGCTAGTCTTTTTCTTATATATACACAGGGAAAGGGCAGTTTTTAAAATTAGAGGGAGTAAAATCACTGCAGCTCAAGTGTTAAACCTTGTGAAGGTTACTGCTAGGAACCCAGTGGTTCTTAAGATCTCCTTTAAAGGCTGACAGATGTAAACAGATGCGTTTTGTTGAATTACAGCCAGATTAGGCTGTTGGTATCCCTTTAGCTGTGAACTCCTGAGAGCTGTATGTACATCACAGAACAAATAAAGGGTGCAATGAAAAAGCTCTAGATTCAGAGGGCTGATCTCTTCAGCAACCTGAGAGCAAATGTCTGTGGGGGCTCCTGTTACAGCCGGTGCATCAATTGATGAACTGCACAAAACAGCACAAAACCTCACGCACTTCAGTGGCAAATATGTAGCATGTCTCAAATGCCAGACTTGAATAGGAATTATCCTGGTATTAAGATAGCTGAAATATTTCCATATTAAATTACAAATAATCCTGTCTCTTGGATGCACCAAAGAACTGAGTGTTGTTCCTGTTTTGGAGTAATACTGTAAATGGGAGAGATTTGAAAGTTCATCCTTTGAAACAGTCAGTGTATTCTCTTGGCTATATTTTTATCAGTATGCTGAAAATACCTGGTAATTTTAAAAATGCTAGTTAGTGCACCCATGATGTTGCATACCAGTGGTGCCTTTGAAAAGCTGTTTTCCCCAGCACTGCACTGAACTTCACTTCATTACAGCTCACACAAAGCTCAGCAAAACTGATTGTTGGTGCCTTTTGTGTTTTTGTTGGTTATGGGTTTTTTGGGGGGGAGTGTCCCTGTGTTTCGTTTAATTACATCTTAATGCAGATACCAAGATGTCAAGAGGGATTGAGGTGTTTCAGTTGATAAAATAGGTTAATTCAGTTTCTGGCTCTAGAAAATTCAGATTAATTAGGAAATCTGTGTCGCAAACTAGAAGGAAGAATCATAATGAAACCTACATAAAAGGCGTTCGGACATGTTTGTCCTTAGAGCTCTATTACATGATTTGATATGTTGTTAAATAGAAGCTGATACCACTTCAGTCACTTACTGGCGCAGGAGGTGGATCAAGAGGAAGCTTCTGAACATGCTACAGTCTGGTTCTGCCTTTGTGTAAGTGCTGACATAATTAGCAGCCGATCGTGTGGCCTGTGGTGTAGCCTTATGTTCTTGGGCTTTATTTTTCCAAGTACCGTGCATCAGTTGTTATTAATGGTTCTGAATGTATTTTCTTTGTGTAAGGGCAAATGGCTTCAGTTGCCTTTAACTTTATTCATTGGATTGACTGGTTTCTGTCTTGACTAGTTTCTCATTAAAGTGGCTTTAATAGTAGTGGCAACACTGATGCTTTATAGTTCACCAGGAGTCTCAAAAAAGATGATTTTGTAGTATAGTCTGTGGGTAATAACAGAGTTGAAGAGAAAAAACTGTACAAAACAAGAACAGTAGAAATATTTCCTTATCAAGATGAAAGTAATTACCTCTACCTTGTGAAGGACATTGAGCTTTCTCTTGTGTGCACCTTTGCACACTGAGTGTGAGTTGCTGCACACCTATGTGTGGGCTCGAAAAGCCTCCAAAATCTCTTTTGCAGGCTAGTGCATAGGTGCAAGAAATACTCAGACTCTGAGAGAAGTGTTAGTAACTGTATCTGCACATCTCTGAAAGTTTATCAGTTGCTGTCTCCATTGTGTTGTGTCCCCACTGCATGTGCTCGTTAAGAGTGAGCAACAAAGAGATTTTCCATTGATGTTTGAAGTTGTGATGGGGCTGGACCGTGGTACCCTATGGGAAGAGCCACCCTTGCTTGTTCAGACAGAGAAGACAACTTCTTCTTTTCCTGTGAAGCTTTTTGTTCATGCACGTAACTGTGCGTCTTGGGAGAACTGAGAGATGCTACGCTTTGTCTTCAACCCTTTTTTTATGAGTTGTGGTCTTCTGGTTATTAAGTCATCAGGTACTTAGTTCAGCTCCTGGAGGTGATAAGCAGAAAGGTATGTCAGTTAAGATCTGTGCCAAGTCTTGAATGCTGTCCACTTGTGGTTTGGGTGGTTTTTTTTCTTTTCTATCATGCTTTGTTTTTCTTTTAAGGCTGTAAATCACATATAAAATAAAATAAGAGTCTGAGTAACATCCTTTTGGCAACTGCTGCATGAAGGAAAAAATGTACTGATTTGATCTTAGTTTAAGAGAAGGTCAGTCAAGAGTAAACTGTGCTAAGCCATCTTTTGGTACGTTTGTTACCATTGTGGAACTGAAACTACTTGAACATTTTTGTTCTACCCTGTTGGATGTAATTCCTGGAAATGGTTGCACTTGGGATTTCATCTTACCTTTAGTTTCCCAGGCTAGATAGTTATTCTAGCTTTTCAAGATGAACAAAATGTTCTGGTGTTAGGAAAAGAGGATGTTTCTTAACCACTTCATTAAATATGTACTGTTGAAAGAAGGGGAAGCTGCAAGTCCATTTTTGACTTGGAAGCAGGCTTAGAAAATGCTTTGAGTGTTCAAGTAATTACTGCTTTTTATTTGGCGGAGTTTGAAACTCAAAGGGAAATTTTTATATGTAGTGAAATTCATGCGGTGTTCTCAAAGTAAAGGTACCATTGGTTATATTGTAACTTGTTGAATTACACTGCAAGATCCAGCCCTCTGAATCGCTCCCATATAATCAGGACATGTTTCCAGATGTCAGAGAAGTGTCAGCCTAGTAGTGTTTGGTCTGTAAGAGGTGGCTTTCAGTTCTTTAGCTTTGCTTACTAGCTAATCTTTAATTCTCTGTGCTTCAGAACCCTTACCTATTAGTCTTCCTCCCAGAAGAAATGTTGCTACTCCTGCTTTTGAGATGCAAAAACACAAAGCCAGAAGAGGTGAATACCAGAGCAGTGAAGATCTACCATAGTTTACTTAAAAAGCCTGGGACATAGTTGGCATTTTAATGCAGTACAGCTACTTTCCCTGTAAAAATGAAAAAAGTATATACAAAAAGCTTTTAAAGAAAATTCAAAATATGTCTATTGTTTTGTTGAGTTTTTTTAAATTTTGTGTCATCAGTGTCCTCTGAGAGACTTGAGCTGTGCTTTTAACAAATGGTCCCCTCCACTTTGTGAGTCTAATGAACCCTGGAGCTGCACAGTGGGAGTCTTGACAGACTGGAAGTTGCATTAAACAGCTTTGCGTTTTTATTGAAAACATTGTCCTTTCTTCAAAGGAAAGGTAATTATTCTGCCCTGGAATGATAACAGCCCCTCCTTTATTGACAGCACACCATCTGGTTGTGATAAATTACATGGTCCTGGCAAAGCTGCAGCATTTTAGTAGCAATGGGTGACATAAAAGCTTCATGTCCAGAATGGTAGAAAATAAGAAATAAAGATTGTTTATGGAAATTGCATACTTCCCTGTGTTTGGTGTCATGGTTTAACCCCCAACCAGTCACAGTTTTTTCTTCTTATGTTGTCTATTAGATGTACCTCTAAAGGAAAATTTCAGAAAGCAGGAGAGTGTATGGCATTTTTCAGAAACTAATTGTTTCTGCAAGTTCATTTTCACTAAAGTGTTGAGGAACTTGAAAAAGTGACGATAGACATCTTGAGTATTTCAGATGTAATTGGCACCATTTATTTTACGCTACCACCCAAGGACTGGACTGTTAGTGTAGTTCTCACCTAGCAGTAAGAACTGTGTAGATTATTAAAGGGTTTTACACAGAGATCGGTTGTACTTAAACTCATTTGTTGCTGTAGCTCCAGGGAGGTAGGTTCCTTTTCTGAAAGCTTGCCAAGTAGTCAGTTTACATCTATAAGTGAAAGTTCAGAGTGGTGTTAGGTAGTTTGCTGGCTAATTTGTCCTCCTGGCAACTACCACTTTTTTTTGCTGTCCTAGCCAGAGTATCGTTTCTTCCTCTAAGCTGTTTAATTATATGATACTGTTTGATTATATGATACATTCAGGCTTAGTTCTTGTGCTCTGACAAAAATAAACATCTGAACCCGTGATGATCGTTAAACAGAAATGCCTGTAAGAGTCTTGGAGGTAAGAAACAGTTTTGGTTCTCTTAATATCTGAATTATAACTCTAAGAGAGGTTTAAATGCCTGCAAGTAGAACAAATTGCATGTAACTTTCTATAGTGTCTGATTTGTTGAGAATGTTGGCCGGTGTCTGCTTCTAGATTTTATTTCAGAACACAATTCTAAATCTCTTCAATTTGTTGATTTTATTTACTTTAAAAAAATAATCACATCAACCCTATGACGAAGTTTATTGTTGCCAAGTTCTTTTAATATCTTTTGTGAGCCTATTTGCTGCACAGCAAAGTGTCATCAACTAGCTCTGCAAAGCATTTTAGTCTTCTTTTTTATTTGGGCTGAGGTAGCAGTAATACCACTCATTACTAGTTCTTACTTTCCTACCACTTCTGTTTTTAGACTTGGAGCCCATGCAGTTATATTTGCACAATATGGCATGAATAACGTTTGTCTTAGATTTAGATGTAAAAAGAAAACACTTTGAACCTGGCATTGCTATGCTTGTTATTTCTGTGGCCAGGCAGTTTGGACGTGCATGTGGGGATTGGCCACAGGTTAAAATAACTCCGAAGCCATGTGGAGTGGTTGCTAAAATTCAGTCAAGAATTTTTATGTATAGTGAGCGAAGTGCCGTGGCAAGTGTGACTCACTGCTTGGCTGCAGGGTGCATGAGAAGGAGATGTGTTCTGGGGTGGCAGCTTGGACCTTCACCTTTTGTGGGCAAAATACCTCAGCAATTCGGAGCCATTCAGGCGAGATACATCATATCTAATACGCGCGGTTTGTTGATGAGCAAAAGTTACAAAGTGGTCATTATTATTAGTCTCTCAGACCAGTAGACTTGACATTTTATCCTCTCATGTAGGAAGCAGCTAAAAGTACAAAGTAGAACTGAACTAATATGTGTAATTTTAGTGTGTATTAATTAATGTGTGTAATGGTTTCTGCATCTAGTAAATTGTAAGTTTTTGATGATTTTAGGGTTTACCTAAGAGGGAAGGAGTTTCTGAAAACTGAAACTGTGAGGGTGGTGAAGCATTGGAACATGCTGCTCCGGGAGGTTGTAGTGTTTCCATCTGTGGAGGCAGTCAAAACCCCAACTGGACACAGTTCTGGGCAACCTATTCTAGTTGATCCTGCTTGAGCAGGCAGATTGGACTGGCTGATTTCAAGACACCTATTCCGACCTAAAGGATTTGTGAACAGTGAAAGTGGTACCTCCCACATCAGTAGCAGCTGTTTTCAGCACATTCAGACATTTTATCTTTTGACACAAAGAATAATAAACCCGTCGAGAGCATCTTTTACGTGCCACAAATGCCTTTTTCAGGAGTGTTGTATGATAGGGAAAGGTACACTGCAGATGCTTCAAGAGTCACTGTCTGTACGAGATGCATCCTAAAATGACCTCGTTGTATTGACACTTCTTAATTGTATCAATTCCTGATGCTTCATAGGTGATTTATGCCTGTTTGCTTGTGGGCATTTCCAGCCTGTGATCAGGGAAGCTGACTTGTTCTCTGATGAGATTCTTTCTGATGGTCTTTGGCAAGCCAATGCAATGTGTCAGTAGCCATCCTACTAGACCTGGGCTGGTGAGGATAATGCCAGCATCTCATTTCTTGGACAAACCATAAATATATTAGGTACTCTCAGATCTGATTGTGCAGAATCAGATCAGGAGATCATCAAAGCATTTGGAACCTCTGTTTGGAGTTGAGTGATGCTCATGGGTAGAACATTCTGTTACAATTACAAAGGATGTGTAATTGGTAAGCAGGCAAAATTCAAGGGGACATTCTTACCTTACCAAATGGACTGTTTTGTCCCTTGTACAAGCTGTTACATGTCCTGTGCTCAGCAGTTCTGGAGTTGCTATTCGATTACTGTCTTTCAAATTTACCTGTTTGTTAGACAGGTTTTTTGCATCTGCCTTGGCCGCTTACATCTTTGAGATGCTATTCCCTACATTCAATCACCCCATAGCCTTTAAGTACCAAAGCAGACCAATCAAGGTGTTTCCTCTATTAAAAAAGGCTTCTTTTCTAAGGTATGTTCCACTGTTCATTCCTACTATAGTTTCATGCCTTATCAGGACAACAGTCATTCCTCTTTCCTGCTCTGAGGATTACTTTTTTGGTGATCTTCTTGCAGAGGAATGACTGGCAGCTTTTAGTAGTAATTTCTTTCTTCCTGGTGATGTTTGACTTTCATCCAAGTCAGGTTATTATCTTCTTGCTTTTTAGGTTTAAGCTTTGTACTTCAGTGCTGAAACTCTACTTCTGATCATGGAGAGCAATCAAGTCTTGTCCAAGATTTCAGTTTATCAGTGGCTGCAGTTGCTTGGTGAACTATTGAGGTTGGTTACAGAAGTCTCCTCGAGTAGTGGAAACATACTCTGCTAATAGCAAATACTCTAACATAGCCCGAGATAACTTAAAAGTGTCTTTCAGACCCCTGCAGGTCAATTGTCTTACATTTTAGTTGCAGCTTCATCACAATCTCTGCCACTGATACAGCATATGGTAATGACGCTACATTTGGTAACTTAGCCCTTTATTCACGTCTGTTTTAAAGATTCAGGCCTTTTGTTGGCTACTTGTAATGACAGGGAGTGCTTGGAGTCTTCTGTCCTGTGGATTTTTAGATCTATCTTTCTTAATGAGTGTAAATACTTGAGGTGTTACTTTCATGCTATTTTCCTCTGAGTCCTTAGCAGCTTACTGAATTCTGTAGTTAAGAATCTGTAAAGGATGTGTGTAAGGCTGAGCATCAACCTTGTTTCACTTGAGTGGGAAAGATGAAGGTTGCTATACAATTGTGCCAACTAAAAAGGCAAAAAGTATAAAAGTTGATTACTAATGATGTATGTACACCCAGAAGATTAAACCTACATGCACACAAAATAATTAAAGAATTGAGTTATTAAGAAATAATTTCCCTTCCACTTTAATGACTATGGACCAATAATTTACATTTCAGCAACTAGAAACACCTCTATTGGAGTTTACTCATTTTATATATTTGCAACTATTACCACATGTTTGGTTTATGCTGCTTTTAGGAGCCAGCATTGGCCAGATTTGAGGCAGGATGGTCTGTTAACCAGTCTTTTTTTCTGTAACATCAGTAACATTCTTCTGGTTTAATCTCTCTTTAAAGCTTGAGTTTTCAGGATCTTAAAAAAGGATTTTTGCTGTAGAAAAGCTGACTCCCGTAGTTTGATAAACATTGGCTCAGTTTAAATCAGTTGAGTTTAATACTGCCATTACTAACTCCTTAAAATGTTTATTCATGCTGATCTCCCTAGCACATGTATCTTATTTCAAAGTCTCTCTGTTCACATGATGAAACCTGCTGTTTGAGGCAAAAGATGAGTAATGAAATAATTATAATACTGTCATGGCTGTGCACAGAGGATACTGATACTATTGCTATGTCATCTTTTAACATGTTTGTATCCCCATATTGTAGAAACTCTGTGACATGAGCTAAGACTTGTGCTCACTGCTGTGCAGACACTGGCACTGCTCTAGAGAAGTTTAAATGAGACACAGAGCAGGGCAGTATGAAGAAATCAGCCTTACCCTGTCAATACAAATACTGTTTTATTGGCTACAGCAAGGTTGGGCAATACTATTACTGTGATATGTGAAGTGCATATGCAGCCTCATCACTCAAGTTCTTTTGTGGCCACCAACACAGAGTTTCTATTAATAAAACAATAAACTGTGAAACGTGTTATATTTTGAACAATTAGTAAGATCTGGCAAAGTGCCTCCATAGTGGCGTTTCTATACTTAGAGGGAGCTTATAAGAAAGATGAGGACAAACTTTTTGGTAGGACCTATTGTGATAGGACAAGGGGCAATGATTTTAAACTAAAAGAAAGTTACAACGGGGTGGTGGAACACAGGCCCAGGCTGCCCAGGGAGGTGGTGGATGCCCCATCCCTGGAACTAGTTAAGGTCAGGTTGAATGGGGCTCTGAGCAACCTGCTTTAGTGAAAGATGTTCCTGGTCACGGCAGGGGGAATGGAATTAGGTGGTCTTTAAGGTCCTTTCCAACCCAAATCATTTTATGATTCTAACAGATTGTATCATTCCAGTCCTATCGAGAGACATGATCTCGTCTTGGTGAGAGCTGCATATCTTTAGGATGAAGTTCATGGGGAGAGCAGGCTGCCTTGGAGTTCTCTAAATGCAGCTGGTAGTTGCAAACAAAAGCAGAAAGTGCAAATATAAAAATACTGCTCTGGGCTCTGGAATATGCCAAAGGCTTCAATCTCACCAGTATATATAAACTCAGTGAATACACAATACATGCACCCATCTGTTTTTTGGCATGCCTTTAGACTCCACTGGAACTGTTTAGTTTGATAGCAAATGCAATGACAGATACTTAATATTAGCATAAATTTTGTTTCTCTGAGACCTTTCAATGCCAAGAATATCAGCCATAATGTTTCTTTATTCCTTTTTCTGTTTCTGATTCTCTTTGGTTTTACCATTGCCAATTAAAAAAATCAGATTTGACCATTTTCCTCTCTCCTTTATAGCACTGAGCATTTTTGCCATCACCTCTGCAGTGGCTCCATGCTGAGTGCCCGTGTAATCCAGGCAAATCCCCTGCGCACAGTATTGCTAAAGCCACAGTCACGGGGTTAACTCAGAATGGTCACGAGCCAAGCCCTTCACTGCTTCTCCTAAAATAAATCGTTGCTAATGCTGCTGCCATATGGCCATGAACATGAGCTCTCAGTGGTCTTTTGATTTCCTCATCCATGCTTTCAAGTGCTGGCTCTTAAACTGGACTTCTCCTACCGTGTTATTTGTAGTTTCTCTCCCAAGCAGTGAAGTTGGAAGCACACAAGTATGTCAGAAGAATAAATAACTTGACTTGACTGTCCCACTGGAGGTTCCTTAGCATCTCCGGGGTGAATTAAGCACAGATTTCCTGTGATGCAGTGCAGGCCTTTTTGGGGGAGCACATGCTGTGAGCAGGTCACAGGCACCCTTGGGTACCACAGTTGTGGACTCCTGGTGTGCAGCACTGGCCACTAGTGGAAGGTGCCCTGTCCTTCTGGTGACCCTGGGCTCAAGACATGCAGCCCAAAGACTTTTCCATTTCCAAGCTTGCTTTAAACCTGGATTCCCCATCAGCCCTGCAGAAAACCCCAGTGAGTCGCTTCTGTCTTCTGACTGGTTTGCTAAATACTAGAGTTTGAGCTATTAAACAGTAATATAATAGTGCTGAGTTAAGTTATTAATTATTTTCTCTAAATTTGTCACTGTTCTGGCAGGTTCTCTTGGCATTTGCCACTGTGAGATCTTTGCCTCTTCATGAGAGGAAAAGGAAGGCCAGACACTGATCTCTTCCCTGGAGCGACCAGTGACAGAACCTGAGGGAGTGGCCTGAAGTTTTGTCAGAGGAGGTTTAGGTTGGATATTAGAAAAAAGTTCTTCACCCAGAGGGTGGTTGGGTGCTGGAAGTGGGCACAGCACCAAGCGGGACAGAGTTCAAGAAGCATTTGAATGATACTCTCAGGCACATGGTGTGACTCTTGGGGATGGTCCTGTGCAGGTCCAGGAGTTGGACTCCATGATCCTTATAGGTCCCTTCCACCTCAGCGTATTCTCTGATTTCTAATGTAAAACTGGGGGAATACAGTATTGTGGCCCATGCATTTTAATGTGTCTCTGTGCAATCTCAGGTTACATCCTGTAGTTGTATGTAATACTTTTCTGAAGATTTATAGTGAAAATCTGGATGTATAATTCTGACTGCAAACATTGGCAGCAATGCAGTGTTCACACAAGCAAACTTGGAGAAAGCAGATTGAAACATGTGGAGCCACCTTGTCCCTGGAACTTAAACAATTAGATAGGAAAAGTATTCTGAAAGATAAGAAACCAGTATGTAATATAAATATGTATAGAATTTTCTTTATTAGCTTTCATAGTGTGATCTCTTGAAAGAAACCACTGAAACTTTGCTGTATATACCTCCATCTTGTTCATGAGCTGTTGTAAATCACTTTTTTTTTTGAGGCTGACAGAATAGGTTGCTGTGGGAGGTCACCTTTCCATTATTGAGTGGATGAGTGCTGCCTTTGGCAGGCTTGTACTGCTGAATAGGTCTTGATGCCTCTTTCTGCCTTGGGGTGTGAGTTCATGTCAGGAGTCTTCTTTCTGACAGATAATGTTACAAGCGTCTTAAAATCGGCACTGGATGAAATCAGCACATCCCAGGTCCTTAAACATCCATTACAGCATTTTTAACAGCATTGTGCTCTCCCCGTCTCTCTTAGTGCAACTTTTCCTTAAAAGGTAAAAGTGTTGGCATTTAATCAACATTGAACTGGAATTTTGTTTAGTGTTCCAGTGGTTTTTAGTTTTAAATCTCACTCTACTTGCTCTGGTTTTAAGTTACTCACTGTAGTCCCTAGTTGGTACTACCTTGTTTCTGATCTGATCCTTGTTTCCGGTCAGATATTCTTAAACTGTGCTTGTCCTTTCTGCTAGTTGATAAATATAAAAACATTTTGTTGGAGGTTTTTTCCAGCATGCAAATGTTATTAGAAGCCATGCTTGAATTCTGCTTTTCAGCAGAAACCTTCAAGAGGGGAGTTTTCGATACCTTGTATGAAAAACATGTTCATGGCAGTAAAAGGGTAGAAGTGCTTTTATATCTTCTCAAAAAAAGAAATTGGCTGTTGTGTTGGTTTTTTTAATTATGAAGTATTTACAAGTTTAGTGTCCAGAAAACAACTTGACTTATTATGTTAACATTGCAAAAGATCTTCATAAGCCCTTGGGAGGCAACTTAGCTTCTGAAAGCTTAGTGGAGAATCTGTTAAATCAGCAGAAGAATATTGAATTCCTGGTTGAGATTTGAAAAATGCTTGTTTCCAAAACAGAATACCCAGAATTATGTCTTCCACTTGAAACAGCCAACCAAAAGACAGAAATGCAGGAATAATAAACAGAATGAAAATATAAGCCTTTGCAAAAACAAGGGGGTTTTAATGTGGAACAATTTACAAGCTCGATTATATTATAGCATCACTCTGACTTGAAAAAACAAACTTCTAGAGAATGATATATGTAACCAAGTTTTCCTCACCAGTTTACTTTGATTTAAGCACTTCCCAATGTCTGAAAATACAGGCTTTTTGAAGTAGAAATTCTCTCATTTTCTTCTGTTTGGCCCATTGATAGCAAGGTGTATATGGAGGAAAAGCTCTATCCATGCTAATGAAATAGTTGCTTTATCTTCTGTGTTGTTCACACTGGTGCTCTCAGAAAAGCAGTGACAAAATGTTGCAGCCTTGTCCATATCCTTTCGGTGTAGGGTGTATTTAGCCATCTTCTGTTTGTGGAGCAGGACATAATGGCATCACTTTGTTTTCTGTGCCTTTGTAATGGATTGTGATATCTTTCTGTCTTTTTTTCTTTCTTTTTCTCCTTTTTGGTGAGTGGCTTGGGGGTTTTTGTTTGTTTTTGAAATTTGTTTTCAGTGATGGTTGACTTTTGATTACATACATGTCTGCTAAAAATTTTAGTCAGTTTGCATAGTCAAACATTTCCACAAAATTGGTTTGTAGGGTGGTCCTGTCATTTGGTAAACAACGGTGTATGCAACAGAACTGACCCTTTCCCAAAGCTCTTTTTGTTCCACACAACAGTCAGTAAACATTAGTGCTCAGGTTATAAAATGCCTTTCAGCATTATTTCCTGAAAAAGTAGGTTGAGATCTGCTGCTTTGATGTCCTTTCACACCACGTGCATGTGGCTTTCCAGCAGGGCTGACCTGCTGGAAAACAAATCTGTGCAGAAGGACCTGGGGGTCCTGGTAGACAAAAAGCTGCCCATGAGCCAGCAGTGTGCCCTTGTGACCAAGAAGGCCAGTGGTATCCTGGGGTGCAAATGAACCACTGTGGTCCCTTCCAACCTTACCCAGTCTGTGATTCTGCGTATAAATGCACGCAGAGCCATAATCCCCATGAGCACTTAGTTGGCCAAGTACCTTCTTTTAGTTAGCTTGATTTTTATTTTTTTCTTCTAAGAAAGGCCAAAAAACATAACTGGTTTAGTCCTAGGAAAGCATTTGTTGCAAGGGAAGGAAAAGATTTATTAGATTCCTTGGACTGTGACTGTCAGGAGAGGAGAGGATAAGAAACCTCCCCAGGTGAGCAGTCCTGCAAAAGTGATAGCCCTCCAAGCAAAGTGTAGCTGCTGAGGTTATGCTAACATCAGTAAAGCTGTGGTATTTGTCGGGGTAAAGTAATTGCTGGATAAATCCCTTCCTTGACTGAAATAAGCTATACTATACTATCAAAAAATGATTCTGCCACAAATTAATGATGGCACATCTATCAGTGGGTAATATGCTTCTCATGTCTAACACCTCTGTACTGTCAGAAGTTTGTAAGATAGGACAAGCTTGAAAAACAATGCAAAGTGAACTACATTGGAGACTGATTTTCCGTAAACAATCAATAGTGTTTTCATCTCAAAGATGCTGTATGGTCATAATCTTCTTCTTGCAGTGATTTAAAACTAAATGCCTTTAATATGCCTCAATCAATCTTACTGACAAAACCTACTTCTGCTGCAGCCCTTTCGGTCGCTCGCCCGCACAAAGGGC
>JAOXXN010000065.1:41989972-42007391 GCA_026770055.1 Myrmophylax atrothorax | reverse complement strand
GAACACACACACACACCCGTGGCTGCTGTGCCAGAGCAGAACACACACACACACCCGTGGCTGCTGTGCCAGAGCAGAACACACACACACACCCGTGGCTGCTGTGCCAGAGCAGCACACACACACACGTGGCTGCTGTATCAGAACAGAACACACACCAGCACCTCAGCAGCATAAGGCTCTTTGGGGCAAAACGTCCTTACAGGTTTTCAGGTTTTGTTTTAACCTAGGGGGCAGCGGAGTAATATTTTTTGCTCTTTCCCATCTTTACCTTTTTAGCGAAATTGTTGTTTTTCCTTCTTCATTCAGACTCCTCATAATTGTTTACCTTCTCTTTGTTGGGAGGAGGAAAATAATAAAAAAGGCAGGTTCATCCCATTAGAGGTCTCACCTCCCGAATATATGATCTCTAAACCAAGACAAAGTCAGAGGTTCCTGAGGGCTGGTGTTGTCAATGAAGACCAATGCAAAGAAGGCATTTACTATAACTTCTGTCGTTCTGAGCAATATGACCTCTAAGGCAGAGACCTTCAATAGTGGAGTATTACTCTTTCAGCTTATAGGAACCTGTCCTGAAAGAAACCCTAATGTACTTTCCAGGAGTTGCAAGGAATGTGCATCTCATGCTTTTGGATTCATAAGGGAGTGCTTTCTCTAGAGTGTTGGAATTTTTTTTTCCAGGGAGATGCTATCTGCGTGTTTTAGAGAATATTGCTTGCCTTGTGTATTTGTGACAGGAGAGTGTTTCTCTCCTTTAGATGGCACATGATCTTTACTTCTGATACAATAGCACCGTGTTCTCTAGCAGATAGATGTGCACTTTAGGCTGAATGGTGCCTTGGCTGCTACAAGCAAGAAAGTGTTTTACTGAATTGCAAGAGCAATCTTGATAGGGCTGCAGTAAACTTGCAAAAGGGCATAGAAGTAATGGAGAAGTTATTAGTTAATCCTATAATTCCAGTGTTGGTCTGTCAGTAGCTAGTTTAAGCCATTTACAGGACCCATGAGGGACTTCAGATCAGTTGATCTGATAAGCAGTTCTCTAGTTTTTTTAGCCTTTTGAGGAACTTGGTTCCAGTAATCGTCCCTTTCTTCCCCATTTCCTTCCCTCCCTGAAGGTCATCACATTCCAGTTTCTTAGATGAAAGGATGTTACCAGAATCATTGCACAACTTCTATGCAAGAACAATTGGCAGGGTGGTGTCTGATCAGGCCTTTTTCTCTGGTCTTAAAACTGAAGCTGCATACTGCCAAAAAAGCTGGCTTCTGGAGAATTGCTGTAGTCCTGGAAATCTTTCTAAGCCTGCAGCTGACCAGATGTGGACAGAGCTCTGAGCTTCAGAGGGTGCTTGGGCTGAGAAGGGATTTTGAGATCCAGTCTTGAATGCTCAAGCACTATTTGTGTACAAGTGGGGTTAGCAATGGTACTTACTTACTGCTGTCTCCAGGCACTGCTTGTTTTGTCTTTGTGGTCCCAGAAAACATGGTAGAACTGTAGTAGCAGTTACCAGCCTGCTACTCTGGTATGTACCAGTGGGACTGAACCAGCCAATGTTAGCAGAGCTGAACACTGGGTATGTGCTTGTTGTATAATATTGCAAACCTTACTCAATTAGCATGTGGCATCATTCTTCAAGTGGAGGATTTTATAGTGGAATAGGAGACTAAACACGCTGAGGTGCAGAGAAGAGTAATTGCATGGGATGCAGGGAAAAAGGTGAGCAGAGGACAAGGAACCTGTGATTCCTGGTGCTTTGCTTCACCATGGCTACAGTTCTCTTCAGTTGGTAATGGCACGTGGTGGGTAGTGAGAAGATGCCACTGAATATGTTTTCAAGTTCTTGGTAATATTATTGTAGCCACAGTGACAAGTTTTTAGAGGTAATAATTTCATTAAATTGCCTGATGATTCTAAAGTGAAGTAAAAGCTGACATGCTTTTGAGACCCACAAGCCTGGAGAAGGCAAGCATCTTCCAAATCTCAGTTGCTGTAATAGGTGATTACATCTTTGTAGAGAACTGAAAGACTTGTGCATGAAGCTTGTTTACATCTCAAAGCACTCTTCAATCTATAAGGACAAATCTAGAATCATAACCTCTTTATTGGAAGGAGTTCAGGGAAGACTGTGAAGCAGTTGCCAACTACAAATTAAGATTACTCTTTAATCTTTAGTCTGGAAGGCTCCTAACAACATGGAAAAGGGTGTGAATGTGTAGAGGGTAAAACCATAAAGGTGATGAAGTTCCTCCTGCTTAAAGCACTGTAAACCATGCTTTATGGCAACATGGAGAAAATATATAGCAAAAACTGAATTACTTGACATGGGAGAGGGGCTGATCACAGCAGCTGCATACATTACCTACTACAATGTAATGGTGAAATCTGATTTGCATTTTGATGCAATTGTACATTGCTGACCTGAAATGTCAGAAGTTGATGCATTTCTGTATAGGAGATATGCAAATAGAGCTTTCTCGAGACCTACCAAAGTAGTTTCTTTGTCCATGTAGTTTGGTGTGGACACTTGTGTATTTATTGATTACCTTAATGTTAGAAATGCAACTAGTGGCTTTTGGCCCACTATTTTAGTATCCTGCAGTAGTCCTGTTTCTTCTAATTTTGTTGGGTTTGTTTCTTTTTTCAACTTGATTTTGCAGTCTGAGGTATTTAAAATAACCAAACAATTGGTTTGAAAACATAAGACAAAGCTGAGTCTCCAGCAGAGGATCTGCTCTGATGTGAACCAAATAAAAATTTCATTTCATAAGCTCAGGATACTTTTGTGTTTTACTGAAATCTTACTGCTTTTTGGGGAAGAGGAATTAAGCTTTTGCAGAAACTCTGAGGGTGACAAGATTAAGAAATAATGCTCTCAATGGAGGAGATGTCTTAAATGGCAGCCAGTGCTGTTAAAAATACCAGCTCCTACCCACTAATGATAGGCCACGTTTTGCAAACTTAACAGGTTTCATCCTTTTTTCTTCTGTGATGCCTTTGATGGGATTTTCCCTTTGATTGCCTGGTTGTGGGTGGAATGTCTGATACTCTTGGCAATAAATACTGTATAAGTTCTTAAAATTACATTTGTTCTGGCCTGGAGCAGAGTTGTGTGGGTGTCGGATGTTTCTTTGAGACCTGACGTTCCTTTTAGTTAATCACCTTATGTTATCTACAGCTCTAAAGGAAGGTGATTAATATGTAGCTGCTGACTTCACTGTGGCATAAATCCACATTGCTGTACATTTAATGGTTTGGTATATGAATCATCCGTCTGAACAAGGCACTATTTGGATAATCAGCCATCCAGAAATATACTCCGTGGACCAGAGTAAAGTAATACAAAGTGTTGCTTATTATAGTCTCTTCAATGGCATAGTGCTTAATCTCTTAAGCACATTAGAGTATTAATTGATCAGAAATGCATTATGAACTGCTTAGGTGAGATGATGTGAACTTTTTTCTGGGCAATACAGGAATGCAGTGCACTGTGCTAGGCTAGAATTTAATTAACTAATAAATACGTTGTTCTATGCATATCTGAACAGCTGGAATATTTAAATTAAACTATCTGTCTAATGTTTTGTGTACTGATTTTGACAAATGTCAAAAAAAATCCATACAGATTTGGCTGAATACATGATAAATTGGCTGCTGCCAGTTACGTGGAATGAGCTGGATTATCAGAAGTAATTGGTTTAATTTAAACCCAGCTCATTTTAAGTGAAAAAGGTTAGGGAGCAGCCACGTGATCAGTTCAGCAAGGAGATCTGAAGAGGAAAGTACTAATTTCCATTAATACAGACAAGAAGGACAAAATGTGGTGAACAGGCCCAGCTGACTCAATAGGGTCCATTAATTATTCAAAGTGTAAGCAAACTCTTCAAGATGCAGTTACTAGTGAATTTTGAGCAAATTTTGAATCTTGTTTAAAAGCAGGTAACAACCTTGTTTTGCCAGGTACCTCTTGATTGAAAACCTGATATGGAAAACTAGGGAATGCTTGGACTTGATGGTTATGCCTGTCCTAGTCCATTTCAGACTTGTCAGAAAATGCATGTTCCATCCTGATTACATGAGGAAGAAGAAACTGCAGATTTCAGTTTGCATTTGTATTTATGCTTCCATAAACACAGGCAGCACACTTTAGCTGGAGGTCTTGTGTTGCAGTTACCGTGTGTGACTTACAACAATTGAGTTCACAGTCTTACCTAAATTTCTTTTCTAGGAAGAGCACGTGTGCAGCAGCTAGCAGAGAACACGAGATACTTCAGGAGGCGACTGAAAGAGATGGGCTTCATTATCTATGGAAATGAAGATTCCCCTGTTGTGCCTCTGATGCTGTACATGCCAGCAAAAATTGGGTAGGTTTGACAGCATAACTTCTCATCTGTCTTTTTTAAAGCTAGGATGGTACAAGGATATTCAGAATTTTCTAAATATAAGAAAAGACTGGTTCGATTTTTGCTTTTGTGATCGTTGCTGAGTCTTATAAAACATGGAAACTTCATATAAAAGTGATGTTGAGAAAATTGAGGTTTGTGGCTTGGACCAGCAAGGAAGCACTTTGGGGAAGCAGTTCTGCTGCTACATGTCATGTTTTAAAGGTTGGGAGTGTGTTGGGGGCTGTATGTGTGTTTCCATTCTGTTAATATATAAATTGTATAAGTGTGATAAAGAGGTGCTGAAATTGAATGAAAATTAACATTAAAAGTTACTGGAGGAAGTCTTTCAACCAGCTCCTGGATAAGAAGCAGCCAACATTGCCGTAGTTGAACTTGGAAAATTAAAAACATGAAAAGCGGGGCAGGCAAGACATGATGGGACATAGGTATTTAATGAATCCCAAGTTTTTAAAAGGTCTGGTTTTAATCACTCAGGTATTGGTATTGTAAACACTAATACAGCTGTAGCACATAGCTTTAGAAATGCTTATGCACTTCTGGGGTGCTATGTGGATAATTAAGGATAGAATTCTGCAATGCTATAATGTATATATTAAACATTTTTTGCAACATAAACATAAACCTGATTTCAAGGACAGCTTGGCTTTGACCACTGCTTTTCAGTGTCTGTACAATGCAGTGCTCAATTAACACTTTCAAATGTGGAAAGCATAGTTTCATTTTAAGTCATATCAAACATCTCTAGTGCTTTACTAGCTCAGTTAGGCTTCAGTCTGGCAAAGCACTGTGACTGACACAACAAAAACATCACCTAGCACTCTGCATGAAGCCTTTCCCCACCCTTCTCAGTGTAACAAAGTTTAAAAGGACTCTTACCTTTATGGATGTTGCACGATCTGCAGGGTACATGGTCCAGCACACAAAAGGCATCCTGTTTGCACTGCCCAGCTGGTCTGCCAGTCAGTACAGTCTTTTCCCTGGAAATGTTTATTAGCTGAGCAGTTGGGCCAGTAACTTACTAATTTAAAAACTCAGCAAAAGAATGTTATTTTTGTACATCCTTATAAGCCTCTTAAGTTCATTGCTTCTTCTCACAACAAGGTCAGTTCCAAATGGATTAACCATTTCTTGTGGCATGTAGTAACATCCTCAATTGCACTGCCATTCATTGTGCCTCTCATAGCATACTCACAGCCACTAATTTCTTTAATCCCGTTAAGAGTTTGTTTAGTGTAAGAAGTGTGTGACAGTTGTATGAGATTTTTGCACCTTCCTTAAAAATATTTGGTATCATACTAGATTATCTCAGTTTACTGTGGCAATTCAATGGTTCTCATGATAGGCTCTGAAAAAAGTGTACATTCTGTGACACAACAATGCCCTTTAATCAAGTTAAATTGGTGACAACAAAACATCTTGAAACTGCAGAAACATTCACTTTGGGGTATTGCAGCATGAGGGATTCCTGATATAGTCAAACTTTGGGGGCAAAATCCCTGTTTCCTATCAGAAAGATTTCCAAGCTCAAATTACAAATCCATTTAGAAACAGCCTGCTAAAAGACCAGTCCCTGCCACATATAATCTTTCAGCTTTGTTAGAACTTAATACTATGAAACCTTTTGAGAGGGACCACCTTGGGATTGAATTAAAAAAAAAGACTACTGTGAGCAGGCATTTTGCCACTAAAAGAAAGCACCAGAAGGTCCAAATCATGGTGTTACAGGCTTGCTTCAGCAAGGGCCTGTATGTGTTAACACACTGAGACCTTCATGCTCGGCTTTGCTACCACTGGAGTAATTGTGACGCTCTTGTTCTCTCTGGCAGTGCGTTTGGGCGTGAGATGCTGAAGCGGAACATCGGTGTTGTGGTTGTGGGCTTCCCAGCCACCCCCATCATCGAGTCCAGAGCCAGATTCTGTTTGTCTGCAGCTCATACCAAAGAGATGCTTGATACAGTAAGTGTCTCATCTAGTCTTCCTTTTGCTCATGCCTGCTATAAACAGATACAACAATTGTCTCTTTTTTTGTACACTGGTTCAATGTTTGGTACACAAACTAGTTGAACCTAATCTTCAAAGTCTTCTGTAGTAGAACTGGCAATGACTTCATCTCTCTTTTCTCGTTTCAACAGTGCTTTTTCCCCTCTTAAGAGGCTATTTCTTGCACTGAATCTTTTAGAAGGAAAAAATTGTGTTTCTTCTGACCCTAGATTTTTATTCCAAGGATTAGTATTCCAGTACTTCTTTACTGCTTCAGATCATTTTATCTTAAATGATCCTGTCCTAATGAGTCTGTGCCACATGCAGTGCCTTACTGACTCCTGCCTGCACTAAGCATATTCCAGAGGGAATGGAGGCCCTCTCTAAGAAGGCCTGCATCACAGTTAGGAGATGCTGCCTTAAAAAGTAAGGATGGCAGTTACTCTCTGACTAATAGAGTTGAAAGAGGATTATATTAATAAACTTTACTGTTCTTTGTACGTTTTGGAGTGGTAGCTACATTCAGATTTGAGTCTTCTGAATAATCTTCTTTGATGGACATGGCATGTCTTTGGCACCATCAAAGTTCTGCATTGTATTTTTTTCTTCACTTTGAGAGGCTGTGACTCAGAAGCTAAATTACATTGAGGCATGAACTTGGACTACATGTGAGTAGACTCCCTCCTGTTCAGAGACCTACTTGAAAGAATCCCATGGGATACAGCCTCAAAGACAGGAGGTATCCAGGACAGCTAGTTCATTTTTCCTCCTCCCCTGAAGAATGATCTACCCTGGCTTACAGGAGAGTGAATGTGGCAGGGAGCCTGCATGGATGAACAAACCAACAAAAACATCTAATGAAAGCATATAATAAAAGAGGTGCAAGCAGGGATGGATGACCGAGGAGGAAGAGAGACACAGTTCTGAGCATGCAGGGATTGGGGTCAGGAAAGCAAAAGCCCACCTGGAACTCAAGACATGAAAAGCAGCAGGCAGGGCTTCTATGGGGATATTAGTAGCAAAAGAAAGAGTAGAGAAAATGTGGGGGGCTGCTGCTAAATGGCACAGGAAATCAGGTGACAAATGACATGCAAGAGGCAAGGGGTACTCAGTATCTTTGTTGTCACAGTCTACTGGTGAGGCTTGACTTCAGAAATCCTGGGACCATGAGATCAGTGGAAAAGTATGGAGCAATGAAGGAGGCTCCAATAAGGGATCATTTAAACAAACTGAACATGCACAAGTCTGTGGACCTGATGGGGTACATCCACAGGTGTTGAGGGAGCTGGCTGTTACTGCAAGGCCACTCTTGATTATCATCTTTAGAGGGAGGTCATGGTGACTGGGGAAGGTTCCTGAGGATTGGTAGACAGCAAATGTCACCACTGTCTTCAAGAAAGTCAAAAAGTGTGATCTGAGAAACTGCAGATTGAGAAGCCTCACTTTGATCTCAAGGAGATTGTGGAGAAAAAAATCCTTGAAACTATTTTTGAATATTTTGTGGACAGGAAGGTGATTGGGAGTAGTCAGCGTAGAATTAGAGAGGGGAAATCAGGCTGTGTCCAAATATGATCAGATCATAACACTTCAATATGTGAACAGTAATGGGGCATATGAACAGATACTTCCTAAAATCTTGTAAAAAAAAAAATAGATTCAATCTTTTCACACTTCACTGCTGCAGAACTTCCAAAACAGCAGCTTAAAATGGAATGCTTTTTGTATTTAATTGTTGTTATGAAAATCAGTAAGGCAGTGAGTAGTGTGTGCAGTTTGGTAATACATGTTTAGTGTCGTTGAGTAGTATTAAACAATCTGTCATGTATGTCTGGTGCTGTACTTGCTGTTTCTGAGTTCCTTCTGCCTTGTAAGACCTGAGAGATTCTCTAAGAAGACACTCCAACAACAGACTGCTGAAGGAGTTCTTTCCCAACTACTTGTCCTGCTACTCTTCCCTTAATTATCCAGATTCAGTTGTTTCTGTTCCAAGTAAAAATTTTGAACCAGTATGTTTAGAGAAGGCACTCTCCTTCCCTTCCCTTCACCCTGTATAAAAGGAATAGTATCAAAGATTTGGCTTAGGGCATGGTAATAGAACTGAGTGCATTGACACAAATGAGGGAACAGTAACTTCAGGACAAGTGGACATGGAGCAGGGATGAATGGGTAAGATATGGGAGGAAGGACAAGAAAGAAAACTGAAGATTCTGAAATCATACTGTTGCAAACGGAGCTAAAACTAAAACTACAAATTTGATATGCTGGCACTACCTAAGCAATTGTGCAGTCTTTGCTGTTGGTTGGGTTCTTGGTCTTCTCTGTTAGTGACTAGCTGGAGCCTTTACCATAACAAGCTGCTTTTGCAGAGTCTTCTTGTTGTCTTCCAAAACCTATCTGTCACTTGTATTCCTCTGCTTAAAAAAATCTCTTTTCCTGCCAATTCACTTACAAGTCTTTCTGCATTGTCCAGAAAATGCTTCAAGTTTTGTGCCTTTAACATAAGACTCATTGCTAGAGTACCCCTGTAAGCATTAAATGCTCTAAATTGAGGAAATGCTCGTTCAGTATATTAGGGCTTGTCTACCTACGAAAATTAATCCAGAGCAAAATGAGGTTTGAATTTTGCAGTGAACGAAGAAATCCTGATTTAGCTCAGTATGTGCAGTCCTTGTTCCAAGTTAGTGTAACCCACTTTAAGGTTCAAAATAGCTGCATGCTCTGAACCCAGAACACTGGTGAGGATATAATAAGGGGCAGGTCTTTGTGTCAGTGAATTTGTGTTGTGTTTTCTTGTGATGCAGTGATAAGGGATTGATTCCAGACAGCTAACCATTAAGACATCCCTCAGACCTAATCCCTCTGCTGAACTGTGGCAATAATATCCAGGAAGAGGAAGAACTAAAGTGAATGGACTTGGGAAGAGCTGACAGACAGCTTCTTCAAGTCAGTGACAGGGAGGACAACGTGGTAGCCCATCTGTGTATGCCTGGGTGCTAACTAGGGCTCTTACGGCATTTTTTCTAAACAAAATTTACCCGCATTTGAAGCACAGGGAAGAGAAGCTTGTCTTGCAAATGCTGGTATTTGTAATGCTTCTTTCTTCTTATTAAATAAACCCACATGATGGGGAATAGTTCTCAGTTTCATTTTTTACTGTTTTATGTAAATAAAACTTCCTTGCCTGAAAATATTTGGCTTAGGATCAGAGTGAAGTCCCTCATAACCTGCATCCCAGTGGGCTGGTGCTTTCTTTTCAGTGATGAAAAATATATTACACTCTCCTAAAGCCAGAGTACACCAATGCCATTTCCTTTGTAGTCTTTGCTGGTCATATGGCCCTTTTTGTTTTAAATTAATAAAATCCTAAATCTACATTCAAGAATAACAGTTAACATAGTCTTTCAACAGAAATTCAGCTTTAAATTGCTTCCATATGGGATCTTTACTTAAAACTCTGGCAGAGTCTGCCCACACTTGGTGGGGTTTTTTACCAAGATTCAACTGCTGGGTTTGTCGTTCCCCCAGATTTTAGACTGGAGAGGTTATTGCTGCCAGATATAACAAGCATGAAGGGCCATTGTTTAAAGAAACAAAAACTTGAACTATCCATCCAGGCAGGAAAAGCATGTAGAGACATTAACCCCTGTCTTGCAACTGTCCTCAAGAGACAAGCATTTGACCCAGAACATGCTAAAATCGGAGCATCAATATTGAATTAGTGACATTCTGAAGGAAAGCTGGATGTACCTCTCTTAGTAAATGTACAATTCAAGGGGCTGAAGGATGCCAACCTTTCAATTCAAAAATCACATTGGGCTTGAAAGTAATCTTCTGAACTCATTTCTTTGTCCGTTGCCTGTTTAAATAATTACCATGACATACTATTGCAGATTTGTCTGCAGCAACTCATTTATTTTGTACCTTGCTCCAGGAGTGTTCTGTAGAGAAATGAAGTTTAGGGTTTGGCTTTTAACAGGACCCTATTGTGAACCAGTGTCTTATCAAAGAGATTGCAACATAACAGAAGTATGATTAGCTGAGCTGGGACTTTCCTCCTTTCTGATGCTGGCAAATGTTTGATCTTTGCTAAACTTTGGTAAACTTCATAACATTTTAATTCAGGTCAAATCGGTGAAAGGTTGTGCTCATTCACTGGCAGTGTTCTGGGCCATCAGTTGCCTGAGCGTGGCCTTTGTGGCAACCTCTGTCGGTGGGACTTGCTTTCTAGGGAGAAATTTCTTGGGGATCCTACCCAGAATAACTTTTTTTTCATTTCTTGAATTGTCTGGCCAAATCTCCCATGCCATGTTGTTTATGATACTGAGCTTGCCTCTCCTTGTATATGGACAATGCAAATTAACCACATGTAGATATAACAAATGTGTCTATAGAACTTGTTAGCTTGCTATAACAGTTTGTCTTTTGCTGTCTTCCGGTTTAAAAAATACAGTAGATCAGAGGGGCTGTGCTAACACAGATGTTGTTTTCATACTGAATGATACATAAAGAGGAGTCAAAAGTCCGTGTACATTTTTTTTCTGCTTCAGCTTCATTACCTCAAGGAAGAGAGGAATATTATTCTCATTTTTAATGTCTGTGAATAATCATTGATTTTGCTGCACATTATGATCCTTCTTTGGAAGGGGAGTAGTCAGGTGAATGAATAGGCACTCTCAGTTAAGTGATTAGTGCTGTTGACTTGGTCTCAAAACTTCTGTATGCTAAAATCAAGAAGAAATCCTGTGCACTTCTGAGTGTACTGTGTTCTAGCACAGTAAAATCTCAAGTAAAGTGGCTATCAGAGTAGTCTGCAGGCAGGCAAAAAGGCAGATGTGCTGATAACTTGCCTGTGTCTGTCTCTGCTGATCTCCTGTGGTCTCTTTGTCAGGCTTTAAAAGAAATCAATGAAGTTGGGGACCTTTTGCAACTGAAATATTCCCGTCGCCGTTTGGTACCTCTCTTGGACCGGCCGTTTGACGAGACAACGTATGAGGAGACAGAAGACTGAACTCCCTCCATGTGCCTCGGTGGGAGGGACACACCCCATGGGACACTCCGTGGCACACAGGGCACAGCATCCGTGAACAACACACTTATGACTGCTTAGCATAAAAGACATTTCTTCACAATACTGAAGTGGCCACCTCAGCTCTAAATGGCATTTTGTAAATAGGGAGAGGAGAAGAAAAAAACCTTTGATTCCTGTGTCTTCAGGATCTGGCCCTAGAGGTGCTTGGCTTTATTTTTTTCTTGTTGCTTTTTTTTATTTATTTGTCTCAATTAGTTCACAGCAACCCAAGTTGGCTGTGGCTGATCAATTCAGACTTTGTATGCACCATTAGCCCCCCAAATGCTGGCTGAGATGTTGTCCGCATGTGTGATGCTGGCATGGCAGCATTTCCAGTGTCACTGCTAGGTGTCTGATCTTCCCAGTAAGGAATGAGCTGACCTGTCTGTTCTTGGGGATTTCATAGAGAAACTGTTGATTGCTAACTTTGACATATTTAACAAGCTGGATAATCAACCAAAGTTGTTTTTTTCATTTGCAGTTACTTCTGTTTAAAGCTTGAATTCAGCCTTTTTAAAATAAATGTGTTGTTGACGTGTCACTGACAGGACCATTGTTCCCAAACATTATTTAGTTTTGTAAGCCACAGGCAGAAGGACTTCTGGAACTCTAGCTTCTTTTCCTTCCCAGTATGGATACCAGATTGTCTCCTGGTTTTGACACTAATTGTCCCCTTGATATAGGGTAAGTGATGGAGAAGGGTTTTGTTTGGGTTGTTTTGGGTCCTTTTAATGGGTTCTGTTTTGTCTTTCTTCTGACATACTTCTGTTTGAAAAAAGGAAAGATATGGGTTGTGTGTGTGTTGCTTTCTCATTTTCAGGTTAATTTCTCTTGCATCAGAATTTTCATAAAATCGTGAACAAGCCACTGCTAAGTTCTAGAAAGGTGCTCTTGGGTTTAAGTAAACCAGAATAAGCCTTGTGCTTCCTCTTAAGACTAAAACCCCTGAATAAGCAGGTCTATACAATAGGTGACTATTAGGAGAACCAATTATCTCATGCAGATCTGTGAAAGACTGATTGCTGCCCTTTGCCATGCTAATTCCCTGTTTTCTGTCCTATACAAGGTGTTCTTGACTGGCCTTGCTGCACATTTGGACATTACATTTCAGCTAGCCAGCAAAGTCTCTGTTGGCAGCTGCATGTCTGTGTAGGCCTTCCCTGAAAACAGCTTGTCCTTGTGATTGCATTAGTTTGGCATCTTTATTCTTTTGTATTTCTGTTACTGATCAACACGGATCAAATTAGTATTTACTGAGCCAGTTGCTGTTTGGAATCCTTATTTGCAAGTTCCATACTGTCTCTGTGTTTAAAATAAGACACCTTTTTCTCACACACTTAGCTTTTGCATCTTGAATTCTTTCAGTGAACAGAATGGATCAACAAAGAGGTACCAAAATTTTTAAACAGGAGTCAGTTGCAGTATAGCTTGTTTCTGTGTTTTACATTTAGACATGTATGATTTCTGCAAAGATAGTAAAATGATAATGTTGTGTCAGTTGGATTGGGCCAGCTCTTCAGTTTGGGTTGGCAAGATGCTTTTTGCAGGTGACTGGGGGTTTTTGAAACAGATTCTTCATCAGAATGCTAAAGCAGAGTGCAGCTCTAAGCTCTTTGCATGGTGCTGCAAAAAAAAAAAGCTTTTTTAAAGTTCTTTTATGTTCCCTCTGTAGCTAACAGGGAAAGAGTGCTTTGGCCACAAAAACCAAGCAGTTCTGCAAATACATCTGGCAATTTAGAGCAGAATTGGCTTCTATTTCATAGAATATCTATCTTTGTGCATTTATAGATCTTGTTCCATTTTAATGTAATGGAATTTCAAAAGACTTGATTAATTTTTTTACCATCGAATTTCAGAAATTTAATTGTATGAAAAGAACTGAAATTGACTATTTGAAAATAGGTCCAGATAACTATTTCTGTCTTAGTCCATTAATGCTGATTTGCTCTTCTTCTGGAGCCAGGTGTGTGCACAGTCCTAGAACGTGCAACTTTGATAGCTATGAAGTAGTCTCATTTGTTCAGCCACAGAATGAATAACCTGCAATTAGCTGGGCTTGCTTTCTCGCCTGTGTTCTGCCCAGGACTGGCTCTAACATTCCAGTAGATGACCTGGTTTCTGACTTCAAGAACCTTTACCTCAAAGAATTATTGCCTTTTTTTTTTTTCTCTTTGGACTGTAGTAGGGAACAAGAGGAGGTTAGTGCAGGAAGCCCTGACTCCAGCCCTGATCCTATTTAATTGATCATGGAATGGTTTAAGAGCAGACAATACTGACCAACTTGAAGGCTTGGGTCAGTAGGTAGGTGTTTTGAGCATTCTCAAGTGTGTTTGTCTGCTGTGTAGTCAAGTCAATTTGAAAATTGTGATATATTAAGTTAGAAATGGGTTATCATAGATTCTACAAGTCTCAAGTCTTAATCTTGTGTCTGGTATTCAGTTTTAGAGCAGCTTGTCTTTAGAAGGGAGAAGAGCATCTGGACAAATCTTAGTAATACAGATGACTCCCATGTAATACTTCTGAAATCGTCAGTGTTTAAAAATTACTGGTGTCCATTGGGATTCCGTTGCACTTGTTGAGGAAATTGTGTGCAAGCTTCTGCCTTTTCGTATCTTTCTGCTGTGTCACTCTGCATATGCCTTTGAATTTTGCATTGCAAAGACATTTCCAAAATCATTCAGGCAGTTAGTAGCATTTGCAAGCTGCTTGGTTACATTTCAGCCTCCCCATATCCTCTTTGGGAAGCAACTCCCTCCCCCCAGGGTCCTTTTATTCAAGAGAACCTGTTTTGCCAAAGTTACCCGTTGACACTGCTTCTGAAAAAAGTTGCTTTTGCACTTTTAAGTCAGTAATTCACTGAGCATGAAAGCCAGGAAAATCCTTTTGCATCTCCTAGAAAAACTCGCCCGTGATGGAAGGAGCAGACCAGTACTCGTTTGTGCCAGGCAAACCTACAGCATGTACGCGGTCACTGTGTGTGTAGGATGGATTGCTGCTTTGATACTTACATACTGACCAGAAATCTGTGTCTGTTTTCTCCTGGCAGTAGAAGTGAATGAAAGAACCAATCTTGAGAGATAACAAAGGAAGAAAAGCTGCTTAAGAAATAAGTCCCTGCCAACTTTTCAGAGACATTCTAATTGAAAATGACTCCTGGTATTTCTTAAGAGATGCAAAATTGAAAAGAAAATGAAGGCTGCTTTTGAACAAAGGATTTTGCCCTGTACTGTATACTGGCTAAACTTCCTCATCTATATACAATACTTACCTTCCCAGTACCTTTCTGAAGAACTTGGCAAGCAAATTTTTGCCTCTGGTGAGCAGAGTAAAGAGTTTAGAACCATTACTGTTTTCAAGGCTAATGGCCGTATTCTTTCACTTGAAAGAAAATTGAGAAGCTCCTATTACTGAGCATCAGCAAAGAGTGAGACATCTGCCTCTTGTTAGAAACTGGCCTTCCCAAGTAGACCTTTGTCTTAAGGAACCTCATTCATAGTTTTTCTGTAGTTCTTTGGCAAAGAAGAAACCAAGTTTTTTTGTGTCAAAATAATCAGGGCTTTCTTTTTTGTTTTTCACACGACATAGTATGTATGTATATGGTGTATTTAACTCATTAGTTTCTATATATTTCCCCTTCTAAGTAGCATCTTTAATAAGCTGTTCTGGTTCTTGAGTTACTGATGTGGCACACTTATGCTTTAGGTGGACTCAGGAGTGAGTTGACCAAGCATTGTACTGTGATGAAGTCATTCAGTGAAGGAATTGCATCATTCATCCTCCTCTTGCTGTTTCCTCTTAGGAGTGCAGAAGTGGCACCCACTGTCAGCTGTAGCTGCACACGCAGACAAGGGAAATGTCCCCATAAAATCAGTGACTCTGCTGTGTGGATGAAGGACTGATACAGCAGAGATGGAGCAAAGGGGTAGTGGATCATCACTTGCTGTCAGCTGTACAGGGGTTTTTCATGTGTACTTGATCAAGTATGCCTAAAACAGGAATGCAGCTTTCAGTGCCTAAAGGGACACCCCTCTAAAACTTTTCCATCCTAGTAAGTACTTCCTCTTCTGTGCAAATTTTAATTTCTTTACCTCTGAAAAGCATTTGGCTTACAGCTATTTGCATGTTCAGAAGCCACGTTATCCATTCAGGGAGACCGTAGGAGAGGTTGGAGGTTGGACCGTAGGAGAGGTTGGATGAGCATGACTCTTCATCTAAGAGAAGACCTTGCAGCTTTGGATCTGGAGCACTATGCATAAGCCCCCTTGCTGAATCACAGAGAAGGAAACTTGTGGAGATGTATCCCAATATACAATACTCAGTCAGAATTTATATATTATTTTTACAGTTTATATGCAGCCTATGACAGTGTCAAGCATGCTGGGATCAGTGTGGGTGGCACCTTCTGCATGGAGATCTGAGGTACCTGCAGTCTGTTCTGTTCTAGCACTAGTGAAGTACTGAGCTGTTTGGGAATGCTTAGTATGACCCCTCAGCAGGTGCACTGCTGGCTTTGGTGCTGGACTTGGCACCCAACTGGCATTGGACCACTGTTTGGGAGAAGCACCAGTCATTTAACCCACATAACTTGAACATGGTTTTAAAGGAAAGGAAAAGAAAAAAACCAACTCAGATACTATTGTGATGGCTTTGTATTCCTGTAAACATGCCCAGCCTCGCAGTTGTTCACCTGTTCAGGGTCTTGGACTTGAAGCTAGAGCACAAACATGAAGTGTTTGTGTGAAGCACTGTGCTTTATCTTTCACTAAAAAGAGAAGCATTTGGTAGAGGTATTGAAGGAATTGTGTTTATATCTCCAAAAGGGGCCGGGTGGAGGAGATGATGACTGTGGTGTGTGTTGGAAGGCCTTAAACTGTGATTCTTGGTATGAAGAATTGAAATTAAAACTGACCTTGAAGAGCGCAGTGGATTTTAACCCATGGAAGAATACTCTGTGCTCTTAGTTTATTAAAGCAGTATGTACTGCTATTTTCTTGGGAGGGACAGGTTCAGAACTCCATTTGTGTGTCACCCTGGCTAGCAGCTGTTTAAGGAGATGTCTGTATGTGGGAGCCAAAAGTACTGCACCAGTGTTCTACGTAGCTTATGAAGTTCCTGTTAGTTCCATCAGTAACTTGTTCCTGGGCTGCTGAAAGCAGGAGACTTACTGAGAGGGTCAGGGACTTCAGAAGCAGGGGCAGCTAGCAAATTCATTTCCTCAACAGTAGGTGAACAGGTCTCACATGAATATGCCAAGGGTTGGTGCTGTTTCAAAAATACCCATGGCAAGGTGAAACATGCACCCAACCATCTGACTGTTATAAAGCATTCATTGTTTTGCCAAAACTCATCCTGTTCAGACAGTATTTCTGCTACCCCGTAATGCTATATTAAGCTTAATGCATCTCCATCCTCTCAATAGTGTTAATTTCAGACCCATTGGAGAGAGGACAGAGGAATGCTGGAGCCTGAGGCTTTAGGCTAGCAGTCCCAAAGCCAATGGTGGCCCACATTTCCACAAGCCCTGGGCAGAATTACCAAGTCACAGCACTTCATCTTAAATTGCACTGTATTCTTATGCCTCTGTGTTGCTATAATGTACATATATATTGGATTTTTTTGTAGATAAGACATTTTAGATAAAATTTTTAAATGGGCTTCCCCCAAAATATTTTATGCCAGATGTCTAATTTTTTTTACACTCGTGATTAACATAAATTTGGATGCTCTGTGGGCAGGGAAAAAGATAAATGGATGGTACATTGGCTTTAAAAAGGTAACAATGCATGTTTAAAAAAATGGAGAAAAAAACTGCTTGGGAAAAAAATTCATTCAGATATATTCTATGTTCTGCATAATAAAGACTTTAAAAAAATGTTATATTGCGGTTTTGGCTTTATTTTTCTTAATGCTAATGAGGCTTTTTCCTGTTAGGGAGACCAAACCCTCTTCCTCTTTCTTACCAAATCC
>JAOXXN010000065.1:41955241-41988213 GCA_026770055.1 Myrmophylax atrothorax | reverse complement strand
AGCCGCGGCGATCGCCCGGGAGAGGCTGCACCGCGCCTCATGCGAGCAGGAGCCTCTCCCCGGCGAGCGGCCTCCCGCCCGCCCTCCGGTGCCCGGCGCTGCCTGCAGAGCCGCGGCAGCACCGGCGACTGACTCGGGGAGGGGAGGAGAAGAGGAGGAAAAGAAATCGGATTGCCGAAGGGATTAGGAAGCAGGGTGGGGAGACGAAGCTCTCTCCCCTCCTCCCTCCCCGCACACACTTGTGAAGCTATTCAGAGTTGTCCTTCAGCATCAGTGGTACCGGCAGGCGAGCCCGGGGGAGCCGCGACCGCGGAAGGTGCTCGGCAAACTGCGAGAGCGATCAGAGGGAGCGGAGCGGCCCCTGCCCGGCTCCGGTGTTTTATATAGTGATATTTTTTCTAAGTTTTTGCTGCTCCTCTCACTTTGTCAGAGAAGGACAGGATTTGGAGCATTGCGAGCAGGCGTGCGTGGTGCCGGACTGCCTACCCTGGACGTGGCGAGGTGGGGAGAGAGGGACGGAGAGATGCCTCTCATTAGAGGGAAAGTCGTGCTCATCCTCAGCTTCGTCTTCCTTACAACTTTCCTGGCTGCGGTGAGAGGGCTACCCGTGAGGAAACAGCGCAGCAACAGCCTGAAGGAGAGCGGCTCCAAGCTGGCGGAGGTAAGGCAGCCTTTGGAGTAGTATGGAGAGCCGGGAGGGTGTTGGGGCGAGCCCTTCGTCAGTGTCTGCACCCCTTCGCGTGCCCGGGAAAGCCGAGGGGGCGGCGGCCACCTGGGCGGGCAGCGGCGCTCTCGGAGGCTCCTGTGCATCCCGGGCGGGACCAGCATCCAACACGTGCCCCGCGGCGCGGCCGCCCGGAGCTCCGGGGAGAGAAGCAACAGCAAGAAGGGTTTGAGCCACCCCTCCTACGGGCTGTTTCTTCACTCTCTGAGCGGGAGAGCCCTTTCCCGGCCTGGGCGATTTTCGGGCAGCATCAGATCTTCACACTGCACACAGGCTGAAGGAAAGGGGCTGCTTTAGGCTTTCTGAGATCGGGGCCGAATGCCGTGACTCAGTGCTCGGAACGATCCGTTGCTTCCAGCGGCCAACATCCCAGCTGGGAGAGAGGGGTTAAGTTAACGGGGTTGGTGCCTTGCCAGGAACGCCGAATGTCCGCTGCCACAAACGTAAGACATGACGGATTTTTTCAGCCACCGTCTCTCCTCCCTGCCGACACTCCCCTGGGCGGGTTCTGGAGCGGCCATGCTCCCTTCTCATCCCGGCAGGCTGTGCCCCCGCAGTGTCCCCCGGGGCAGGCGGCCTTGGGAGCCCCCGGCCGGCAGGGGCGATGTGCTGGGGCTGCGTCTCTCGCTCCTCTGAGCGGCGGACCCCGGCCAGCTCTGGCTGCCGAGCGCGGATTGTGGAAGGGGAACTTTCAGCAGGCAGCGAGAGACTGGTCAGACTGGGAGACAACTGGTTGGGACCTGATGGGGATTACAGGAAGCGAATGGCAAAGCAACAGAAAGAGAGCTAGAAGGGTTTGGATAAGAAAGACAATTGGAAGTTTGAAGCAAGCTGTTGCCATCTTGTAACTGTTCTCTGGAGAAAAAATGGTTCAGGCAGCAAAGCTGTGTTTAAAAAGTACTCTTTCAAGGAATGCTACTGCTAAAAGTTGGTGAAAGGAATAATGGAGAAAAGTGTCTATGGCTATAGGAGGTTGATCAGGACACAGGGTAAGAGCAGCTCAGCCCTGATGGGCAATATGCAGCAGTATGGGAAGCAGCAGATTCGATCTGCAATGTCAGTCTGACTGGCAGAGATGGGAAGTGGTGGGAAGATAATCTTATTGCTAGTTAGTGCCAAAATAAGAGTGCTCATCTGTGGAGAAGTCATGCTGGCAGCTCCTGTCAGATGCACTAAACTGCATTCCAGTATGAAATCCAGGGGAAAAGTGTGAAAAGTGAATCTGCCACATGGAAAGCCTGGCCAGTGGGCAAGAGAGGGCACGGCCTGTGTCCAGCCAGGTACCACTAGTCAAGCCTGGTTTTGAGTGGTGCATGGACTGAGCAGATGCAAAGAGGAGTGCTGGGGATGCTATGGGCTGTAGCACTGGTTGATGCTGTACTTTGCTAGTGAAACTTCCAGCATAGCCAGTCATGTCAGTTGCCAGACAAATGCCAGCGCTAAGTGACCTTGGGCTCTGGCTGCAGAAGGAGTACCAATTTACACTTGAAGTCCAGGAAGGTATTGCAGCCCTGAGGCAGCGGGATAGGGGCAAGCTGTGTGTTAGGAAGTTGTGCATGTCCCTACCATGGGACCCTGCAGCGCAGTCTCAGACTCTGTTTTATCTGACATCTAGAATACATGGGAGAGGGAAGCGAGCTGCTGTCAGTCCCAGTTTGTGAATGGTTGTGAATGGAGAGCGTTGTGCGGCCAGCCAAAGATTACATACAGCACTTACACAGCACGGCCTCTGTCCCTGGGACCTTTGCTTCTTGCAGAAATACAAACATACAAGAAGTTTCTAGGCAAAGGTTTGAGGGTGGAGGTTAGAAGCAAGAAGGAAGTTGAAAAATGGATTCCTCTGGGAGTCTGTTGGTGCTCCCGTGCACGCCCTAATCTCAGAGTGGTGGCTGCACAGTTCTCATGGCAGGGAGAAAGCAGCAGAAGACATACTGGCATCTGTCTTCTGGCAGTGTTTTGGGATGAAATCCTCTATTTCTGGTCCATGTTGGGGAGAATGGAGAGTAGTCATGCATGGCTATTTAAGCTAAAGTAGAGAGCACAAGCACAGCAGTATGGTGGTTACAAAAAAATCTGGAGTGATTTTGGGTCATACACGCAGATGGTTCCTGTTGCAGCACTGATACGTCCTGTCTCTATGGCAGCAGGGCAGCCACAGCTGGAGTATTGGTTACACTATGGGTAATGCCCTACAGATGTGGGTAGAATGAAGGGGGCTGTGAGGAGAAAAATAGAAATGACAGAGAAGAGCAGATAGACAATCAAACCCATTAAACAATTATATAACTTGTACTTACTTTAATTTAACGACTTTGTTTAAAGCAAACATTTTCCCTTAGTTTAGAATTGAAGGGAAATTGTTAAAACCTCTGCTGAGCCTCAGAGTTGTACTTCTATATTACAATAATTTAGAAAATGAAAACAATTAAGTTTTTCAGTAAATTTTTGAGTTAAAAAGTCTTCTAAATTTACATTGCAGGAAGGATGGAGGGAACATCTGCTTTGTTTTTTGGCAATAGCCTTATTGATATGTCCCAAAGTCCTATACCTCAGTCAGGATCCATTACTTCCACCCATTACCAAAGGAGCAAGTACTTGAATTGACGTTTTGTCAGCAGTGATACTGAAAAGATAAGCTTTGCCTGAGTTACACTGTGCTTGGCATAAACTACAGATGTAGCAAGAATGTTTGCTATTTCTTCCATCTGTTTGACTGGAAGTTGAAAAAGCAGAATGAAGAAGTTGAAAGGCAGTTTTATTTCCAAACTAGGACTTAAACCTAATGAGAGAAGGTACCTGCTCATTTGGAGGCTTTTGCTGTTGTTTGGTAAGGCAGGTGGGCTCTGAAGCAGCAACCAGGTACAGCAGGGTTTTTTGAAGTGCTTTTGCAGGTTGGATGCATCATACTTTGGTGTGGGCAGACATGTGGTAGGATGGAACACTGACCAGCAAGTGGCCCTTCACATCTGGGTAACTGAATAGTTGGAAAAGTTTACATCCCTCATGGAGACAATGGACAGCTCATCACGTCACTTAATGCCTATTTATTTATGAAGTCAGGAGGTTTAAATGCAAAATATGTTTTGATAAACTCACTGGATTTCAAAATATTGGCTTTGAACATTGTGAATAGATGTTTGGATTCTTTCCACCTGATACCAATTGGTTCCAGTGCTCTTCTGGTAAATAGAAAGCAGCTGAAGTCCTAACATGCTAGAAATGTAAATGTTAGAAGTGATTGGATCTGTCTGAACTGACACAACAGCTTCAATAACTGCATAGAAGTAATAGTGCCAGTGGGAATGGTGATGAGGGTGCTGGTAGTGAGCATCCCGGTGGTGGTGGGGTGTGGCAGAGCAAGCCAACAGTGTTTTATGGAGGGTCCAAGCTCCCAGGTCAGCTCTGGGGGGCTTGATGTGTGCTCGTTGGCAGGAGGGAACTGTTCTGAGAGAAGGGCCAAAGAGCAATGTCAGCAAGCTCCCCAGGGCACCCAGGGTGTTACTGCGAGGGTGGCGCAGAGGCAGGGGCAAATCCAGGCTGGAGATGGCTGTGGGAGTTCCCCTGGTCTGAGGCTGTGAGCAAAGCAAATCCAGTATTGGCAGTAAGAGATAATGGAAGGCAACAAAAGAAATATCAAGCATAGCATAAAGGCTGACTTGGCTGCAAATCAGTGGGTTTGTGCAGTGCCTGATACAACTGGCTCCTGAGAAATAAGGAAAGAAGTGACAACAGTACCCATTATTTATTGGTAAAATCAAGCAGTGAGAGTAGGGATGGAAAACTACATATAAAACTGAAGGTCTGCACCTGATTAAAAGTAATTGGTAGCAGTCTCGATTTGAATTGACCTGCCCTGTGCATAAGGGCATGTGAGCGCAGAGGAGTGCTTAATAGTTAAATGTACAGCAGTGACATGATGCCTGACTAGAGATACCAGCAAACAGAGAGTGAAGGAGCTCCAAGGTGATGTGGTGTGGCTGTACTAGGTAAAAAACTGTTAATGGGAAAGAAATATCAGCGGGGCTCGAGCGGAGTTTGTCAGGAGACTGTAAGTCGGGGTAGCCCTGTCGTTTGGGAGCCCTAACAAGCCTGGACGCGCTAGTATGCGGACACCACTGGGGTGATGGGCTGCACAGGCACAGAGGTCTGCGGGAGCCTGCCCTGTGCCTCCCCCCAGCTCTTGCTCCTCCTTGACTCTTCTAGGGCTGTCTGGCCAAGAAGAGGATGTCATTTCCCCAGAGCCATCTCGCCCTGCTGTGGATCTCCAGCTTGTGTTGTCACCCAGGTCTGCCCTGCGTGGAGCATCTTATCGCGCTGCCGCCTCGTCGGGAGGGCCCAGCTGGGGTACGAGTGGGCGGCGGGGTCGGTGCTGGCTGCATGCACAGCCACATCCCCGCCGCCACTGCGGGCTGTGTCAGTAGCAGAGTCATTTTGCCTGCGGATGTGCTTTTTACCTTTTCATTTCTTCAGCAATTAAGCGTTCTTGTCCCTGGCTTTGTCCTTGGCGGAGGTCGGATTTGTGGGTACAAAACGTTCACTGAAGCATCCTTCCGCTCTGAAAGGGGCTCTTTGTGTGCAGGGAGGTACTTCTCCCTTTGTAGCAAATTTCCTTTTGAGAAGTGCCAAATTATCTTAGTCAACACAGTTGAAAACCCTCCCGCCCTGGGGCTGAGACAGCAGCAGAAACAAAGGAGAGCCGGGTGTAGGGAAGCTGCCCAACAAGGGGGCTTCTTCCCTTTTCACTGCACAAATAGGTCTGCTGCATTCCCATTGTTATAATCAAAGGGGTTCCTGTAAAAGGCACATGTAAGGGGAAGAGATGAGGCATAAATCGCTCCACAGGGCATTGCCCGGCACTCTCTCTGGGTTCCCAGAAGTGTCCAGCTCGTGCAGACCTCCTCAGCCATGATCCCTCCAAGGCCAGGGGGTGAGGGAGGGAGTGTGCAAGAGCTTAATTCCTGCTTTCTTCTTTTCAGTGTCTTACTGGTAGGGAGTGCAAACCAGGGATCATATGTTTTCCATAGCAGCAATAAATATTCTTCCACTCAGAATAATCCCTGAAGCAAGAAGCCCTGATGCTTCCCATAGGGAAGGAAGCCTGAGGACAGTCTGAGCTATGGATAGACCAGCAAGGTGTCCCATGCCATCCAGCTCCTTCAAAGCAAATGTTAGCCATAAGCTCAGGTTTTGCATAAAATACTGGAACAAGGAAGAGATTGCACCATGTTTTGATGTTAAATTATTTTTGTTTCAGACTGAACCTTGTAAAAGCGTGGTGCAAGAATTTTTTTTTTGTAGAATGTTTTTGCAAGGAATCTTCATGGGGCAGTCAGATGGCCTTTACATGGCCTGCTGTAAAGGTCAGCCTGAGTGGTATTGCTTCCAAGCAGTCCAGTTCCTGCATGTTCCCTCTGTGAGGGACTCCTGGGGCTTGTCTGAGAAGCTGTTTGAGATGTACTTTCATTTCAGTACTCATGAGATGAAGACACCAAAAAGGTGATGACCTACCTGCCTTTGAGTCCTAGGTAGCCCTTGGCACCAGTACCTTCTGGGCTTCAGGCTGGTTTAGTCTCCAGGGCAAGGATACAGCTTCAAAGGGAACAAATGCAGTACATTGCTGCCTTCTGCTGTCCCCTGGCACCAGTGGACACGCACAAGGTAGAAACCTGGCTGCAGGTGGCCAGGAAATGCTCATGCATGCAGGGAAAGAGGTGGTGAGGTGTAGGTTTATCTTGGATTAGGAGTTGATGTTTGGTCTGGTCTTTCAGGTTCTTATCTAACACTCAGGACTTGGGGTGCAAGGCAGGTCTGGGAACATGTCCCAGACCAAGGGAGCCCATCATGTCGGGCGCAGTAGGAGGCTCGCACATGGCATGAGCACATTGCCCTTTAGGTGAGCTGTCTTCCATCCCAGCCTTGGCAGCCTGAACCTAGGGGCTAGCAAGCCAGCCCCAGCTCTTTCCCAGCAGCTGAGCCCCCAGGCACCTGCCAGCTGAGGATGCAGAATTTGCTGGATGGCCCAGAAGTACTGCAGGAAGTGCCTCACCAGTGGAGAATCAACACCTCTTTGCCTCCCTGGGATGTTCTCTCCTACCCACCACTTTGGCACTCTTTCTTGCTGGCCTCCCTGCTCTCCCCTTCACCTGCAGCTGTTCCCACAGCAGCCAAAATCCCAGGGGATGCCAGCTATGCTGTGCCATGCCATGCCATGCAGCACCGTGGACAAGACAAAGTGTCGTGCAGGTGTCTTCACATATACTGTTCCCCCCAAAATTTTCCCCTCTTGAGACATTGTGGTTTTATTACATGGTAAGGCTACCTGTTCCTTGAAAATCAAAGATGTCCCTTAGGGAAGCATCTGCAGGGTGGCCCTCCTCACGCCTCCAGTGGAGGAGATGTCTCAGGATCTGCTTGGCTTCCCCTGAATCCAGGATTACAGCTTGGCTGTTGTGTGTCTGTGACCACCCTGGGGACCAGTCCTGGGGTTACCTCTAGGAAGTGACCAGCCAAAGGGAAGAGAAGGAATCAACTGAGGGTTTAGATGCTGGAGAAGTGAGCCTCCTTGTCTGGATATGCCCAGCTTTCCTCTGACTTTGGATTTGCCTCTGCAGCCTTGCAAACCTCAGGCTTCCATCTGGTGGGGTGTGTGTGTGTGTGTGTGTGAAGAAAAGAATTATTTTTGATGGAGCACTTAAGAAGTAGCAGGGGCTGTCCTGGAAAGTCTTATGAACAAGTGAGTTATGAACACCAGAGACTGGAGCTAGAGAAAGGTTTTCCTTCTCCAAGACCCTTTCTCTACCCCCCAGTGATGTGCAGGAGTCATTAAATCCTGCCAGTGGGCTGGCAGGGGGAGCTGAGCTCATCCCCAGGTTGGGGAGCTGCAGCCAAGCACCTGGGACAGGGGCTGCGGGCTGAGTCAAACCAGCTTTGCCCCTTCAGCAAGACAAGATGCAGCATCCCTGCCTGGATCCCTTCCTGTGCTGGACATGGAGATGCTCCAAGTGCAGCTCAGGTGTCCATTTTGTCTGTTGTTGAAGGGATCCCCAATGGATTTGTATTTGGCTGGTTGGCTGCATTCCCTGCCTCACTGCTTGCCTGTGCACCCTGTGTGGGACAGGGGGAGTAGGTGCCCTTGAGCTCACTCTTGCTCTGTCTCCCCCCACACCACCACCTGCTCTAGCAGGCAGGGCTAGGCTGGCATTGGACCTGTCAATTTCTACACTTGCTTTGCTATATTTTGGGGTGTTTAACTTTTGCAGTTTTGCCTGGGCTGCAGCAGGGAGAGAAGCAGCAGCGGGAGCAGTGGGAGGGTTACAGTGTGCAGGCTAACAAATGTGGATCATTAGCTGGAACAAGTTAATGGTCTCTGAAGCACATGGGGTTTAGACCTGGAACAAGTTAACAGCAACTCCGTCTGATACATTAGGAGCTTATGTGTATTACAGCTCAACTATGTTAACAAAAAACATGTGCCCTAGCAGGAGCATTTGCCAGAGAGCACCAAAGGATATGGATGTGTGTCTGTTCACCTCTCGAGGGGACCTCTCCAGGCAGGCTCTCTGGGGGCCTGGCTCCCATACCCATGGCTGTGCTGCATCTGAGCAGCCCCCAGTTGGCCTGGCTGCAGCAGAAGTCTCAGAGTAAGAGTCTTCAGGTAAGGGTGCCTTGCCACTGGCTGGTGTCCTTGCAGCAGCATGCACCACCCAGCAAGGATCAGCCTTTGGGACCTTTGCACTTAGGCAGAGTCTCCAGTGCAAGAGCAACCCCATCTGCTGTGCTGTGACATGGCAGTAGTGCCAATCATACACCCCAGCTTCTCCACTACAAGGCCTGTCTCATTCATCCATGTGGAAGACAGGGCAGTCCCTCCTCAGGTGCAGATGGGGAGGAGAAACTCAGCTATGGTAAACCTTCCTGAGAGCTTTCTCCAAGTAGGACATGGGAGACCCATGTTTATTCCTGACCTTGCCACAGGCTACCTGAGAGACCTGGGGCAGGTCATTTTCTTTGTCTGCAAAATGGGAATTTTACAGCACTTGTCTCAGTGTTAGAGAGGGAGAACATATTTGTGGTAGAGAAGCATCTGCATGTGAGACTGAGGAGGGCAACTGTTAGGCATGGCAAGGTGAAAGCCACCAGGCTCCTATTTTTCCTGGGAAGTGAGGAAGCCATGGACAAGTTATTTGTCAGCATGTCCACAGGAGAGCTAAGAGAGGAGCTGGGCTGTGCCAACAGGGTGCATGGTGAGGAGCAGTGTCAGTACCCTGGACAACCTCCCCAATTTTGGTCTTGCACAGAGTCAATTATGCTGTGTCCTTGCTCCTCATGCTGCTGCTTCTCTTTGCTGTGGTGTCTTCTACTCCAGGGCTGGCTCTGCCTCAAGGCAACTGCATCACCAACCTTGGAAAGAGTTTTGTGATTACAGCTGTTGCAATTGTGAGACATGAAAATAAATGGGAGACATGAGTGAACCTTCGATGCTGCCTCCGGTAGCTCCCTTCTCAAGACAGTTGGGATGAAGCTAGTTAGAAAAGAAAGCGATACCATATGATCTGAAGTATTTTGATAACTGCATGAAAATTATAATCTTGAGGTCATAATAATTATCTGCACAGCTCACAGTTTGCTGCTGGCTCCTGCTGGCCTGTCATAAACAGGATCTACCCATGGAAGCTTGATAATCAAGTGCTTTTTCTGTTCCATGAGCACTTGCAGAACACCCCCAAAACCTAAAAGGAGTCTTTGTTAAAAAAAAACACAAAAGCAAAAAGGAAACAAAACCATAAAAAACCCAAACACAAGCACCCAAGTGTGAGTTGATTCTGAGGTGGACCAGAGAGTACAGCAGTTGGGAAATCATGGTTCTGCTTTTTACTTGTGCCACAGCCCCCTTGCAGGCAGGAGTGTGACCCAGGGCACAAGAACAGGGAGGCAACTGGAGGTGTTCTCTGCGTGAAATTACCACTGGGAGATCTTCCAGAGCTCGCCTGTCAAAACCCTGAGTGATAGTTCCTGCTAAGCCACCTGCCTGTAAGTCTAAATGTGTTGTGTCTGATTGGGTTTGTGACTCAGAAGGTCTTACAGACAGTAACAGGAACTGGGTGGCATCTTCACCTTCCCTGTTATCTTGTAGGTACCCACCCAGCTCTTAACACCTCTAGAAGCTTTGGCAAGGCTCTGGGAAATCTGTTAAGTGGGTGATGAGCTGATGGGTAGCAGAGGTCACTTGCCTGATGAGTGTCCCATGGATTTGCCATCTGGTTGAAAGACTGCTGGTTGACAGGTTATGTGCTGGTGTATGGGTTATGAGCCAGAAGGATCAAACTACAGCCCTCAGAAGGCTGCATTGTTTTCAGCTGGCTGGGCTGAAAAAACCTTTTCTGGGAGCAGTGTCTCATCAAGGAGAGAGCATGTACTGTGGGAGGGAGGCATTATGGCATTGCATTTGTTCCTGCTGATTAGCCTGATGTTCAATATTTTAAAGAGACAACAGTGTTACTTATTAGCACTAGAAAAACCTCCCCTTTCTCCCAACCCCATCAGCAAAAATTGTCATGAGCTTTTTTGCAAACTATAGCCTGGGCTAACCCCAGACATGCTGGGCTTCCTTCTAAAGCAACCAGCCAATATCCTTCTACTTCCGTAGCTTTATAGTAGAATCCTGCTCTGAAGTTGTTTCTGCCCAGTTTCAGGCCAAAGAGAATTTTTAATTTCTCCAGATCTTTGCAGCTCATTTAGGTAAATATAGAAACAAAAGTTTTATGGTAAACAAAAAAATTTGTACTTGACTAATTCTTAAGTGGGCAAGTTTGCATCAGACTGCAGTACAGATTTTCAAATAAAGTTGGAGGGAGCTTAGGGGAAAGAATAGGAAGGTCTATTCAGGAAAAGATCAGTAGTTCTTCTGGTGGTTTCTTGTTTCAGTACAGCATGGTGAAACTGTTCAAAGGAAACCTAACACAAGCAGTAATGATTAAGCAACAAAAGACCCCATTCCTTATAATTATAGCCTAGTGTGATACCAGCCTCTAACAAATACGTCATTTTCTTCACTGCAGTGTTAACAAGCCCAAAGCACAGCCTGAACCTTGCCTCTGATCTGACTGCCATGTGCACAGGTTTCTTTGGTTCAAGTTGAATGAGTTTATGTACTCGATAATTGGCTTGGGATAGGTGTGGGTGGAAGCTGCATCCTCTGAGCTTGTCCTGTGCTGGTGTCTCGCTCCACTGGCTGCTGATGTGCAAGCTCCAGCAGTGCTTTGCTCCCAGGAGAGTTTTCTCAAATGTATACTTGAATTGGTTTAACCCTGTGATCAGAGTTAGCCGTGCTCAGCAGTGTGTGTAGTTACAAAGAACACTGCTGGTGGGTGCACTGGCAACTTGCAATGCCTTCTGAGATGCTGAGGAACTTGCTGGAGGCACAAGTACCTGTGGATGTGGTGGCACACACCACAGGTGGTGTGGTCCCTGGTTGCCAAAGTGCAGTACAGCACAGGGACTAGTCTATTGATGTTTTCAGGTTTTAAACTGTTGTAGGATCTGAGATGTCACATCTCTAGTAATTTTTATGTAAGATTTGCAGCACGTGAACATTGGTCATTTGCTTTCTTAACCCAGGTTAAGTTCAAAGCCTCAGGTTAGTTTATAGCAAAATTGCTAATTTTAAGAGCAGAGGAAATTACTAGAGCCTTGACTTTCTTCCCTAGTACAGATGTGCTGCTCATGTGTTGAGCCTGGTGATGGGAGTTTGACAGTCTCCACAAGAGAAATTGTCACTTTTCATATTAGTTTGTTACTGTGGTCAATCACCTGTGGCACTAAAAGCATGATCCTAATTCCTCAGTTAAATTTTTCTGGCATTGACTTGGGTACGTTGCTTCCTATTATGTGTTTCTGTTCTGGATTATAGAGTCTCTCTGGTGCCTGATGGATTACTGTCATAAAGAACTGAGAAACCAAGTCATTGCTTTCTTTTTTTAACATGACAAACAAATTACAAAATCTTTCACTGGAGAAGTCTTTCCATCACTTGCAGTGGTTTTGTGGCTTCTCTCTTCACCATCTCCAGATTTTCAAGCAATTTTATTAGAGGTGTATGGCCTAGAAATGGGAAAATGTCAGCCTTTAGTCTCTATAGCATTGATATGTGGCCTTTTTCCACACCTTGTCCACACACCTTGTTGCCCATCTTATTTACAAAGTAGGCATGACACTGGGGTGAACTTCTTATGCATTCCTTCCCCTTACAAACATTTTCTCTAAGGTTGCTCCCCATGGTGTTTAGGTGGTCAGTCCTACATGTCAGAGAGCCTGGACTATGTGGGGAGAGCTCCTGGGCTGGTAGGTAGGAGGATGTGATCCTGCTTATTAATCCTGCTTAAAGCCTTCAGTCAAAACATGGTCTTCAAAAATGGAAAGTCCATGATCTTTCCTCAGTGCTGCCCCAGAGTTTCTGTCAGGTTTCTGCCCTTGGAATCCTTTTTCCAGCCAAGCAGGGTATGCCAATTGTGTGCAGGACTATCTGTGGCAACTCCTTTGGCTTTTTCTTTTGCTTGGTCCTGGCTGGTCACAGGAGAAGGAGCTCCACTGTCTCACAGGAGCTCCACTGTGAGACATTGATGGCTTCCCAACACTGTGCTTTGCTTCTGTGGGGTGGTGGCGAGTGTTCTTTGCTGGTGGTGGAAGAAGGGAGCTGCTGCTGACCAGCTCTGCAGTGGTTTGCAGACTTTCTCCTGTGCTCTGTGGAGAGCAGGGGAATAGAGTGTTCACTCTGGACAGGCAGTTGTCTCTTCCCTCAGCCGATGCACTGCAGTGGCCTAGCTCCAGGCTTGATGGCTTTATCCAGCTGCTCCTTGGACAGGGCAGAGGAGAGGATGGGTGTCACGCAGCAGGAGTGCAAACCTTGAGGGCAACTGCTAGTGTGGCTATCAGGGACCTCTTGATGATGTTGAGAAGGCACCTCTGGTGCCATGAGTGCTGTGACCCAGAGGGAGCACTGGGTTCCTAAGAGCTTGTTAAATCCATGGCTTGATTGACTGGGACATGGCACTGAGCAGAACCTTGATTAGGAGGAACATCTTATGCAGGGACAAATTTTAACCCAGCAAAGCTTCAGAGTGATGCAGACATTGACAGGAGGCAAGTGTTGGGTGGTATGGTGCAATGACCATTGCTGAAGGACTCTGGGCCATCCAGAGCGGGCAGTCCCAGCATCCTTAGGCCTCCAGAGTATCTGGGTGCTGAGGGAGCTGTGTTTGCACTGCAACACTCTTGCAGCCAATTTTCCTGGAGCAGTTTTACATTTTCCCTGTGGGAACTGTACTCTGAATTTCTTGAGCTTGTTTGGGCGTAAAATCTGAATTAGGCACTGAGTGTAAATTTGGAGACTTGGAGTCTGTTCCTGGCTGGCTTGGTCTGATGTCCTTGGGTGAGCTTGGATCTTGTTGCTAGAGGAGACCTCACTTACCATTTGTATTAAATTTGGGTTGTCTGTGAAATGAGCTTACCCAGCACAAATAAGCTCATTGCAAATTAGGCAGGAACGCCAGCCTTGCAGGGCTGTTGCCAGTCTCTTGTGCAGGGTTGTGTTGGGCATGTGCAGCTGGCAGCAAACCCAGCACTGTCAGGCAGTGTTGTGCAGCCTGCACTAGGACACAACCAGGTTTGCCTGCTCAGCCCTCCTTGCTGTTTTTATTCCACCTGGGCTCCTCCTTGCTTCCTGCCAAGGAGTCCCTGGGTATGACAGGATATTTAGCAAGGGGCTAAGGCACCGGGAGATGGACTCAGACAGGGCCAGGTGTCCTTCCCATGCACCCTTCGCAAAATCGTTGTGGTTTTGGATGGGGACAGAGGGAGCTGCGAAGGTGTATCCAGAGGCGTCTGTCTGTGCTCATGTTTGATGCAAGCAGTGCCACAGGAGCCCTCCTGGCCTGGCAGCTGGAGCAAGCCCCAAATGCTCTCACCAGGCAACACAGGCACTCTCCTCCCCACAGCCCTCTGTCCTCTGGACCCATCTGGTGAAGTCTGTCACCGGCCCTTCCCTGCTTTCAGCCTGCTCTGGGCAGCAGCCAAGGGACCAGCAGCGTCCCTGCTGCTCTTTTCCCTCCCCCGGGGATGGAGGGATCATGGGCTTTGATGTACAGGCACAGGGCTGGGGACAGCCTGTGTGCACTCATGAGAGTCTGGCCAGGCTCCAGCTGCCTTTGAAGTGCTCCAGTGAACAGGATGAAAGGGAGGGAAGTCCTTCCCCAAACCATCTGGCTCTAATTGCAGGTAGAAATGCCTCTCTTCGTCCCCCGCCTCCACCCCGTGGAGAGGGGGCACTCCGCACTCCTACGTTAATCCTACGGCTCTCGACTGGGCTGGCGTGAAGGGCGAGAGCTTGGGAACAAAAGCGGGTTTCAGCTGGGCAGCCAGAAACAGGCAGCCTCTGGCAGAGATGCTGGAGGTTCAGGCACCTCCGCTGCAGACCTTCCTGAGGACGCCCGTGCCACGGTGGGGTTTGCCAGTTGTTCCCATCTCCGGTTTCTCAGGCACAGTGGAGCCTGCTGGCGCTTTGACTCGTGCTCTTTCGTGCCAGTGCGGGACGAGGAACATGGGAACTCCGTGTGAGCCCAGTCGTTTGGCAGCACTCGCTGGCCGCCTCCCTGGCCCCGCCCGGCTGCCTGGTGCTGCCTGTCTGGCAGGGCTCCCTGCCCACTCTCTCTGCCCCTCCTGGGACAAGGCTGGCTGTGAGATGCCACGTGCCACTGCAGTGGCAGCAGCACCTAGAGCCATTGGCAGCACTGGCAAGTGAGTTGTGTTGACTTGTTTGGCTGGGCATCTTCTCTTTTTCAAGGACCTAGAGGTGGCTGGGTTATATCTACCAGCAGTTTTCTTTCCCACCTTGTGGTTGCCTTTGGGCAGCATCTGAAATCTTAATTAAACCTGTGTTGCTTGAAGTTGTCTGCCCTAATACTAACACCACAGAACAATTTATTTTGATGAGGTTTTTCTCCTTGTCATACACTTTTTGTATAAATATATAAAATTGTTAAACATGAGCTCTGGTAACTCTGTGACCAGAAGCAGCCCATGCTGTTACCCATCTCCAGGGACCAAGCAGTGGCCAAGAAGGTAGAGCAAGAAGTGGAAAGCCAGCCATGTAAAATGGGCAATGGGACAGAGGGGTGCAGAGGGTGGCTGCGGGCATTGGAAGCACCACCCTTAACAGACCTGCAGGTTCAGGTGCAGTGGGTCTGAGCCTGGCACATCAGAGGACACTGGGTGTTAACTTTATGGATTAATATGTTAATTGCTACCCTGGTGCTGCAGATGGGGTGGAGGAACTGTTTAGTGCACCAGACCAGACCCCTCTCTTGGGCAGCAGTTTGCTCCCTGCCCTGTGCTGCCACCCCCAAGAGATGTTCTCACTGCGTCTTCCCTCTCCAGGTCTCTGCCTCATCCAACCCCAGTTCAGCAGGGGAGGAGGAGCTGCCGCCATCGGGCAAGGCGCGGGGGCTGAGGCGGAGCGGGCAGGCTGGCCCACGGCGGCACCGGCGCCGGGGGGTGGCTCAGCAGGCTGCCAGGAGCCCCACAGTGCCCCAGCCTGGCAGTGCTGGCCAGGAGGAGAGCCTGCCTTTCATGCTTGACCTGCAGAGCTTGCCAGGGTTGGCCAATGTGGACCTGAGTGCCCAGAACCCCAACATTCAGGTGGAGAGTGGGTGTGGGAGGGCCATGGGGGGATGTGGGTGGGCACTGCATGTATTCTCCAGCCTCACTTGTTTCCCGAAGAGGAAAGATCTCATGAGTGGGGTCTGTGTGGCCACTGCCATCTGTCTTCTTAGTAACTGCCAGCTTCCAGATAGCTGGCATGGAGAAGCTCCTTGCCACAGGAATTTGCTCACGCCCTTTCCCTTGCTCCCCCAGCCCCTCTCCATAGAGCAGGAGCAAACACTCCTATGTGGGTGACCTCTCAGTTTCTGAGAGTGGCGTTGGCACCTGTGGGTGACAACCAGCCCCCCTGTGCCTCCCATGCTGCTCCTGCCAGTCCCTCCAGAGGAGGTGAGACCACCTGTGCTCCTCATAGTCCTGCAACCCAAGGTGTCTCTGGCCTCTTTGGTTGGGAACCAGTGCATGGTCTGGTAGGTCTGTCCCAGGGCTGTGCCCCGGCTCACTGCCTTGCCTCATATCTGCCCTAAAGGTGACCATCGAAGTGGTGGATGATCCTCAAGCCGAGATGGAGATGGACTTGTTGAAGGAAACAAGAAATGACTGGTCTCTGACATCCTCTGAGTGGTTGTCCCACAAGGACCTGTTCTGGCCTCTCTTTTGGGAATACACTGACCCTGCTGATGGGGAGGAGGAGGAGGAGGAAGAGGAAGAAGACGATGAAGAGGATGATAACCTGGATGTAGGGGACAGGGAGGAAGAAGAGGACGATGATGAGGAGGAAGATTACACAGCAGAGTATGAGGAGGAGGAGTCCATGCTCAGTGGAGTGGGAGGTAACTGGGACCAGCAATGGCCTGGGCAGAAGAACTGGATCTTTAAGGAAAAATATAATTACGGTGAGTTCTCTTGGCATGCACAGCTGCCCTGTAGACCAGCACTGTCCTTCCCTGCCCTGCCTGGCCCGCAGCCCTGTCTCTCTGCAGGGGGAGCAGCCCTGCACCATGGATCACAGCATTCTGGTGCTCAGCTCCTACTTAAAAAATAAATAGACATGCCAAGGAGCAAGGCCAGCATTCAGCTAGGACTGCTGGCAGTCAGATATGCCAGAGTCCTGATGGGAATTGCCCTTGCATGTAATTCAATTGAGCATGAGCTCTAGCAAAGGAATGCTCAGATGAGAAATACAGTGTAAATGTTTAATGACACGTGCTGTTGCCATTGACTCAGATCCCTGCAGTGGTAGCAGTGCTAGAAGAAGCCTTTGCCACAGACATGGGCACCCTCCCAGGAGAGGAGCTGTAGAGGGCTCAGTGGCAGGTGCTGGTTGGCAGACAGCCCAGGGTACCACAGCAGCGCCCTCGTGCAGCTTCCTGGCCATGATCTTGAAACCGGTCAACCTTTGCTAACACGTCATGCTTCAGTGCATTGGGCAAGTTTGGTGAGGATAGGGATGACAGCAATACCTGTTTGGGTTGGTATGACGGGGAGCAAAGCTGTGAGAATGAGAGCCTTTGCTCAGGGGCTGCTTCCCTGGGGTTGGCAGTGAGGACAGGGTTGGCCTTCGGCATCACATGGCTGAGCACCTCTGTGTGCCCCAGGCAGCACTGTCCCTTTATCGGGATGGTGCAGAGCTGAGGGAGTTCCCAAGTGGCTGTTGGCTCCCCTCCTACTAAGGCTTTGCTGAGGTCCACCACTCTCTGCCTCTTGTCTGCCATGCACAGACTATGAAGATGAGGAGGAGTGGAGCCCATGGTCCCCCTGCAGCATTACCTGTGGCAGTGGGAATCAGAAGAGGACCCGGTCCTGTGGGTACGCCTGCACAGCGACAGAGTCGAGGACCTGCGACCTGCCACACTGCCCTGGTGAGCCCTTGGCCATACCAGTGCTTGGATGCTGTCTGACCTTGATGTGGGCTGGTCCCCCACCACTGCAGGCTGGGCATTGCTCATGCTTCAGGAGTTATGTTTAATGTGATCAGGGCTAATGACCATGGGGCATTTTTTCCGCTAAGAAGCTATGATTGGGCTTCCCCACACAGTTGTGTGGTACCCAAGGTAGGAGAGCTGGCGTCAGGCTTGGTGACTTCTCTCACACTGGGAGCTTGAAATTCTGTCCTGAGTCATACTGAGAATCAGCTCTATCCACTGGGATTTACATAACTCACAGCCTCAGGCAGGTCTGTCCAGCCAGTCTTGCTTCTGGCCCTTCCTCTGAAGACAGGGCCGTGTCACCAAAGAAGTGGCAGGAAGGAACTGGAAAATGGATGTTGTCTGGTGTGCTTACAGAGGTAAAAAAAACACCACTCCTCCTGGTATTCAACCTGGCTCTTTGTTTTGGTTTTTTTTTTTCTTTCTCAAGGAGCAGAAGGGGAAATACTTTTCCCCACAGAAGAGACACCTTTCAAAAGTGACAACACCACAGAGCTGTTCAACTCAGGTCAGCCTCTGCTTCTGCTTTGCACTCATAGCTGGCTGGTGGGGAGGGCTTTGCCATGGGCTCCTGTGTCTGGTGTCCAGACCTAAGTCACTCAAAGCACTGCCATGTGCAGGCTTCAGTGGTCATGTTGGTAAACCTAGTTGTTCCCACAGCTCTGGTACAACACAGTCCTGCCTTATGGTTCAGTGACTGAGGCCAGCCTGCCGTGTGCCCTGTCCCATGGGGAAATGCTGCCAGCCTGGCCCCAGCACAAAACCCCTTTGCTCTGTCACTGCCTCGGTGATGGAGCCTGGTGCCAGCTGATCCCAAGAGCCTGGCTGCTCCTGCCTGGTAGATGCAGGCTCCACTGATGGTGTTGGCAAGGCTGCAGGCACATGGCAACTGGGTAAAGTGGGGTGCAGACTGTGCATGCCCTCACCCTTTCGGTACCCTCTCTCCAGAGGTGGACAGCTGTGAGAAGTGGCTGAACTGCAAGAGCGACTTCCTCACCAAGTACCTGAGCAAGGTGCTGACGGACCTGCCCAGCTGCCCCTGTTCCTACCCACTGGAGGCCGTCTACAGTGCTGTCAACTTGCGGGATGAGCAGCAGGGCAAGAGCTTCCGATGGCGGGATGCCAGTGGCCCCAAGGAGCGCCTGGACATCTACAAGCCAACAGCGCGCTTCTGCCTGCGCTCCATGCTCTCCCTGGACAGCACCACCCTGGCTGCCCAGCACTGCTGCTACGATGAGCACACCCGCCTCATCACCCGCGGCAAGGGGGCCGGCGTCCCCAACCTCATCAGCACTGAGTTCTCCCCGGAGCTGCACTACAAAGTGGACATGCTGCCCTGGATCCTCTGCAAGGGCGACTGGAGCCGGTATCACGCTGTCCGGCCCCCCAACAACGGGCAACAGTGTGCTGACAACCCCACCGAGGAGGAGTACCTCTCCCAGCTGCAGGAGGCCAAGGAGTACTAGCCACAGCCGCGCTAAAAGGAGCCACAATCACCACTGGCTTGCACCCCTGTGCAGCCTGGCGAGCCCTGGCCCTGCTCATGGGCTCCTCAGTGGTGCCAGGCAGAGCAGGGAGGATGTGCCATGTCTCATCCCCTCAGAGGGTGCCTCAGCACCCCTCGGATTTCTGAGGATGCCGGAGGTTATCGTGGTGCAATCCCTGCCGTACCACCCAAGGCAGTCCTGCAGTCCAGGGCTCCTGGGCTGTCATGGGGAGCAGCAGGGGCTGGGAGGTGTAAAGGGAACAAGAGACTGCTCCTGTCTGCTTTTATTCTCTACGACCTTTCAATGCAACCTGAAAGCTGAGTGCAGGGTGAAGCGGGTTCAGCTCCTGCTGGCTTCTGAGAAGCTGCTGAGGCACAGCTGCCTGCTCGTGCCTGTGCACCTGCCCTGGCATCTGCTGGTTAATGTCTGTCTGAATCTGGTGGTAGGTCCTCCTAGAGAGTGCAGGGCTGTCCCAGTCATGCATACAGAGCAGGGTTGGTGCATGCTCCTCAGGCTTCTGCATGCATGGTTGGGAAGGAGCAGGGAAAGGCTTAGCAGGGTCCGTGGGTCCAGGGTGGGTGTGGGGCAGGAGGAGAGACTGACTGCCTGGACTTCCTTGGCAAGATTGCCTTGCCACCAGGGTTTTGGCTGCAGAAGCTAGACATGGGTGGGCCTCAGAGGAGGTAGACGGGACACTCCACCTGTGTGCATTTCAGCCCCTCTGCCTTAGTGCTTGGGGGAGTAGGGTGATAACACCCATGAAAGTCCCAGCACCACCCTGCCACCAGGCCTTGGCCCCCTGGCAGCCCCCAGAGGGTCTCAGTGCTCAGGAGCACCCATGACACAGCCCAGAACAAAGTCCTGTGTTTTCCACTCACATGCCTACCAAAGGCAGGAGGCACCTTGGCCACTGCTCATGCCTTTGCTGGCAAGGAGCAAAAAGCATTGAGCAAAGTTCTCCATGGGGATAGGAACAAGTCAGGCACTGCTGGGAGCACCCAGTGTTGCCCCTCTCTGGTCTGCTGCTGGACATGAGCCCTGCCCCATGCTGCGTCTGCCCACGTCTCCAGTGGGAGGCAGCCCAGGGGGAGCGAGTCATGGGCGCACCCTGTGCCTCTCAAGGCTGGCTGCCAGGCCAGGCTTGCAAGTGTAGCTCCACAGGAGGAAGACACACATGATAATAATGTCAGTACCTGGTGTCTACAGGTCATGAATCATGATGCTCTCTGTTGGCACTTTGGTTTTGCCTGGGTTTTATTCAGCTTTTCACAGGTCCACAGCAGTGTCTCCCAGCGTATTTTGGGAGCTTTCTGCAAAGAAACTAGACTGAATACCCTTATCCCCGGACATTCAGTTGTTGAGCCTGGCAGAAACTTCACACCTTTTATTTAGCAAATTTTATGCATCAGAAGAAATAAAAACGCAAGTCAAGCACACATAAAGAATGGAGTCATTTCTAGATAAGAGGTTTCTTCACCCAAGGCTGTTAGCTACTCCATGTATTTGTGCAGCACACTGTTAGACCAAAAAACTACCTGGCTGGTTGCAGAGGTCCTTGGCTGACCATCCTGTGCGATGTCTGTCCTTCATGGAGGAGGTTTCTCCAGTGTCAGTGAATATCCATGGTCTGAAAGCTCTTTGAGGAGTCTTTCTGCAAGCATCTTCATATATGTTGAGTAGTCATGTTGATCCTTTTGCTTTGGTTACTGATAGAATATCACATTCTTGGTCACCAGTACCTAAAACTTCCTAGCTCGTAAAAAAAAACTATTAGTGAAGTTATCACTGCGTTATTTAGCAATTATTCCAGACTTGTATCCCTAGACTCTCACTATGGGTTCTATCAGAACATAGGCAGGCATCACCCATTTCCCAACAGGTGTGCAGTCTGAGATGACCAGTGTTACATCAATGGTGAGAAGGAAGACAACCAAATAAGCATGGATGGAGACCTAGACTCTGAAAAATTTTCATGATCATTACTCAGCCAAAATGGTCATTCGCCTGCTAGTTTCTAGTAAAAACATAGGTCATAAAGAGGTGGTCGAGAAGGGGTGGCAATGATCTGGTGGCTTGGTTCTGGGAGCCTGGGATGTGTTCAGGGAGCCTCAGCAAGAGACACGGAGGCTTTTGTGTGGGAGGCAAATGAACTGAGCAGCTGAGGCCATGGAGGGATAGCTTGTTACCTTCATATTTCCTCTCCCATACCATATGTCATCATTAACATCATCAGTCTCTCAGGGGAGAGTTTCAATGCAGACTTCTTTAAAACAACCTCCTGTTGAATGTGCCTAGTGCTCAGTATTGGACCCATGCACGGAAGCAGGACTTTACCAAACAGCCTTTATTGAAGGATTGCAAAAGCTCAGCCAATTCATTTGTTAGACTAGGCTATTCTCTAAGGAAGTGCTCTTACAGTAACAGTGTTACCCAGGATTTGCACCCTCCTCCTCTTTATACTGGCTATGTCAACCAGTCTAACCCCCAGAAAAGAAACTGTAATTTCTGTAATAACTGGAGTTCCTGTCCAAGGGCAAGTAGAAAAATTTCTTGCATTGACACCCTCTGCCACTCCCACAAAAGCTAGTTTGAGAGCCAAGTAGCTGTTCTGCTTCACTGCCTCTATGGTTTGGACAATACAGGCATGAACTGGAGCATGAGAAACAAGAAGCAGTGTTGTTTCTCATACAAGCACCTTACACACTGGGTGGCTTTGCAGAGCGCTGTGAGAAAAGAAGACATTAGGCATTTATTTTTATATCCCAAGATTCTGTTCTGCCTACTGCTATTTAAGTGATGAATCTCTAAGCCTTCACTCCTTAAGTTTATTGGGTTTTATATATAATATATATAAGAAGTCTTCTATTTCTACAAAATTTCATAAAGAATTCTTTATTCTGATGCTGCAATAAAGCACTTTATCTATATATGTCATGCGGATGTCATTCAGTTGGGACTGAAGCATATGTTGCTATTTATTTTCGTTGAAAGGGATGACGCTATGTCTTGGGCTCCCAGTCCCAGTTAGGACTCTGATGGCTTTGATTCCTTCCCTTAGGATTTACATTTGATGATGTCTGGCAGCAAAAATCAAAGGTAACAAAGACACCACCACCACAGCCATGGGATATGTGAAGTTCTGCTTACAGGGAAGGAAGCCTCCTGCAAGACCATTGGGGTCAGTGCTGAGAAGCAAATGCATTACCTGTGCCTAAGGTCTTATTCCATGGTCAGCCTGGACAGAGTTGGATACTGGCTGACATTACACCAGCACACTGCTTTAAGCAGGTACTGACCATGGAAGCAGGGGGAAGATAAAACCCAGCGCCATCCCAGCTGGAAAACTGGTTTGATGAACCACATCCAGAGCCAGCAGCTAATTACAGCAGGGGGATTTGCAAAGCTTTCCAGGGATCACAGCTTTTTGTTGCTGTTAATTTGCTGCATAAATAATGACCACTTTCCAGATCTTGCTGTTTCCAGCTGTTTTCCCTCCTTCTCCCTTGCCCCTTTTGCCTCGTGCTGTCTGCACATCCGTCAAGTGTTATCTGCCACTCCAGCACAGGACTCTGCTCCACAGCTCCTGGCACCAGTCCTCGCCCCTGCCTGGGTAGAGCAGACAACTCATTTCAGTGAAGGATGCTCTGATCTTCTGCAGCATCAAAAATACTGTTGCATGGAGCCCAAACTGCCCAAAGAAAATCACTCTTTCCCTTGAGGAGCAGTTAGCAGTTACTTCTGTGTATGTAACATGTCTAACATGCCTTTATCCTCTGCAATAAGGTCCTTGGTGTGCTGGTTGCTGAGCCCTGCTACGAAACTCTTGGGCTATAAAAATCCACAGCCAGAGGATGGAAACAGGAAGAAGTCCTGCCCTAATGCTGCAGGTGTTGAAGACCTGAAGATGCCACCTGAAATCGTAGAGTGAGTCTGTGTCGGAGTTTGATGATGTTTCAAAGCAATTTTAATCATTGCTTAGGCTGGAGGCTTTCAGTCTCTGATTTGTGGCCTGATTTTCCCAAAGAAGTTTCACACATACAAATGATCAAAATACAGGAGAGAGGGCCAAGTCATAGCACAGCTCCATCTAAGCCCACATCCATTTCTGACAGCAGTCAACAGTGAGTGACTACCAGGAAGGAGAAGGCCTAGCACACTGTTTCCCTGAAGTACTTTCCTTGTTGACAGCAGCTGGTGGCCAAAAGACTTCTTGAGCCAGACAAGATGGTTGTTCTGTTTTATAGCCGTTGGTTGTTTTATTCTTGCAAGATTTTTTCCAATCCTGTTCTGAATCCATGTAAGCTTTTAGTGGTAGCAAATCACCAGCTGCAAGATATTCCAGAATTCACTAAATATGTCCAGAGATCTATTTGTTGTTTGATGGTTGCTCCTTACTCATCTCCTTCATATGCTTCATAAAGGCATTGCTAGTGAGCATCCACTTCTGGTGTCACATTACTGTGAAAAAAATCACTTCTACCTCTGTCTTCTATTTTTTTAACCTTTGTTTTCTTTAATTCACAAGACTTTGTCTCTTGTTCGGTGTCAGTTCAGATTCTTAAAAAGCCTTTAGGCCAGAGTATACTGGACCTTGCTTTTCTCCCTCATACACCCCTCCCTTCTCCAAATAGCTGAAGGGCTGCAAACTCTGTCCAGCTCTCCTGATACTTCCAAGTAAAGCAAAGGTCTGGGGTTTCTCATTAGCATCATATAGCTGCACCAGATGTCAGCTGCAGCTGCAGGAGTGTGTCTCTGCTGGCAGCAGGCAGATGTAGTGGGGCCTTCCCTGGCATCACTTAAGGCTCAGATCTTCTTCACCAAGCAAACCTCTGAAGTGGTGTAAGGCCTTAATTACCCTGCTGTGCCCGTTACAGCTGGCGCGTCCTGGCACGCTCTGTGTGCGAGTGCACAGCCTGGCCCTTCAGCACAGGCTTTCCCTTCGCGGGCGTTAGTCCAAGAGGGTCACATGTGAACAGCAGCCAAGGCATGGCCACATTGCACAGCCAGTGCTGCTGCTGTGGGGATGGTGATTTCCAGCCCGCGGGGCAGGGAGCCAGCTGGGGCAGCACCAGCATAACCCAGGCAGTCACTTTTGCTGGAAGAGCCCTCAAAGGGCCTCTGAGCAAAGCTGTGAGTGCATGAGCCCCGTGAATGTGGGTTGCCAGCTGAGGCCAAAGCGTGTCCTATTAGAGTAGCAGCAGGATGCCCGAAGTAAACCCTGCTTGTGATGAAAGGAAGGCAATTAAAATTCCACTTCAGTTGCCTTCCTGTCCCACTTCCTAACCTTCCAGCAGCAGGTGATTAGCAGGGCCTGCCTTCGGCTGCCCTGGCCCAGCTGTGCCAGCAGAGTCTGCAGCAAACGCTGCTACCACAGCATAGCTGCCAAAGCACAGCGAGCACACTGTGATTCAGCTGTCAGCTTTGCTTCAAGTTAACTTAGACTCGTTTTTTCAGTGTTCAAGTAATTTTGCTCTTCTCCTGCCAAAGTTTTTGGCTGTGAACTCACCCTCTAGCCCTGCTGTTTAAGGTTTCCCATGTTTCTTCCCAGGATTTCCCAAACAGAAAATCAAACATGCATGCTGTACAGTAACATCAGTGTGCCTGTATCATGCTACACTCCTGCTGCCTACCAGATGTATAACCCAGTTCCTCTGTGCACAAAATTCCTGGCAAAACACCTGCATCCCTTTTCCCAGCCAGATGGTGCTTTAGGGAAGACAGTCCTGCAAAACACAGGGAAACTCTACCATACCCATTAGAGGTGCTTGCTCTTCCTACAACTTCCTTTGCTGTCACAGGTCAGCTCACAGGGAAGAGTACACCATCCAGAATTTAACTCCTTACTGCACTCTTGATGACCATGTACACACTTTATCCTGAATTTTTCACACTTGAGCACTTTGGAATGGTGAGCAGAACATGCAAAATACTCTTTAGTTTAAAAGGCAACTCAAACAGCTACATTCAGTTCTTTAAAGATGGGCACAGAAGGGGGTTTTTTCTGTCTCCTGAGTTGAAGGGAACAGTTACCACATGCCATTCAGATTAAGAAAAATGAAAAAAAAATTAAAAATCCACAAAACAGTAAATCTCATGCAGTAATGTTACTTCCTTCTAGCTTTCTAGAAGTGCTCTGCAGAAAACACTTGCAGAAAACAAAATATTCAGGAGAAGCTCATGCCTCAAAAAAAGAAAACCAAGCACTTCTGTCACCCTTGAGGTTAAGCAGATTGACACTTCTGATCAGTTAGATTTTCCCCTCCTCTCTTATGAACAAGTTTATTGCTCTAGAAGACACCTGCAGGAACAAACTGTATTAACAGGAGAGAACAAGCAATTCTCTCTTCCTCACCAGTCAAAGCAACAGCTTAAGTGGGATGAGTCAAAAGTACTGCACTCTGAAGACTCTCAGTGGGGGTGGGATTTATTCCTGTAAAATAAACAGTTTGCTTTGGCCTGAAGCTCTTGGAGGTAGCTGACCCCGAGGTCTATAACCTGCTAGAACCACTCTTTAGGTGGGAGTTTCCCTAGCAGTGATTTGCTGATTGTCTTGGACATTGGATGACTAAAAGACAGTCATTCTTTAGAGCAGACTAGTGTAACGGTAAGAAAAGACTGTGTTGAAAAAGGGGATGTGGAAAAGGAGGAGTGGAACAGCTTAAAAAGGATCCCTTCAGAAATGGGAAGGGTTCGAAACATTTACTAGCGGCAGATCAAAAGCAGAGAGAAAACGAGCAGCTGCTCCGAACTAAAAACTGCATCAAGTTCATGCTCTCTACTCCCCCAGAAGCGAGGAGTAAATCACATTGCCATCAGCACTCCTCATTGATTGGTGTTTTTCCAGACAGAGCCCTCCCTCAGCTTATCAACCGACCCTTTGAACTCAAGCCGATCTGAGGACACAAATTCCACAGTGTTTTTTAAGTTAGGTTTATTTAGCAATAGAAGTATGTACATGTAAGAGAATCCCCTGCAGCACGAGACATGCACAAAGCAGTGAGGGACTGAAAGTGGTGCTGTTCAATAGCCTTCCTCATCACCTGTCATCCCACTTTACTCAGCAGCAGGGCCAAGATTAGAAAGGAACAGGCGAGAAATTGACCAGTCCATGTGGCAGAGTCTTCAGGCGGAGCCTCCCAGCAACCGGTATTAAAACAAGCGGGCGCCATAGCCAAATGTCTGTTTAATGCCCTCAAAGTAGTAGCGCTGCCAGCCTTGCTTTGTTCTTTCCTCCTCACTGACAGGAATGCCCTTGCCTTCCAAGCACACCTCGGTCTCACCACCTTTGTCATTGAAATTCAAGGTAATGGTTGCAAAGTGCCCTAGAGGAACCAAAGCAAATCTGTCAGCAGTGCGTAGTACAGTCTATGCAGCCCCAAGGAGCTGCTCTGCTCCTCTCACATGGGAATGCTTAAAAGACTCTTCAAGATCCTTTCCAAATCTACTTATGACAGCTGCAGACCTTCCCTAGGAACACAGGGAGGAGAGGGCTCCCTCTTCATGGGGTTTGAAGCAGTTGCAGTCACAGCTCAGCAAGCTGCTACTTCAACTTTTCCTAATCCCTGGTCACTGCTCTGACGGCGGCTGATTCAAACATGACAGTCTGGGATAGGAAGCTGGGATAACACTGGTGCAGCTCCCAGAACACCATGTACTCCATGATGACGAGTCAGAATACAGTGTGTTAAATGGGGCTGGAATTCTTCAAACACAGGCAAGGGCAGTTAATACTTAGTCCATTTCTGGATTACTTACCAGCTGGCCAAGATTTAAATCTCCATTTCATAACAAGTTGCTTCTCAGGAACCTTGGCAAGAGAGAGAAAGACTGGGTAGTAGTTTTTTGCAAGTCTTGCAATCTAATAGAAAACAATTAGAATTGTACTGATATGAAGCCTTAGATCCCTTGACACGCACACAGAAGGGAAAAGACTTTAGATGCTCTTTTCAATCCCCTTCTAGAAAGTTAGGCCACAATACAACCTCAAACACTGAGACAGGGTCCCTGTCCAAAGGACTTTAGTGGCAGTTGAGCCAAAGAGGACAACAGTCAGTTACTGTATTTAACACTTCTCCAACCCCTAATAAATAAGTAAAATCACACCAAGACAGGGCAGATCCATGACTGGAAGCCAAATTTTCTCCCCAGACTGAAGTCCCATATATTAGTCCATACTATTAGGAACAATTCAATGGCTACAGAACTTACAGATAACTATTGGGCACCCAGCAGATCTCCACAGTTAGCTCACAGAAGCATTGTTACAGAAATGATACCTCAAAAATAAAAAGGCTGCCACTGACAAGTTATACCTGCACTAGTTAGTACTTACTAGGTCAACAAACTCTCCTGTGACACTGCCATCCAGCAACTGAAACTTGCCCCCTTTATCGGCCTCCAAGGTGGCTTGTGCGTGGGTGAAAGCTTGGACCATCTGAAAAGATTCAGGAGGAGACCCGTATTACTTGACATTATCTGCCTACAAACTTGTTGCCTAATGCCTCCCATCCAGTTACAAAGTTCTGTAAGAGAAGGTAAACCACAGAACCACAGAATATGCTGAGTTGGAAGGACCCACAAGGATTATCAAGTCCAACTCCCAGCCCTTCACAGAACCAGCTGAAGAGTCACACCATGTGCCTGAGAATATCATTCAAAGGCATGTGAACTCTGTCAGGCTTGGTGCTAGCACCACTTCCCTGGGGAGCCTCTACCAGCACCCAACCACCCTCTGGGTGAAGAACCTCTTCCTAATATCCAACCTAAACCTCCTCTGACACAACTTCAGGCCATTCCCTTGGGTCCCGTCATTAGTTACCACAAAGACATCAGTACCTCCCCCTTTTCCTCCTCTCTCCAGGAAGTTGTAGACTAATAGTTTAATGGGTTTTTAATATTGCAGTGCCCTAAACTGCACGCAATATTCAAGGTGAGGCCACGCCAGTGCAGAGCAGAGCGGGACAATCCCCTCCCTCGACCAGCTGGCGATGCTGTGCCTGATGCCCCCCAGGACACAGCTGGCCCTCCTGGCTGCCAGGGCTGACTCATACCCAACTTTCCATTGACCAGGACCTCCAGGTCCCCTTCTGTGGCACTGCTCTCCAGCTTCTCATTCCCCACTCTGTATGTATATCCAGGGTCGCCCCATCCCAGGTGCAGAATCTGACACTTTCCTTTGCTGAGCTTCGTAGTTGGTGATTGCCCAGTCCTCTGATTTGTCGAGGTCTCTCTGCAGGGCCTCCCTACCTTTGAGGGAGTCAACAGCTCCTCTGAGTTTTGTATCATCTGCAAACTTGCTTAGAATCCCTTCCAGTCCTGAATCCAAGTAATTTATGAATATGTTGGAAGAGCACAGGGCCCAAGATGGAGCCCTGTGGAACCCCACTAGTGACAGGTCATCAGTGTGATGTCATCTCATTCACTATTACCCCCTGTGCTTGACCCGTGAGCCAACTGCTCACCCACTGCCTGATGTGTTTATCCAGCTGTGTGCTGGACATTTTGTCCAGAAGGATACTATCAGAGAGTCAATAGTGTAGGGTCTTCAACAAGAGACAAAATCCCTGCCCTGGCCAGAAAAGCAAGATTATAGCCACTACAGCAGCGTTCTGCCCACCCAGGGAAAAGAACCCCTAGTTTTCCAATTCTATACAGTCTTCTGAGTCACATGTGGATTTACTTTGTTGATTTCTTAATGAAACCTAGTTCAAAGAAAAGACAGTATTTTTTTCCTTTGTTGTCCTTTATCTTATCAAAATAGGGGGAAGACTAAGATCATGTTTAAATTATACAGTGCTGTTCTGTCTTCCTAGACTATATAAGATTGTGCAAGAGAGGGAAGTTATTCCCAAAGTACACTTTGATACTACCTAACATTAAAAGGAAAAAACAAAACCAAAGAAGCACAGAACTGTAAATTCCAAGTCAGCCAACCACATGCATAGGTGCTGACAGCAGGCTGGAACTGGCTTCTGGCTGGCATTATTCCCCCTGTCAGCTGTGTGAAAAGATTCATACACAAGCTTTAAGCAACTGCTCTGCAGACCAGCTTTCTTATTCCATTCTCATGGATAGCAAGAGTCCTACAGAATGCCTTAAAAAGCTTCTTAGGAAGCTTTGTCTGTATGAAAAAACAATTCTCAGCACCAGCCAAGCATTACCTCCTGAGTAACGAATACCCGGTAGAGCTCCTCCGGAGATGTTAAGAAGGTGTCCTTCAGGCTGACCTTACAGGTAGGGATCTTGACTCCTATGGATTTGGGCTGCGATGCAGCAGGACTGCTCTTAGCAGCCATCTAACAAAACAACAAGCAAAACAAACACTTTTTTTTCACAAAAAAACCCCAAATCAACAAGAAGTTCACATATCCAAGAGAAAAAACAATGGCTCTTGGTAAAGATGCAATTAGATACAACCATATTTAAGTGTAAGAGGCAGATTTATCACTCTGCTTGGAAGAAATACGATGTGCTGCCAAAGGAAAATCACACCTGACAGAGATTGCCAATTCCTGACTATGTATCTTACACACAACAGAGGGTGCTCCTGTAAGCCCCAGTATCTAACACTGTACCCTTCTTCACAGAACCCAAAGCATGTTTGCACAGTTTTGTTTACCTTGCGGTCTTCTGCTTTAGGAGCCACCTGAGGGGTTGTTTCCATATGTTCACCGTTCACTGTGGGCAAAATCATGCCTTGGGTGAATTCTGGAAAGACAGAAATGTGCCAGTGAAACCAATAAAAGATCAAGTAAACCTTTTAACTGTTCCTTGAAAAACACAATCAAAAAGGGCTTTCTGGTTCCCCCCTGCTCTTGGCTACTATCCATAACCTGAAACAGTTTTTAGAAAAGGAAAAAGACCTCCTTTTACAAGCAATTAATTATTCTTGCCCTCGCTACACTCCACCAAAGGTGCTGTCAGAACCTGTCTACACTAACAATTAGGAACTTAACCTTCTCTTCATAGCCTAGACACACCATCTTCCACATTTTGCTCTAGCAATAACGCTAGTTAGCCTTAGACTTACGTAGCGTTTTTCCTCTCTCACTCTCTAATATAAATCGCAATCACATCTAAAATACTTTTTCCTTGCTGGTCTAGACACACCACACCAAGCTTTTTCATTTCTTGTATCATTGTAGTGTAGTTACTTTTAACTCTCTCTTCAATTTATCTTTTTTTGACAGCAGATGCCAGGACTACACACAGAAGCCCAGGGAATATTTTGGCAGCGCTCTGTCCAGCAGCACTAACACTTTTGTAACACCACAATCTTCAGACTCTTCCAGAATTATGTTTGCTTTTTCTCCAGCTCTAAGACTTCTGCCTTTACCACTTATATAACAGTTTGCTCTTTCTTCTTCCTGTTCATCAGTTCAAACTGACAAAATTCCATTACATAGCAAAATTTTATTAGATGTGTTTAAACTTGTATCCTGTGACACTTGGTTCCCACCTATTCTTATTTATTCCAGCCCACAGGATCATACAGTTTTTCCTGACTGACATTCTCCATCTTCCACTGGGTGACTGCATCTCCCACCCAGAACACCACACCTGACAAAAAAACGGGGTACAGAAATTGGATCCTGGAAAAACAGCCATCAGTGGTTTGTACCCAGCATATCTAGCACATGTAATGTAATACAGGTAAATGGATACAAAAAGCAACCGTCGTGTTCCCAGCCTGTATTTGAGAGGAAACCCAAACTTAACTGAAGCACACTGATTTAACTCCAACTCCTGGACGCAGATTTAACTTTAAAAAAAAAAAGAAATTTGATCCAGATGCTAAGAAAGCTCATTAAATGACACCAACAAAAGCTGCTGAGCAATTTCCAGACATCAGTTATTCTACTATCCAAGTAACACTAGATGCCTTTACTAGTGAGGCAAAAGAGAAAAACACCAACTGGAGAAGACATCACCTTCCAAGGGAGTAAGCAAACTGCAGGCCAGATAGTGCCACAGGCAGAGACTGTGCCACTGGGCAGCAAACACATTTTACTGGCTCTATTTTCTCCCTACCTGAGCTTTACCATGTGAAGGACATTTTAAAATATAAATCCAAAAATGCTGTTTCTTACTAGGTCACCACCAAACCTGTGCCACAGTGTCTAGAGGCAGAAGTGTTTCTTGCCACATCCTAACAATTTCCAAAGAGACACAAAAGTTGCTATCATTGCTCTGACACCTTCCTGTTGAGCTGGGGTGAGGAACTCTGCTCATTACCCACCTCCATTCTTTAGCTATAGCCCATATGGGTTCCCATGAAACTTCTCCCTCTCAATTACTTACCTGTTTTGAGAGTGCTGATGTAAGTTTTCATTGCATCTCTAATTTTTTTTGCACCTTCTTGCTTCATCAGGGTCTTCAAGTTAGTGTCAGGCTCATCTTTAGCAAGGCTGACAAGGATCTAAACAAGGATAAGTGTTGACTAACAAAGTCACATTTGCAAGGTCCTTTTATTACTCAATTCAACATCACAGACTTCAGCTAAACTTTCAGGAACAGCAGTGCAGTTTTAGTCATCTTTCACTTCACCCTTCTCAGCCTACAGTAATGTACATGTGTACTTAAATATTTTCATGCATTATAGAGCCCTTATCTCTAGAAGATAGGAATTAATTTGGTAAAGATCCAACATAACGGGGAGCAACTCTCTGTCAGGGAGTGTAGTGACAGAATGAAGCATGACAGTTTTAAGCTAGAAGAGGGTAGGTTTAGATTAGATATTAGAAGGAAATTGCTCACTGTAAGGGTGGTGAGGAAATGAAACAAGTTGTCCAGAGAAACTGTGGCTGCCCCATCCCTTGAAATGTTCAAGACCAGGCTGGAACTAGATCATCTTTGAAGACCTCACCCAACCCAACCCATTCTTCGATTCTATTAACCTAAGTAGTGTCTAACAGTAAAGAAGTTCTACACAAATGTTTTAAGAAAGGTAAAATGGAAGGAAATATTAATGCTGTAAGTATCCCTGTTAGAACAGCCATATAGCCAGCAGTACCAGTGTTCAGGTGTGCTCACCTCAACTTCATCGATGTCATTTTCATCCGAGAGATTAGGAATCTCCACATAACCTTTGTACTTCACTCCTGTCTTCGAGGTGCCTGTAATTACAATTATATTGTTCAGATCAGTCTTTCTTGCTCTAGTTGCTGTAAAAGTAAACCTGTGTCACTATATAATGCTTCCCTTTATTATTACTTCCCAAATGAGCTAAGTATCTTTATCCTTAATATTATACATGATTCTGACCTTCAAATGGGAGGGGAACACATCACTCACCAGTCCATGCCAGCTTGATAGCCCATTCATAGAAAAAGATAAGTTTCCCTTTTCGGTTGTTAATGGAGGCCTCTCCATCCAGTTTGCTCACTTCTGTCACCTCACATGCCCCTTCCTCACCCTCCACCCTGACAGGCAGGAGGAGAGTTTTCAGCCGCTCCGTAGACCAGTTGGAGGCATCTCGCTCCGTCCTGTGGGAAAACCAGGCAGGATGAGAATCTAGGAGAGGCCACGTTGCCAGCACACACAGGGACTATCCAGTGTTCCCTGGTCCTCGTCTCCCTGTCCCGCTCCAACACTCGCGCACACAGAGTCCTTCCCCAGGGCACTCACACTCATCCCCCGGCACACGCTGGCTCAGGCACCCCCACACAGGCAGAGAGCCGGGGGCCGTCCCGGGGGATCAGCTCGGACATCCCCGCCTCAGCACCAGGCCGCAGAGAGGGGAAGGAAGGCGGCGGCCCTGCCTGGGACCCCGGCCGGGAGGCACCCCCTGTCCCCGGGCCTCCCGGGCAGGGCTCGGCGCGGCCGCCCCGCTCACCAGTGCCAGTTGTTGACGTTGGTGGCGTCCGCCCGCTGCTCCACGATCCAGCGCGGGTCTCCCTCCCCCCACTTGGCCATCGGAATCGGGACCGGGTCCGCCGCCTCCGCTCCGACCGCCCGTGGAAGCTGCTAGAACCGCCGCGCCGCCTCTCGCCTTCCGCCCGGCGCGGGCGGGCCCTTCCGGCGCGCTCCGCAGCTCGACCCTTGTCCTGTTGGTTCCGCGGGGCTTATTGGTTCTGCCGCACCGCCGGCAGCTCGGACAGGCGCTGGCGCTGGCACTGCGGTCCGGTCCGGTCCGGTCCCGTCCCCGCAGGATCACAGCTGCCGGAACAGGCCCACAGCTCC
>JAOXXN010000065.1:41917047-41932069 GCA_026770055.1 Myrmophylax atrothorax | reverse complement strand
CCGCGCCGCGGGGCCCCGCAGGTACGGGCTGGGCAGGGCAGGGGAGGGGGCAGCCCGGGGGTGTGTTTTAGCGTTGGCCGTACGGGGAGAGTGCCGCGAGTTTCCTTTCCGTGTGGTTCCCTCTCTCCTCCCGGAGGAGCCGGCTGTCCGTGGTGGCAGCTCTGCCGGGTGGCACTGTGGGCTCCGGGCGTGCTGCGGTGCCCGGCTCACCTGCGCGGGGTGCCCGGCCCTGCAGCAGCAGCGCGCGGCGTTTCTCCCCCGCGGTGGGAAGGGCGAGGGTGGAGGAGGTGTGTGCTCTCCCCGGTGACACAGACCCCGTCCGGCTGAGCCGGGCTGCCCCCCGTGCCAGCTGTGCTGCAGGTGTCCCCCAGCTCCGGCCGCCTCTGGGAACGGCGGCGGCTCCAGGGGCAGCATCGGCGGCCGGCAGGGGCCGGAACTTCTCCGTGCCCAGCTCGCTGCCTTAATGCGATCGGACAGCAGGGCTGTGGAGCGCGTACCGCTGTCGTGCGGGGTCGGAGCTTTCCCCGAGTTCGGGCGACTCGGTGGAGACCAGGAGCCATCTTTATAGGCAGTCCTTTTAGCAGTGACCTGGGAATTCGAATCTCGTCAGTGCCCTGTGGGAACCGCTGCGTGATTGCTTCTTCCAGGGCTTTGTCGGCTCAGTTTTACATGATGAAATTTAGCCTTGTTGAGTCCATATAAAGCTAGGATCGGTGGTTGCTAAGTAAATCCTGCTTCTGAGAATGGTTCTGCACCAACAACATGTATAGGTTTTTGTTCTTCCTTTCCTAGTGTTGAGGCAATTAAAATCTTTGTTTTGCAAGCTGCTAGATACAGCTCAGAACATGAAAAACTGGTTGGCACAGCTCTGCGTTCCACAGCCGTGTGACCTTGTCAACGTTTGAGTGCTGGCTGCAGTTTTGCCTTCCATCAGTGTATTATAAACATCAACATTTATTTCACTTTCTCTTCTTATATTCTGTTTGTTGGTAGAAAATGAAGACTCAGCTCAAAAGACAGAGCCTGCAGATCAGCTAGTTGATTCTTTGGAGTCCAGTACTTCGCAGAGCGGGTAGGAAAATTTTTGTGTGTTGTGGCCCATGTGCATGACAGTCTGTTTCCCCCCTGTGACCTCTTCCGTATGGCAGTTTGTTCTGTGCAGGTAAAAAGGGACTGGAGACTGAATTGTCTGCTTTGGGACAGAAAATACCAGAATGAGTATGAGAGAGCCTGTTCTTACAGGGCTTTAAGTTTGTTTTAAAGCTTATCAGCTGTAGTTCACAGTTCAGCTGTTCAAATCACAAAGTTGTTCTGTTTGAAAGGAACTCTGCAAGGTTTTGTAGTCCATCGTAAGAGCTAATAAACTTTCAGTGGGAAATTTTGTGTATCTTTTCTGAAGGATACCTTAATAGTTGAGCATTCCCACTGTCTATAATTCTGATGGAGGCTGTGCAAGAAAATACCTTTTACTGTTTTCTTGACAATGTTTTGGCTTTTTTCTTCATCCTTTGTTTTCTGTGTCATTCCATTAATGCTGCTGATCAACCCTGCTATCAGATGTTTGCCATGTTGGTATCTGTTGGGCATGTGGTGTTTGTGGCCAATAATTTCATTGCTTACAAGCACCAACACTATGCAGTGAGTTTCATTTGCCATTGTATATTCGTTGCACAGGATACAGTTTCAGAAATGTCAGAATTAATTAGGTGAACCACAGCCTCACTGGAAAAGATGGGGAAAAAATCCAGGAAAGAAAACTGCAACAAACTACCCTGCATATTAAAGCAGTAGTTTGATGCCATCTTGGCTTGGTGCTGGTGACATATGTATCAGCCTGCTTGACTCTAAATGAGTTCTTTCCTCTCTCTATAATGTCCTCTATTTTTATTTGAGGAGATCAATACAAATGTGAGCAAAATGGCTAAAGTAGGTAATGGATACTTGTGGATATTATCTAATAAATTTGTCTTAAGTTAGATTTGAAAGGGATGGAGATAGTCCAGAAGGGTTGTGTGAGGAGGAATCAGGTGAATGGTATTGTTGTAAGTCTGCTTGTAAAGCTTGTGTAGCTTTTCCTAGTCTATCAGTGAGACTCTTAGGTATCAGTGGTGTCTGCAGGAAGACATTTCCAAGCTCTTAGCTCCTATGTTGAGGGATATGTGTACATCTATGGTAGCAAGTGACCAAATAGCCCTTCTAGGTGTGTCTGTGCAGCTCCTAAACTAAGGAGCAAATAGACTGGAAAATGATGGTGTAGAAGTCCGAGAATTCTTCCTTAAAAATTATTCCCTCCAAGTGTCCCTTTTTCTTATCTTGTCCATCTGTTGCCATTGTCTGATCCTGAAATTCAGCTCATTTGCGTTGTACTTACAGGCATTCTGGTCTATCATGCCAGTTCTAGGAAAGGAAATCACACTTGAGAGAATTTAAGTAAAACATGGCTTTGTTTCTGTACTGCCATGGGAGTAAAGGTGCAGGAAGGAATGTGTCTGAACTGAGCCATGTGGAGTTTTGGGGGCTTTTTTTAACTATTCCAAATTATACTAATAGTCTAATTCTTTGCTAATGAGAATATTTCTCTCTTCTGAAAGGAGACATTTGAGAAATGCGTATATTTTCCATTACTGCTTTGTTCTCATGTTTCCAATCCTTTAGACTAAAGCAGTTGACATTGGTTTTATAGTGCTGTGAGAAGGCTTTGCATTTCAGAAGGGCAGCTGTTTCTATTCTTATTAATACTAGGTTGCTTCTCATGTAGGTTTCATGTATGTAATGAGAGCATGAGGACACTGCTGGCATCTGTCTGAGTTCATTTGGGATGATAAGTCTTTCCAGCTATAGAAAACATGCAGCATTTTTTCAATATAATTTAGAAGAAAATCGTCAACTGTGAATAAATGCCAAAGATGTTTCCTTTCTTGCCCATTTTTTTCCTGCTATGTACCTTTCTTTTTATTTTAACATGTCCATTTTCTGTTGTTACAGTGCAGTGCTTGGGCTTCTTTGCTATTCTTGTCCTGCCATTGTATGTCTTCTGGCTAGCTTATCTGTGGAGTGTATCTGAATATGGCAGAGAGACACCTGGGTGCTCCCTGTATCTGTTGAGGTTGCTAATAGGAAAGGCATAAAGGGCTACTTAAACAGATGGCATTCTCAGGAGAGCTGTCAAAACTGTTTTGAATTCTTTCACTGATCAGTTGACCTTTGATGGAGTATGTAGATGTCATGCAGTAGTTGGCATAAAATAAGTTGTCCTTTCTTGGGCAGAAAAGTTGCTGCTGATGTCTGCCCTGTGTTGGTGGGCTAGCATACTGTGGGGTGAGTACGGTGAATTTCTGCCATCTAAAGGACAGTAAATGTGGGGTATCCCACTGAAGTTGCTCCCTCTGGCTCACATGGAAGATAGTCACGCAGAGATGGCAGTACTGGGGTGTCAGGGGTTCTTCATGCAGTTGGCAGATGCTGACCATAAAAGCTTGTTGCCTTCAGTTCATTTGAATTCAAGTTCCAGAGTGGAGTGATTCCTCTGCTTGCTGTGCCCTGGGTGCAGGTGCTCAGTTGTAGTGTTCTCTTCCTCCAAAAGGTCACAGATTGGGTCACACCTGAGTGCAGGCACGACAGAGGATTCCAAGAAAGAAGCTGACTCTTTGGAGGACCAGGAAGTGGCTGAACTAGAAGAGAAGCTGCCTGACCAAATCCATTCCCTCAAACAGGTAGATGAATGTTTCTTATGTGTGAAATCAAGGACAGAGGTGCCATGACAGTTCTCCCACCCTACTGCTGTACTTATGGCTATGGGACTGAGGCTCTAAGGGTTATGTTGAGATAAAAGTAGTATTAACATAGATTCAGTTACATTTGTTTCTATACGTTAGTGGGAGGTGTTACTAGTCTGATTTGCAAAACCCCTCCTCTCCTCCTTGCAGTTTTTTGCTCTTTAAAGCTTCAAGGTAGTTTTCACCTTCTGCCTCTTATTTGGTGCTTCTTGCAGTTTTGTGGAAGAGGGAACTGAAAGTCTTTTGCTGCTTCTTGTTAGCAGCCAGTTTTTTGCATTACAGATAGAGTTGGGAAAACTGTGCAAGTGACACCCAGCTCAGGACCTGTGAGTTTGCATATGTGAGGAGAGAGGCCCTAGTAAACCAGATGGACTTTTAACTAAGATGCAGCAATGACAGTTTGATTGTGGCTGTAGTCTAGATGCACAAAGAGCTGAAAGGCTCTCCCTTTGGTTGTGTCTTAGAAATTCTTTCCAAGAGAGTTAGCTAAATCCATAAGGCTGTTGCTTTGTTGAGAGCTGACAATTAATTCTGAAGTAGATGCAAAGATGTGCCTGCCCAGGGACTCTGAGGGGGGCCAGGGGGTGTGTAATTTGTGGGACTAATGCAGCATTTGATTTCAAAGTTCATGATGTTGATGCTGTGGGGGAAGCAATGCTGAAAGGCATCTCAGAGCCAGCTGGTTCCTTTACACTAATAGAAGCTTCTACAGGTCTGACTTGGTATCATAAAGATGCCTGAATTACTAATAAGTTGTTTCAAATCCAGCCAGAGACTTTTTTAACCAGAATGGGTTTTGTGACAATATTTCTTATGTGATTTGTGCAGGAAGGTTTTGTTCGGGTAACCAACTACCATGTACCTCAGGGAGTAGGGGACATAGTCATGATTCAGTCAGATCACACTGGTGCTGTGGATATCCTTTCAGCTGAGCTGGAGACTGCAGACCTCCTTGGGGAGCAGAGGAAAGGTGAGTCCTGAAGGCAAACCACTTGTTTGAGTAATTTTTTAAGTGCCTGCACTGGTTAGAGAAAAGCAGAGACTGTCCTGGAGATACTTCTAATTCCTGCTGGAAATTTGGACTCCTGGCTAACGGGTGAAAAAACTTCACATCCAGGGCTTCTGGGAGAGGCAGAATGCAAAGGCCTTATCAGAAATAGCTTCACTGTTTTCAGATAATGGTTTGTCAGTAGTGAAAAGTTAGGTGAGCCCATGATCTTTTCCCTTGTTTTAGCTCAGCCTCCCCCTCTGGCTGCACCTACCATGTGGACCACTGAGAAGATGAAGGAATTCAAAGCCAAGATGGGAAAGGAGAAGAATGGCCGGATGGTGGTGAAGCGAGGCGAGGTGGTGACAGTCCGTGTGCCAACCCACCCTGATGGGAAATGCATTTGTTGGGAGTTTGCTACAGACGACTATGATATTGGATTTGGAGTCTATTTTGACTGGACCACAGTTACTAGCACAGCCATTACTGTTCAGGTCAGTGAATCCAGTGATGAGGAAGATGAAGAGGAGGACGAGGAAACTGAAGGTTAGTGCAGCTCTTATAAAGGTTAATTTGTGGTGCTTATTGCCATGCTGCTGAGAGTGCCTGTTAGATGCTATAATTTCCATCTACTTTGTTTACTCAACCCATTTGCTATCTCTGCAGCCTTTTGGGTTCTCGGTTAGATTGCGGTAAGAAAGCATTTAGCCCTTCCTGCTTCAGCATATATCAATGGCTATCCTTTCCAAGAGCATTCTTAAAACTGAGCACATGGAAAAATAAAATCAGAATTCACTCAGTCAACTTCTTGCTGATAAAAAGATTAAAGTCTCAAATTTTAACCTGACTATTTTTCTTAGACTCTGACTGAGAAATTTCTGGTGGAGTGGAGGCAAAAACATTTTGTTTCTGGGTTGTTTTTTTTGTTCATTTCGTTGTTGTTTTTTTGTTGTTTTCTCTTTTTTTCCTCAGTACATCAGTAACACCTTCTGACTTCTTTTAAAAGGATTGCTACCTATGTCTTTGTACTTGTGAAACACACTGCAATGTTGCCTGTTCTGTGACTTCAGTGTGTGTGTGACTAGCGTAGCTGGGGGGTTGGTGTCTGAATCTTGCCGGCCCTCCAAAGAGGAGTAGGTTCCTGTGTGAGGAATCCTCTTGGAGAAGTGAATTGAGGACATAAACACAACGAGATTATAGATAAGAGCTTACCTGCCTTTCTTTTGCTTCAAGGCTGTATCACTGGACTGCTGTTTTGTGTGTAAAAGCAGTGAGGTGTCTGAAAGGTAAGTTCAGGGCAAGTAGACTGGGCTAATGGGCAACTGAATACTGTCGCATCAGTATTCCCAAGAGAACTGGCTCTTGGTATGTCCTTTGTTGTGATAAGGAAGACTGGACTTTGTGGGAATTACTTGCAGAAAGGTCAGAGGCGACACTATGGGACACTTCCCTATAGCTGCATGTCTGTGCTGCATTCTTGTCTCATTGGTCATTTTCTGGACTACGTAGTGGCTTAACAGTTTCCGGCCTACTTACTTGTCTCCTCTCTCCCATTCAGGACTTTCCCCTGCTGGTGATGTGGAAAGGGGCTCCAAAAGTTATCTGCGGATCCGCTATGGAGAGATCATGCCTGTGTATCGGAGGAACAGCCATCAGGAGGTGCAGGCAGGCAGCCATGAGTACCCAGGCGAGGGCATCTACCTGCTGAAATTTGATAACTCATACTCTCTCCTCCGCAATAAGACTCTGTTCTTTCATGTCTATTACACGAGCTGAAGAAAAGGGAAGGGGCAGGGATGGCAGGCAGGTAATGGTGAGTGTAGCGGGTTGCCACCCAGCCCTGGTATTGCCTGATGGGCACTGTTGTGTGACAGAACCAAGGCACAATTCTGGCTCTTCTTCAGACGTGAACTGGTTTCTCCCCACACCCTTCTTCCCTGCTGTCCCAGGGGAGAAAGGTAGTTGTGACTGCCTGGTTGATCCCAGGCAGCTGCTCTTTGTCTAAAACTTTGGAAGGTCTGCTCTGTGCAGGCATCGAGCTGGGCCTTCACATCACAGCTGGTAATTGCCCAGGAGCCAGGTTCAGGTGGCTGTGGTTCTGATCTGTTGTGCTGGTACGAAATAAACTGAAAATAATCTGTTACTATATAATGAATGACTTTTCCAACTCTCCTGCATCTGCATCACTAGAGGGCAGCTGTCAGCTGCAGTGAGCCAAAAGCACAGCTGGCTTGTCACCAAGCCAGGGTAACCTCTTCACCCACCACCACTACAGTCACCAGCAGACAGTGTTTCCTTCACTCATGCAAGTGGGTGGAGGTGCAGCTGGCCAGCAGCAGCTCATGCTCCAGTGGCTTGGCAGTGCTACAAAAGGTGGACCCCAAATGGCAGTCAGACCTTGTGTTTAAACAGGGTGCACTCCTAGTAGTCCGTAGGAAGGTTTTCCTACAGATTAAGAATTGGATGTTCTATCTGTTGATTGTAGGGATATGTGGATGAGTAAAATTTTAGTGACCACCAAAAGTTTTTCCTCTAATCCAGATATGAAGCAGAAGAAATTACTGCTCTGTGCTGAATAAATACCAGATGGTTGGCATACAACCAATACATATACAGGAAATGTGTCTTAGTAGCAGCATGTTGGTCCACTGGTATTGCAACTGTATGTAGCAAGGAAAAGGCTCCCCAGAGAAACATAGCTTGTCAGCTGCTGTTGCTATTGCAGAGATATTGTTAGGAAGTTCCTTGCCATGTTTTGGTGACTAGTGATGGTACTAGTGATCTCCTTCTGCTCAAGTAGTGGCAGAGTTGAACAAGGAAGGAGTTAATCCATCAGTGATAAATTTTAAAAGATGTTTATCTGTAACTGTTGTTTATTTTAATACTTTTAAGTTGAAATTATTGTCTTTTCTAAGAATACTGCTGTATTTACATTTTGATACCTCTTTGCAAAGACACAAAATGGCTGTTTGCATGGTGATACTAATAGAGTTCTGAGTTTTATTTTTAAATCGTCCAGGTAAAGCACCTCTACTTGGTCCATTTCTTCTGTTGAGAGGGAAGTATGGACAAAATTACTTTGGGGTAGTTAAAGCCAAAGATTTTGCTCTCATAGGAGGGCTGCATATTTCCTGCTAAGGCTATATTGTAATGCTGTGCAATTTGCTCCATATTCAAGCTCTTTTAACTATCTCTGCTTACTTATTCACTGTTCCAGAGCTCTTAATAGGTCAAAATGGTAAGAGAAATAATCAGACAACAGTAGAGCAACCCAAGCTGGGAGCAGGAGGAGTGGAAATGCAAAGAGCTACTGTGCTCCAAGCAGTGCTTTCTCAGTGAGCAGGCAAGGAGTAGAGTTGGTCAGGGTAAGGAAAAGAGTTGTTGCTGCTTTGGGCCCTGAGATGGGCAGAAAACAGCTGCCTTTCTCAAAAGAGAGAGTGTGTGCCCCTGGGTGGTGGGGAGCTGCAAAACTGCCTTATTCGAGCATGGCAAGCACAGGACAGCCTTGCAGGGAGACAGAACAGCAGGGCCTGGTATCTGTCAGAGCAAGATGCTCTTTCATTCAGCAGCTTGGAGAGGGCTATTCCTTCCTTTCGTCTTTTGTCTATCAAATTCCTTGATGTTACAGATGGAGTGATGCTCTTCACTTGTAACACAGAAGTAGCAGCATGTTTGTTGATATAAACCAGTGGTTTAACATTTGAGAGTTTGTGTGTTGTGTGTATAGACTAGTGAATGAGAGGATGGAAAGCCGCACTGCAGAAAGGGACCTGGGGGTCCTGGTCGGTGGCAAGATGAACATGAGTCAGCAGTGCCCTGGCAGCCAGGGGAGCCAACCGTGTCCTGGGGGGCATCAGGCACAGCATCGCCAGCCGGTCGAGGGAGGGGATTGTCCTGCTCTGCTCTGCACTGGGGTGGCCTCACCTTGGATATTGTGTGCAGTTTTGGGAGCACAGTATAAGAAAGATATTAAGCTCTTAGAGAGCATCCAAAGGAGGGCTACAGAGATGGTGAAGCATCTAGAGGGGAAGCCATACAAGGAGAAGCTGAAGGCTCTTGTTTTTTTCAGTGTGGAGGAGATGGGGGAGACCTCAAAGCAGTCTATGGCTTCCTCACAGAGGGGAAGTGGAGGGGCAGGCACTGCTACCTTCTCTCTGGTGGGCAGTGACAGGACCCGAGGGAATGGCCTGAAGTTGTGTCAGGCAAGGTTTAAGCTGTGTATTAGATAATGGTTTTCACCCATAGGATGGTTAGGCATCAAAGCAGGCTCCCCAGAGAAGTGGTCCCAGCACCAAGCCTGTCAGAATTCAAGAAGCATTTGGACAACGCTCTCAGGTGCATCGTGTGATTCTTAGGGCCATTCTGTGCAGGGCCAGGAGTTGAACTTTGATGATCCCTGTGGGTCCCTTCCAACTCAGGATATTCTATGATTCTGTCTGGCACATAAAAGCACCATTCTGTAGCCTGGTTATCGGGACAGCAAGTAATATTATAGTGTTGGTCTCTCATCCTTGACTAGTCATGAATTGGAAGCCAGGTTGCATCAATTACAGATTATTCACTTTCTTACACAATTAGCATTGAATGATTCTATTGCACCTCTAACATTGGGTAAGATTGTTGCAAAATGTGGAATATGTACAAATTTTTTTAAGAAAGGATGTTCTTTGATGTTTGATCTTTGTATACTTTCAAGCCTAGTCAACAAGAAAGGAGATTTAGACCGTGAAACAGATAGCTAACAAGCAAGCTCTAAGTGAGGTCCATGTGTTAGAAAAACAAATTATTTGTTGGTAGAATTGCCTTGTTAAAGCTTAGGGCTTGACATATTTCAGTGATCTCACACCTAGGGGGAGCTTAACAAAGCTTGGAAAGAAGGATGCACCAGTGATAGTGGACACAAAGAATGCAGAATTTATGGGCCCCAAAGACATCTGGCAGAACTTCCAAGATCAGGAAAAAACTAATAAACCCAAGTCACCAGCTGTGCTGATCAGCTCCAACTGGGTAAAAGGTAATCCTGGCAGGGGGAGATTGTGACAACCAATCCAAGGAACCCACCGACCGAAAAGAAGATGAAGACTCAGCATGTGGACTAATTAGCATGAGAAACAAGAGAATCATTAACCAACAGAAGACAGACTACTAATTAATAATAGAACTGTGTAACTTGTAGCCTTGGAACACTAATTTATTTGTTTTTTAAAATACATAGATAGTAAAAGGTTTTGATAGATGGTGTGCTTGATTAGTGGGATACCACCAAGCACACAGGCTTGTGCAACTCTGAAATAAATAATCAGTGTCTCTCTTGGGTATGTAATTATTGGCTCGTTGCACACCTGGTAACAAATCAGATTGTGGCGGACAAGAAGATTGCTCAGCATTTGACACAGTAGCTCCTGCTTTGCTTTCTATATTTTATTGTTTTAGAGGTTGAATTAATTAAGTTACGTATTCTGTCACTTTCTTTGTTGTTTGGGCACACACATTTGACATCAATATAATCATGCTGAATCAAGATTTTGAACTGCTACTCTAAGAGAGTGTCTTCCTCTATGTCCCAGTGCCAATCTACTAGGCCCATTAAGATTTTCTTCCTAGTCTTTAGCAGAAGCCTGAATCAAAAACTTACTACAAAAACAAACACCATTGTCACAATTAAAATCTATGCAAAAAAAGAGATAGCAAAATGCAGATTTATTTCATGACTTAATTACAAATGTATTTACTTCTTGCTCAGCTGAGAATAAACTGGAACATATCACTGGCAATCTAAATGATTAACACTACATAAAAAAAGTTCAGCTCAGAAATCACAAGCTACACAGTACCTGTAGGGATTTTTTCCTACAAAAATATTTATTTTAAAAAGCCCTGAACTGTTTGACATGTATCATTACTGACACACACTGAACACCCATGCCACAATGCTGCAGTGCAGGTCTCTAATACAAATGTCATCAGTCCTCCAGTGCTTGATAGCCCATGCAGCTGTGCACATCCTCTTCTTTGAGGACTATATGGTCCTTTTTCCTTAAAGCACAGGGTCCAGGTTGCTATGTTAGTTTATAACATTACACCTATGTACAACCACTTCACGTTATCGTGCAGCCCAGCACCAAGTCTGGGTGGTAAGTGCCATTACTAGTGGCACCTGCTGCATGCACATGGTGGTATGTGACAGAAGTTTGGCTCCCTCGGCTTGTTTACATTGCAGAAATCCAGCCATGTGATCTCACTCTTGCTTCTAGCAAATTTTAATGTTTTTGAGTTAAATGTGTCCTCAGCACTTGGTAGAGACACACTAGGGGCTGTGGAAGCACTATTCAGTGAAAGGGCCAAGCCAAGAAGCACTTGGGAATGTGTATGTAATGACAGGTATGTAAATGCACCAATGCTCACATGAAATAGGGAACACAGGAATGAACCAGCAAATAAATACCAAGATATCAAAACTAAAAAACCTCACCACACTGAAACAGGCTGTGCTATCACATTTAACATTCTAACAGCTGCAGCTTGAAACAGCAACTTCAGTTTAAGAAAAAAAAAATCTCACCTTTGCAAATTTAGTTGGTTTAGATTGCTTTTTAAAGTAAGAGTGAAGGACACCAAAAGTCAATTCAGTAAGAAGTTCTTACCGTTTATTACAGAAACATAGACAAGGTATCAATTGAACCTGACCTGAATGTTCTGTTTTCATACAAAGAGACCTGATATTCAATGCTTTATCAGTGATGTAAATTTATCAAAGTTACCTTAATTTGCTTATCCCATTCCCTCACCCAGCTACTATAACTCTCCAACTCTCAAGGCAAGGACCTGGCAATTTGCTTCAATGCCAGTCTTTTAACATTTTTGGGGCAAATAACGTATGGGAATGCTAAAGGTGTATGGGACCAGACTACTTTAACTGAAAGCAGCAGTGAGATTTTTTTCATGTATATGAGCTGATCACCTTGGTAACCCTTTGAAATTAGTGAAGACAAATACCTGCTTCAAGTACATCACTCCTCACATCCTAAAGATGCTTCCTTTAGGATGTGAATCATATGTGATGTTACTTTTTTCCTCCCCCCGTACCCCAGGACTACACAGAGAAACTAGGACAAATAGCTCAGCTGCAGGTATCTCAGATATGAAAGAAACAAGTTCCCAGTGAACAGGGCAATATTTTTAACAAACCATTCAAAAATATTGAAGATTTTTATTTCTCAGTGCTCACAAACACACACACACACCATGTCTATAAAGTTTAAATACTAAATATGAAATTAAATAGCAAGAAACTTCATGTACATGGCATTGGTCTAGACATGAGGGAAACATAAATTAAGAGAACTCTGCTGGAAGTTTTTGGTGAACGAGACTGCCATCCATAGCAGCCATTGTGTTTTTCAAACTCTATTCTGTGTATTGAACCATTCTGTATTTTTGAACATTCTATACCATTCTGTATTTTTGTATCATTGTATCATTCTGTATTTTTGAACAGGCAGTATTTAAAAAAAAAAGAAAAAAGTAACCAAGCTTCTTAATTTCCCCAGAGAATCACACAGGCCAGCTGATGAGGAAACTTTAATCTTCTGTAATTGGCAATGGGGAAAAAAATCCAGCATGCTGGAAAGTCAATGTTTGTAACAAGAGTTATGCACAAACCCACTTTTTCTTCACCTTTTTCTGTTCGAGTGTTCTGCATTATTCCATGAGTCAGTTATGAGGTATGAAAAAACAAGCAAAAGGTTAACATAACCATTTTAATAAAACACACTGTATTATTTGCACTTTCAAAATATTTCTGAAAATAAAGTAAAAAAATATTTAGTGTTCCTGAAAGTCTTAAGAAAATTTTTATTAGAAAAGCAGTCATCTTTGTGGTTTCTTTTGGACACAATTCTGCCTCTGCATTACACTCAGAGGTAAGTGTATCCTTCTTATTACCATCATACAAGTAATCACATTGAATTTCTATAGCACTGAAAAACAAATAAATCCTCACAAAAATATATACAGGTAGCCAGAAAGCTAATCAAGAAGAAATCACTTTGACTGTACTGAAAAGTAAACAACATTTTCAAATACTAACAAAACATCCAATTTGTTTGTCTGTCTTTTCCATCTAAGACTCTTGAGTAGAACTGACTTCCTTAAAGGAATTTCTCCAACAACTTTGGTTTATAATGACCTAGAAAGAATTCATACCCCATATGTAATATTGATCTACTGGATTTCTGTAAAGCCAATATGGAAAGCAACAGAGAAAGCTATGCATGTGGACTTTACGATGAGAATAATAATTTAAACTCAGGATGTCATATTCCAAATATACAGAAAAGACCTGATTATATTAAACACATTTATCTTCTGCTATAAATTAGCTCATCCAGCCAGACCCCAACTCTTCAGTTCCTCATGACTGAAGAAGCCAAATGTTCTCTATATCTGATGAATAATAGTAGGCTATGTAAGGAAGGCCTTAAAAGCCTGCTGTTTGTACTGAAGAGTGTATCTATTTCAGCACCTTTCAGATACAAAAGTTGGTACTGACTAAACTATGCTGGTCATTGGCAGATGACTAGCCATACTGGTGCAGTATTCTGCTTACCAAAGAGCATCTTTACATCCCACAAATATATCCAGAAGCTAGTTTCTGAAACTTCTGTCCAGAAACCAGAAGAAATGGAAACAATTGCATCAACTTAGTACCCTTACTAATTAGTCCTGCTGAGAAACAGGCTGTATTTGTAGGAGAGGAGCAAACATATATGCCTCTGGTACCTGGACCAAAACCAGTATTGCAACATACTACATAATGTATCCACATTAGTTTGTTCAAAGCCAAATTTGTGGACAGCACCATACTGCCACAGGCTTGCTGCCTAGCTTTACAGCTAGTCTGGCAAAAATATTACACTAAAGTAGCTGCATGATTTGTAGTACCTGAATTAGCTAAGTCAGAGGATGCTTTGCTAGCTCTGCAGTATTGCAGTGTGCTCTGTAGACACATTTAGTTATTGAAACAACTGGCACTTCCAAGCCAATTTATAATGTAAAAGCAGCCTATTGTAGGTTCAAAACATAGTACAGATGTAGAATGGTTATATGGTGGTCAGATGAGAAAGTCATCCAACATCCTGTCCTATGGCAGGAATTTCCCTGACACTTTAAATGGTTCCACACATAAACGAGTTGTGTATGGAGAACATTACACAATTTCCTATACAATAATTGTTGGACAAATTAGGAAAGCTGCAAATACTGCACTACTCAATTTCTTGCAGGGGACATGGTTGGAAAGAATAAAGGAATATGAAAAGAGAGGTAAAGCTCCTCAGTTTTCACATCCAATAGCAAACTTCCCATCTTAAAAAAAGAAACAAACAAAAACATCTCAACACCCCCCCAAACACAACCAACCAACCAATCAAAAAACCCCCACCACAAACACACAGATGTGACTACTTCCTGAAGCAGGAATGTAAATATTAGCACACCACAAACAACTCTGGACAGCCAGAGTTCAAAAGTGTATTAAAGCTTAGCCACTTTTGAGAGGTTAACATGGTATCAACATATACCATCTCTGAATCATCCAAAATCGATGTGCTCAGTTTAGCCATTAACAGCTATGCTTATTTATCTGTCCCTTCAGCAAACACATGAGCCAGGGGGAGACAAAGATGAGGCCAAGTTCCTTCCAGGTAATAGATCAACAGCCAAGGTCAGGTCTTCTGCACAGTTGTTTCTGCACAGACATTATTTCTTTATTCACCAGCAGTACAGGAGCTGAGAGGTGAAATGTCCTTAACCAGAAAGCACTGAAATGCCCAAGAACACGGCAATTAGCTCCTGCAGACACTACTGTATTTAGACCACTGACCTGCCACAAGAGCTAAAGCAATTCTGACTTGTTGCCCCTGTTGTCTATGCTAGATGAGGCTGCCTGCAGGAACAGAAATTCTAGCTGACTCCTTTGTTGCCTCATACTTCATTCCCCTTTGCTGCTTGCCAAAATCTCTGTTTTAATCTTAAGAGTATTTCCTACACTCAAGCATATCTCAAGCAGTACACTGGCTGACAAACATTTTTGGTCAAATCCTTGTGCTTATTTACTCCGGTACAAACCTGACACCTCAAAGGTTGGGGACAGAAACAAGCATAAGGGCACAACTCAAATTATATGAGCAGACTGATGTGCTGGAGGGAAGAAGTGAAGTTTTCACCCCCAGTTCCACCAATTTGATGGCCTGTTGCC
>JAOXXN010000065.1:41886546-41904530 GCA_026770055.1 Myrmophylax atrothorax | reverse complement strand
CGGGGCCTCCGGGCCGTGCCCCGCAGGGCGACCTCGCCTTCTACGTTCTGTGGGCTCTGAGGGAGCCGCCGCGGCGGCTCGGCAGGTGCGGCCCGGCCCGGGCGCTGGGCGGCAGCGATGCGGCTGCGCCTGTCGGTGTCTCCCCCGGGGCCGGGGCACCCGCACGCCTGGCTTGGGCTCCAAAGCTGCCCCTGCCCGCACGGCTGCACTGCCACAGCTGGGGGCGGCTCTCCCTTCCCAGTCTGCCGGCTATTCACCGCATCCTTGCGTGATTTCATCCTTAAATGACACAAACCCTCTCCTTTTCGCCCTTTCCAGGCATAAGCATCTTTTTAGGCCTTTTCCTATGTTTTTTTTACCTTTCATTTACTCCTTGATGATTGTTGGCTTTTTCCCTCTCCCTGCAGCCAGTCCAGCAGGATGGGTTTCCAGGCTTGGCTGCCCCTGCCATTGCCAAAGCAGCTGGTGGTGTTCAGCCTGGGAGACTGGAGCTGTTACTCTGCAGACACAAGCATCACAGTGGACATCTTTGTGTCCCCAGGCATTGCGCCACAGCGGCTGGGCACGCTAGAGCCCACGCGCAGGTCATGGCAGGAGCTGCTGGGGTCTCACAAAGGGCGTCCTGGAAAAGCTTTCCGAGTGCTGGTGCTGCCTGCTTCTGCTGGTGTTGTCCCAAAGCTGCTCAGGCGTGCTGGTCCTCCACCATGGTGTTTCCCTCTACTAATTCTTTCAGCTTCCTTTTCAGCACTGGAATTTTTTTGGCTTTGGGCTCTTACTGTCTAGTGTAGGAGCAGGAATTTTGCCCTGGGCAGTGTCACTTGTGGGCTGAAAAGCCATGGTCCCTTTTGCAGGTCTCTGGTGTGGGAAGATGGCTGGAGAATGGATATTTTCATGGCCTCATTGAAAGAGATGGACAGAGGCAACCCTGTGAGGCTTGTCCTGACTGTCAATGGACAGGTAAAAGAATTGACATTCATCCCTCCTGCCTGGGATTCCAAATATTGTCACTTTTGAGCCATGGAATTTCCTCTCCCATTCTTTTCCTTCTTTTTGCTACTCCAAGGTAGAGCGGACAAATGTGCATCTGTTAATGCATATCTATGTTGAGCCCAAACCCTCTGTGATGCTCCAGGCCTACCCTTTAAACATAGCTTTGCCAGAACACCTATGCTGCAGGAGACTGGCAGCAAAGAGCAGTTCACTTCCAGTTCCACTCTCTCCTGAGTCTTACTTACACAGTTGTTTTACCTTGTACTGAAGCCCTTGGATTTAGTGTATTGCCATGCCTGGCTTTCCTTTTCTTTGTTTATTCTGTTGGTGTGGGAGATGAAATGTGGGCTATTCCATTGCAGGGAATCTGTCCCTTGCAAGATGTCTTTTTGCCCATCCTTTGTGGTTGGAGGCTGGCACAGTTGCTATGTCCTTTTATTTTGTCACTGTTTTCTGCCACAGCTGCTCCGAGGTGTCTGTAGCAGTACACCTTCCCACCCCTTCCTTGTCCCAGAGACCACGCAGTCACCAGTGCTTCCAGCAGATGGCAGACCCATTGGCCAGGACCTGGAGAATCCTATTGGGGTATGTGTGTCCTGGAGCCTTCCTCTTGCCGTTTCAGCCTTTCCTTAGTACCTTCTCCCTCACTAGTGGCCATTCAGTTGATGTCTAGAAGAAACACTTGCTGCTACTTTTTTAGTTAGACATGGCTAAGCAAGTTTTGGAGACAAAGGTTCACTTGTGCTAGAGAAAGAGGTATTCTCCATTGAAATGCCTTTGGAAAGGTTGAAAGCAGTGCTTGGTTGGGATGATAGATCAGCCTGTTTCCTCCTGGTACAGAGGGCCTTTGTGCCTTTCCAGTTGCCTTGTTCAGCTGTGCCCACCATCCAGCAGTCTGAAAGCAGACCACAGCACACAGCAGCAGGTGGTAGCTGCACTGCTCAGCATGTTTGGCAGTTGATACTGTCGACATGGTGGCCTTTAGGATTCCATGGGAAGATGAGCCTAAAAACAAGCACTACATGAAACTAACTGCTGGCCCAGTAAGAGAGAATTCATCGTAGCCTCAGATCTTTTTCTTCAGAGCTGATTTGACTGGAACTCTTGCCACAGGTTAAGAGCCAGAGCTCAGAGGTGGCTTCTAGAGCATTCAGGCCTGGGAGGAAGGATGTCCACACACAGCTGAGGACCCTGGTGATACCCTGTGCCCAGAAGCCACCATCTGACAAAGTGGAATCCAGTGAGGCCTGGAGGAAGAGTCCTGTCCAAGGATCACCAAGAGTCTATTCCAAGAAGCCCAGGAAAGTTTTATTTGAACCCACAGCATCTGAGAGAGATCTCGATGAAGAAGGTAAGTCTGGTAGCTTCCAGCTTTGTTTTACAGGTCTTGTCTGAATGATCTGTCAATGCTGCTGGGCTGCAACTTTCCACTGCATTTCTCTGTACATCTCCAAGGCATGAGCGGCTTGTCTGTCTTGGCTTGAAAATGCTAAGAATGCTCTTTATTCCGGGATCAACTGCTTGATGAATTTTTGCCTGTTAGGAAAAGGCCAGAAATAGAACATGGGATATTCTTAGTGCCAAAACTTTGTACCACGCTGTAATATGCCCGTCTCTTCATACAAGTAAAAGTGTTTTATAAATGAAGGCAAATATCATTAGCCTTATGTTACAAAAGAGTAAATTGAGGCACAAGAAAGTGCCTAATGTGACATTCTATAATATCTCCATTAGTCTGTTTGTTCTACTAACAGCATACCACTTGGTCCACAGAAGACATTGCTTGTTTGGAAACAAAACCATAGGATTCTGGAGTGTGAATTCAAAGTTACCTCCAGGGTATGACCAAGTTTACATGTAAAAGTTTGACAATAACTCAGGAATCCCCATGTGAAATGACTTACTGGAACTTGGCTTGCTTCTAATAAAGGAAATGTAACTCTATCCTTCCACTGCAGGCAGTGTGAGAAGGGAAAAATGAGTTTCCCTCAGAGGGATAAAATGCAATGGTGGCAGCATGATGGCAGTCAATGGAAGTGTGCCCTGCTTTTACCTGTTTTTGGCATTTCTTTAGAGCAGGGGACTGTCTTCATGGTTCTTGGTCTTGCACCTTGTTTGTTGCCATGAGGTAGCTTTGTTCTGGGGGCTGGAGAAAGGAAGGTCAAAGGGCTCTTACACTGTAGGGTTGAGCACCTTCCATGATATGTCTGCTGGCTGCTTTCTTTATGAGGCCATCTCTGTGTTCCCTCTGCAGATCTGGCAGTGAAGGAGCTGCAAGGTGAGGATTCGGTTCCTGTACCGCAGTTTGTGTTTTCAATCACTTTGTGATGCTATTCCTTCCTTTTAACCTCCGAAGCTTCTCACACTTTGTCCTGTGTCTCCTCAGTGATGAAGAATAACAAGTAGGTTGTGTGTATGTACTATTTCTCTCTACGCAATTGCTGTCACTGTAGGTACTTCCAGTACTGTCAGGGTCTCCAGTATGATTCTCTAGCCCCTCTGAATCTCCATAACACTTCTGGGTGCATAGCCCTTTGAGGAAAAGGGTAAGGTGTGGAATAAATTTTGATTAAAAGGTGTTATTTTAGCTTGTTCAGCCAGCTGCAGAGGCTTGGGAGAGGAAAGGAGGAGGAAGAGAGCAGCATGAAAAATATCTCTGGAAGCAGCTCCAGGGTTCTGATTCTTCTGTCTTGGGCATAACAAGCTGAGCTGTCCCTGGGTAGCCCTCGCTCACAAGGAGTAACACAGGCGATAGCACAACTGGGATATTATTTCTGGGGATGGGTAGTCAATGGACATCCAAGTCTGTCTGAAGTGGCAGCTTTGTATGCATCTTACATCCAGCTACTCTTTGCTTGCAACGTCTCTCCTAGTACAGAAATTATTCCCCTGAGCTGACTGAAAATGTTCCTCAGTGAGCTATGTTTTTTGCCTCCACAGAGGGAAGGGACTGGGGCCCCTGCCTTCCCACTTCTCCCCTCTAAGCATTCAGCCATCTTTTTGTCCCCTGCAGGGAAGGCAGTTGAGGGTGTCTCATCTCACTCTGCTCACAGCCCTGTGCTCTCTTTTCCTCAGGCAGTCCCAGTCCCCGGTGGTGCCATGCCATGTGCCTCAGTGACCTGGGCACAGCTGTTCTGATTGGTGGAGAAGGTGTTGATCAGCAGTCTTGCAAGGATGTGCTCTGGAAGCTGGAAATTGGTGGGGACTTTAAAGCTACCAAAGGCAATGGGGGCAGTGGGACTCAAGGACAACTCATGCAAATGGGAGGAGGCAACCGGGGGTCTGTGCATATGGAGGAAACAGCAAAGGTGTCACATCTTCTAGCATAGTCACCAGGCTAAGCTGACAGCATAGAGTGCCATGTGAGGCTCTGGGGGTGTATGTGAGAGACCTCTAGGAGCTAAGGTATAAGTTGTAGAAAGAGTTGGGAGAATTTTAAAGGGTAAAACTGACAGTGCAGTTTGTGTGTGGTGACTGGTGAAGTGAGATATGATTCCAGTGCCTTCTGTCTTTCTGCACCTCACTGGTCCTCTCTTTCACCTTCATTCCTCACACAGAAACAATTCTGTATGAGTTCCCTCTAGCCATGAATCAAAGGACAGAAGGACATGAAGGGAGTAAGGTTTTGAGTAAAGATTTTGTGACATATTCTTTAAATCAAGAGCATCATTGAACTCCCACAGCATCTGTCTGATGTTGCTCCCACAGACAGTGATTTATGGTTTCCAATGGGTTTCCAGCCAGAAAATGCCATGCCATCATGCTTGCATGGTCACACAGCTACTTACGACCCTGACACCAAGCGTATCTACGTCTTCGGGGGCATAAGGGAGGACAAAAACTACAGCAGCAGCATCTACATTCTGGACACAGTCACGTGGAAATGGCTCCTTGTGGCTGTGAGTACTGCATCTCTTCCAAGAGAAAAGCACAGGAGGGGGATGGATGGCAGGTTCTGCCCGAGTATGGCAATGGATGCACCCATGTCCTTATTCCAGTAGTAGTCTTGGTCCACTGCTGCTACAGGTCAACTGAAATGCTTAGTTGGGTTTGACAGATACAAGAAGGTTATGTTGAAACGTGCAAGCTCAACAGAAATCAGGAGCTATGCCTACAATGAATGAAGCAAGGTGAAAAAATGGTTGTGACAGGGGGCAAGTTCATGGGTGAGAGGTACTGTACAAGCAGCAGAGGGAAATGGCCTCTCATTCTTTGTGATGCCATTGAGAGCAGCATCAGATGCTGAGGTCAAGAGCTAGTCTCAAATCAGGGACTGCTCTGAGCACAGCAGAACCCTTGAGAAAAGGGCCTGTCAGCAAGGGACTATCTGTCCCTTTCCTGGCTAAGGCACAAGGTAGCTTTTACAGAGTAAGTCTGGATGAATTCTTTCTGTTCCATGTCATCTTCTGAGGTGCTGGTGTGGGAGATTGACTTCCTTCTCTTATCAGAGCATTCTAGTGGTGCAGAGCATGCAAAGAATGTACTGTCTGCCTGTGCAGCAAAGATCTGGCTGGTGAGCCAATAAAGTGGAAATTGAGACTTGTCAAATTCACTGCATGATGTGGGCCCCTTTCCTATGGGTCATGCAGCAAATAATATGCTTCTTGTAATAAACATATGTTTAACTTTTTCCAGGCTAAAGGGAGGACACCAGTGCTCACCTACCACAGTGCAACTATCTACCACAAGGAGCTCTTTGTTTTTGGAGGAACTTTCCCCAAAAAGGCATCTCTGGCAGTTGGGCCCTGCAGCAATGTGCTCTATGTCTTCAATCCAGAGCATGAAATTTGGTATCAGCCCATCTCAGAAGGGGAGAAGCCTCTGCCTAGGCTTGGGTGAGATTCCAGCCCTTCAAATTAGAGCAGAAAACCTCTGTTCACCTTCCTTCCCACATCAGTGTAATTTCCTACATACTAGGTGACTGTTCGCCGCTGTTTACCCCTTAAAATAGGGCTATGTTTTGAGCAATGGGACTCTCAGTACCTCCTGTCATGAATCCTGATGGGATTCTGTCCTTGGGCTGCAGTGGCCGTGGGTGGAGGCAGGTGTAGACTGAAGATCAACAGAAGAAGCCAAGGATAAAATGGAAGTTTTGGGAACTTGCTGTAGATGTTTTATTCACTTACTTCTTCTCTCTGCCCAGGCATTCAGCTACTCTACTGAAAAACAAGCTGCTGATTTTTGGGGGTCGGAGGACTTCTCTCTACCTCAGTGACATGCACATTCTGGATCTGGGTAAGAAAGTCTGCCAGTTGGCTGCCTTGGGAAGGTCCATTCTAAGACAGGGACTGGGGGATGAGGCATGCTTGATGGGAAGATAGCAATAATTATAAAGTATAACTATAAAAACTCCTGACTAGACAATGGAGATGGAAAAACTATGGGATACAAACCAACCAAACCAAAACAAGAAAACCAAACACCTTCCTAGGGTAGTAGAGAAGGGAACGGAGAAAAACAAGACTGCTTTTTTTGAAGAAGTTGGGTAATCGAGAAAGCAGGTTGCTGGTGTGACAGAGTATTGAAGTTTTTTATTGCAGTCTAGTTACGAGGCTGAGCTTTTTGGATCTTTCACCTGCCTTTTCCCTGGCTGTCAGGTTTCATGGAGTACACACCAGTCCCCCTGCTCGCAGGACAGCCTTCTGCACGTTGGTAAGATCCTACTGCAGACCCAGGATTTATCTTCTTCCTTTGTCCTTTCTCCTTGAAGGCAGGTTTAAACAGTGCTGGTGATGAGACCCAGTTGCATCTCTGTCCCAGGAGTCAAAATACAGTGCGTGGCTCCTCTGCTGTGGAACCAGGAATTCCTGTGCTGTCCTTCTTGGTGACAAACCCTTTAGTCTCCCTGGAGAGCTGCCTTTCAGGCTAGGGTAACCTTTTTGCTGCATGCTAGTGCACTGTAGTGTTTGGTGTCCTCAGTACTTGTAGAGGTACTGTGCCACACAGTGAGGAAGAAGTTCCTGTACCAGGGACTAATTGTTCCTAATGGGATGCCATTGCCCACTAGAACAATTACCTAAATCCAGGCAAAGCCCAGTTAGCCTGCTATCTCCCCTCCTAGAGCAAACATAGGACTTTTGGTAGCTCCTTCTGAGATAATGAGGTGCTCTTCAGGCCTGATCATGGCGTGAACTGCAAAGGCAAACGCACAGCTCTTTTAGGGTTATTCAGCAAGTCAGGGTAGAAGAGAAGCAGAAGTTAACTTCCTTTCCACAGCCAAAGCCCCAGCCTCCTGATGAAGTCTGTCCACCCCTGCACATTGCTCTGACTGAGGCTACTCCAGCAAATTTTGCTGTAGTCACCTTTTGGCTTTTCTTTGGTCACAGTTTTCATGCAGCTCTGGCTGTTTCAGACCAGAAGGTTCTAATCAGTGGAGGCTGCAATGCCAAGGGAGCCTTGCACAATGCCTTTGTCTTCCACTTAGGTAAGTGACTCTCCTGCCCTGTTTCCATAACTGAAAGTGACTGTGGGGCTGCAGTGGTGTTTCTGAACACCTGGTCTGGTCCATTTGTTTCATCCCTTCCACTAGGAGTGGGCTTGTCAGTATTGATAGCCCCTTTCTACTTCAGATACCCTTTCATGGAGCACAGTGATCCACCATGATCTCTGCTCTGTGCCCCGAGCTGGCCACACATTGCTTGACCTGACTCCTGCCCACCTGATGGATGCAGACAAGAACAAAGAGGAGCGCAACCTGCACACAGTGTTGGTCTTTGGGGGCTCCAACTGTGCAGGAACCTTTTACAACAGCACAGTCAAGATCAGTCTGGACCTAGGATAATGCACAATACTCAGAATGAGCCTGAACAGCAAGGGCTCTTCACCAGCCTAAATACAGACATGGATGGCAATAAATGAGTCCAAGCAACGTGGCAGTCCAAGTATCTGTATGTAGGTGAATGCCACCTTGACACAAGAGATTGTTGATTTGTGATGTTTTTTGGAAGGCTGTGGGTATTGTTCTCTTAGGGTAGCTGATACACAGTATCAGACTGGCAGAAATTCCATCCCGTATGCCTGCCTTGGTACCTGGGCTCGGGTGCCAAAACATTCAGTGGGATCTGAACTGAGCCTGCTCAGTAACACAGACACAAGGATCTGGGTTTCCCTTCTTGCCCTACAGTTTTTGGGCTGGAGTTCTTGGGGTGCTTTCAACCTGAAGGTGACTCAGGTATTTGATCTCATTTGGGATGAATGGAATTGGATTTACTCCTACCAGGTGGAAAGTCCTTATAATCAAAGTACAGACATGATTCTGGTTTTGAGGGAATCTGCGTGGGATTCCCTTGGGCAACAGTCTGCAGCTGAAGACTAGCAAAACACCTAGAGCAGTGTTTAAGGAAGAGAACATAATTTTCAGTGTATGGGAGAGAGCTTGTTGTGCCTTGCTGACTATGGTACAATCACTTAGCTTTGCTCTAGATAGACCTTTATTATAAATTCTGCATGACTGCTGCTACATAAGGAAGGGATACAAGTCCTCTGTCCCAGCTAGTAAATTCTCTTGTTATTGCAAGTGGTGGCAGAGTTGCTGACTTGGCACTTTCAAGATCCATGGGACCCAAAAAAGGTTAGGATTAAACTGTCTTCCGTCAGAGGCTAGCTCTTACTGTTTGTATCCATGGAACTGATGACTATGCCATAGCTGTGAGGCAGCTCCAAGGACAAGATACTGTGTATACTGTGGATGGTAGAAAGAAGCAGTCCCTGTAGGGAGTCCAATTGGCTCAATGCCTCACAGTTGTTTGTGGACACATTCCCCACCCCAAAGCCATACAAAGGGAACTTAGGGTAATTATGGATACTTCTGCTTTAATCTGCTTAATGGAGATAGATTAGATAGAAAAAACTAGTAGCTGCAAGCATTCCAGCACAGGCATAGCTCCTTGAAGTTATCCAGGCTACGTGCAGGTCCTCTGCCCTTCCCACCCAGATGAAAGCAAGACAATAGTACTAGGCTTCCTGCTGGCACGGAAGTTGTACTCAAACTGTAGGTCTTGTCTCCTTTGTCACTCCAGCTGACTAGATTTAATGAGTACGAGGGCTTCAAGCTCGCAGTTCTGCAGGAGTATCTGGCTGCCGGGATGGGTGGCTTACTTTGAAGGCCTCTAACTCCAAGAGAGCTTTATTTATTCTGGTTATTGTGGGATATGGACCCATGTCCACTTTGAATCTGCAAAAGAAAAAGAATTTATGAAAGACTAAGAGTTGGACAGCCAGTACAGCAGTGAACAGAAGGGCAAAGCAGTATGCTATGCCTGCCCAGTGCGAGAGAATCTCACAGGCATTTACAGAAAATATGGTAGGTTTTAAATAAATAAAATGCTGGAAAGGTTAATTAGTGTCTGGAGAGGTTGTCAAGTCTCCTTCTCTAGAAATAGATCCCACCTAGATGGGATCCTGTGCCACTGGATCTAGGTGGACCTGCTTTAGCAGAGGAGTTGGACTAGGTGACCTTTGCAATTCCCTTCCAAGCCCAATGATTCTGTGATCTTCACTAGGCTTTTACATAATATGTAGGATGTGGTAAGAAGGCACTATGCTTTTCTGGGAATCATGCAGCCACTACTTGCATGGATTTAAGGCTTTAAACAAATATAGCCAGATTAATATTTTTCTCCTGTGTGCAGCCTAAATATAAGGCAAACAGGGGGAGAATGAGGAGTGTGGGCAACCTCAGCTTTTCTAAGGTCATAGACCAGGTTTCCCCCAGAGGCCTCTGAGAAGAGAGCACAGCTCCTTATTTCTAAGAGCTTCAAAAAGAGACAATATTTATTACTGAGGAAAATTCATGGAGTGAAGCACCATAACTGGATAGGGCAGGCAGGAGGGATGCTTTCTGACATGCACAAGCTGCAGCAGAATGTAAGCTCTGACAGTCCAGCACAAAGAGTAAATGCTTCAGACTTGGCCTTAATTACCTTTCAGCATTGGCAACTTGAGGTGCCAAGCACAGATCAGCCATGGAAACCTGCAAATGTAGTAGAGAAAAGGGGTTAAGAGTCACTCAAAGCCTATTCCCATCACACTTCACAGCAGTGCAGACTTTTGAGAGTAGGATAGAAATTATTTTATCAGCCAGTACAGAGGAGTTGCAATGGAAATCTAACTCTTTAATCCAGCATTAATAATACAGCAACAGTACAAGAAAAAGACCTTCATAGTAGTCACTAGTAGAAGAAGCCCTCAGCCTTTAGGACTTTTTTTTAAAATTTATTTAGCAGCTGATCATGATCACCTGATGGACACTGTGCTTCTATAGCAACTGCCTCTGCACAAACAGGTGTGCTGGTAAGCTGCAGAGGGATGTGGTGGAGGGAGAGGGGCATTTGCATGGCTGGGAAAAGATGAGTAAATATTGCTTGTTTGCACTGCAGGAGTATCAAGCAGCTCCTGCCAATGTCAAGACTTGATATGTGATAGGGCCTTGGCACACAGACTCAGGGACTTGCAACCTGAAAAGATTCAAGGACAAGATTGCTAGCTGCCTATCTGGACAGAGGCAGCTGCCCCCACCCTGCTTGCCAGGTAATGAAGTGCTGGGTCCCTCCCAGAGAACATGTTATTCCCCAACATTTGATCTTGTAAGTAGCCTTTGCCACCTAAGGCTCCATAAGGCTGCTACTAGACAATTCTCTGCATCACAGGGTATTTCAGGAGCCTTCCTTTTCTTCTCAGGCTTTTGTAGGAAAGATCCAATTACCTGCCAAACAGAACTACTAACTGGAAGAGGCCTGAGCTGCCTCTAGCGTGGTAAAGGTCAGAACAGCTTGTATGTGAGCTCTGTGAAATCCATCCATATTAAAACTGGACAATCAGAGCAGAAAAATTAAAGTTAGTTAAAGATCTCACAGAGCAGACGTGAGAACTGAACCTATGTTTCTTAAGCCAAGCTTTGCCCCGTGACAGGACACTTTAAACTCTGGATCTCTTAAAGATGAAATATATATCATCTGCTTCCACATCATCTGGTAGCAGCCAGATCCTAGATACAGCTGCAGAATCTGGCCATCAGCAGGTTGTAGGCAGGGACAAGTAAACATCTCCATAACTCTGCCAGTCAGTATTGGCCTAAGTAGGATCCATGCAGCTGTTTTTTCTTACTGTGAAGGCACTGCACGTAACCTCAGGCAGAGGATGGGGTTGTGCTCTGTCTCCTCAACTCACTTTCTTTCCTATTTTAGGGAATATACTGATGATTTCAGTTCTGTAATGGTACACAACACTCTCAGATACTCACTTCATTCCCCACACAGTAGCGTCCAGCAGTATGCTGCAGAATCTGCTCCAGTGCTGTCAAGAGAGGTGGTACAGTGGAGTGAGGCATTGGAAACTCAATTGAAAAGGACACCAAAGACTTTTTAGACTGAGAATTATGAACAAGGGCATTTTGACCCTGAGCAGAGTATGAAAAAGGACCAGTTTGGGACAGAAACTAGAAGGAACAGGAATCTTACAACAACATAATTATAAGAGTCTTTAGGGTTCTTCAGATTTTTTTGACCCAGGGTGATTTCAGCTGGCTCAGACAATGCACCTGTAATACTAGCAGGATAAAGTAGAAATATGTGAGCAGGGTGATTTCAGCTGGTTCAGACAATGCACCTGTAATACTAGCAGGATAAAGTAGAAATATGTGAGCAGGGAGGGGAGAAATACAAAGGTTCAGTCAGTTTGTGTCTGTCCAGAAGTGACTATGGGTCTGTCATTGCAGCACATGGGGGAAAGGGTTTTGAAGAAACAAAAAGCGCCCTACTTCTCCCAAAGAGGCAAAGAAACACTCTGCTACTTGCTAGACTCTGTTGGAGTTTGCCATCAGATATCTGTTGCCTGATTACAAAAGCATATATATAGAGAGAGAGAGATTGATAGAACTTTAAAGCAAAAGGCACTAGTTTGGAAGCAGCTGGATAGCCCTAGGCTTCCCTTTTTCCATGTGCAGCAGCCAAAGTGCCCTATGGACAGCATCTTTCCTCTGAAACCCTGGAAAGTTACCAGTACTGGACAAGGGACTCTGGGCAAGAAGGGCACTCTCTGCCAGCAGAGCATGACCCCAGCACACAAGCCCAGGAAGTTCTGTTGTTCTGCTTGAAAAGGCAAGTAGGATACCAGCAGTGCAGCATTTTGCAAGGTCAGCCAAAATGCTGATCATTTTGGGTGCAGGATGTACCTTGAAAGCCAGATGCGATACAGTTCTGAGCCCATTCTGTTTTTTTCTCCCCTATTTGTTTCAGGATGCTCAGGTTCTGCAAAGGCAAAGCAATCTCTAGGTTAGATGACTTCTGCTGGCTGAATCTTGCCCACTGTATCATCCAGTGGAGGAGAGGGAAGATGAGGAGATGCCAAGCCTGAACCCCTAGCCTGAGTTCAGTTGATTGGGCCAGCCCTGACCTCCCCCTCATTGAATCATGCATCCTTCTGTATCTTTCTCTTGGCACTGTCCTTCCGTATCAGTTCCCAGGGTACCCCTTTGCCTCTGCCTTTGGGTTGCTCAATTCTCTTCTTCCTAAAATGTCTTAGACTCAACAGTAAAACCATATGGGGTCAGCTGTTTCTGGAATGAGTCCTGGGGTTTTATAAGATTTTCTGTGTTGAAAATACTGCATTGTTATTGCCATTGGCAGATCAGGGCACTGGCTAAGCACAAATATCATCTGCTAACACACAAGTCTCATGTTCTGCCACCCTGTTGGCTGACAACAATTTAAAGAGACTAAGAATTTCAAAGATGGAAATCCTTTCTGATTTTTCCATTTGCATGGGTCTGACAAGGCAGTACCTGGAGTGGTTGAATGCCTGAGACAATGTGATCAGCAATCATTCTGACTTGGGCTCTCTTCTTTGGATCCTGGGGCAGGAGTCTGGGGTTAGGCCGTGTCTCTTCCAGGTAATGAATTATAGCTAGCTGTAGTGAACAAAGAGGTAAGTGGGAGGTTATTGGTGAGCCAAGGAAAAGTTCACATCCTGAACACCTGGGAAAGGGGAGCTGATCCAAGTCGACACAACAGCTTTTGAATGAAATTTGTTACCAGTCCAGGGAACCTAATATCCCCTCCAATGTCTGCTTGTAACCTTGTTGGCATTTAGTCCAGCTGCAATTTTAGGCAAATCCTGGCACAGCCATCTAAGTCAGACTACAAATTGCTCAGTGAAAAGGTGGAGTTATGAACCAAAGTAGAACTGAATTTAAATCATTGACAGCAGTTTCCCAGCAGAGACTATGTTCTATTTCTGTTCCCAAATTGGATTGTTTATCATAAATGCCATCTCTTTTCCAATGCACAGATGAGAGCTCCAGGGGAAAAGATGGGGCAAAATCATCCCCTCCAGATGGGGCAGTAGGCAGGAGGGAATGATTAACAGGGATGAGGCTGGTAACTCACCGACTGAGAAAGGGTGATGCCATCAATTTTCAAGGCTGGGACTTGCTGCATTGGATTCAGTGCCTTGAATTCAGCAGAAAACTGTGGAAAGAAACCTGAGTTTATTCTACAGCAATAAGAAATTCTTCTTTATATCTTGCCCTAGGAGCCAGTTACTAAACTATTTTTACCCATTTTTTCTCTCTACTGCAATAGTAGTATTTGCAGCAAGTTAGGCTGTACTATTAGCCTACAGGAAGCTCTCACTGGGGCTCAGGGATCACTGCCTCCAGGCCCAGATTGCCTTATCGCTTGATAAACCATCACTGTAATGCCCAGGATGGGTGGTACTGCATCAGTGTTGGCATTACTGTTCTGGTTCTCCAACTTCACCTTAGCCTGTGCTGGCACATTGATCTGGTGGTACTGTTAGGGCACAACTCCCTCCTATTGGCCTCTGGGTCAGTTCTCAGTGAAGAGCTCTTTTGGCAACCCATCCCTTCCTTTGGCAGGCCCTTTGCAGTCCCCTACAATATCATTTAGCATCTTTTGGACACACACACCCTGACACACACACACTTTCTGGCGCTAATTGAATGAGGTTGAGTCTGTGTTTAAAGTGCAGTGAGCTTCTCTGAAGTCTGTATGCTAGGTATGTTCAGTTGTATCATGGTAAGCAAGAGCAAAAGACCTTCAGCCTTCTGAATTCAGTCACAGGTGTTTGAGAGGAAAAAGCGTCTAGTCTCCTGCCATCATCTCTCTCCGACTTACATGCCAGCAAGTACTGGCTGAAAGGAAGTATTAATTACAGAGAAGCAGTGAAGAATTCAGTAACTTTGCCTGTGAACTTTCTAATGCTAATCTCAGATCTCCTCATGATCCCCAAGTTGGATATCATCACTTGGAAACACCAGTGGCATCTCTAGCCTTACCTGCTGCCCTCCGTCCTTCACCAGGTTCACTGGCACCAGGTCATAGGAAATCCCTTTCAGAGCCAGTGCTAGGGAGAGCAAGGTGTAGAGCTTCAGACACATACAATGCGACTAGTTTCATTGGTAATAGATTCAGGGAAATGTTACCATCTCATTTTGAAAAGGCCCTGTCCCCCAAGGAGGGTCCACTGAGAGTCCACTTGAGAAGACAGTGCTCTTGTAAGTCAAGGACTAAAGCACTAAAGATCAGTCCTGGCAAAACCACTGCATTTTTCAAAACAAGCTTTGCAGCACAGCCCTTCCTGACAGGCTTACAGAGGGCAGGGGGCCATGTGCCCACATGCAAAACCTTGCTGTCTCAGTACAAGGAGAGATGGTTCCCAGCCTTGCTTAGCCCTCAAGACCTGGGCATACCAGAGTCTGAGGCAGGACCATGAAGCCCTCTTATCTATTCCTCTCCATTCCACCTGCTCCAGGCAAGCTGGGGTTTTCCCTTCCCTCCCCCCAGGGAAATGCCTCCCTTACAGGTTCATGTTTGCTGACCTCTCTCTTAATAAGTGACTAATTAATCAAGTTAGTGAAGCAGAGGATACTGCAATAACACTGAGAGGAAAAATAAAAGATACTTCAGCACTGGATCTTACCGATTCGCACTCTCCAAGAGCAGGAACTCCGGAAATAGCTATAAAGTATCGGCTGAGATGAAAAAGAGAGATAAAATGGTTATATGTTAGGAACACCAGAGTATTGTGAGAAGAACACATGAGCAGACGGCATTTCAGCAACTGTAAGACAGGAACAGCAATGTTGGGGGAAGAGAGGACTCCTTTCTGGAAGTGGCTGTTCCTGATTGGGGCACACAGGTAGCATCACTGTCTCTCATGATAGCCCCATAATTATTTGGTTGCTCCTGATGTTTCCAGCAATGCACAAGTGACCTCAAAATGGTGCCCTACCAAGTTTCCCTCTTTGTTGCTAACTCTTCCCTCTGATGTTGCTAACTGCTATCCCATCTTAGATTTCTGAAATCAATTCCACACTGACTGCGCCAAGCACCTGCACTGGGTGTTTGTATGGCATGATATAGCTTTTCCAGCTACCCAGGGAAGGGCACGGCCTCTTTCCAAACAAGAAAAGCTTTTGCTGTTTGAGAAGGCCATGAGAACAGATAGATCTCTACCTGAATTATAGCACTGAGACACCTTTCTCGGATGCTTCCACCCTGTCCAAGCTCTCACCTTTTCAGATGCCATGGTCAATGGGTGCAGCCTACTCCAGGAAATAAAAATAACCCCTTTGATTTCCCTTTTAACTCAGCTGGGATGGGGGAAGGCTTCTCTCTTAAAATCAATGAGGAAAGGACTATGCCCCCAAGTCTGTGACCAGGACACAAAAAAACAGCCAGTCAGATTCCATCCTCGGTCACTGCACTCATCTCCTCCCAGCCCCAATATCAAAACCATTAACTAGATTTAAACTTGGAAACACATTTAGGAACCATCCTTATTTCCCTAGCTTTTCATCCAGACACAAATAAGATAGGTAGAGCCTCTCAGGCTGTCTACAGTTGTCAATGCAGAACTATGGCCCTGGGGAACAAAACAAGGAAACCAAAGCAAAATTTCTATTTCTCTAGGAAATGACTGCTAGCTCTGGGAACAGGGGCTCCCTTTGCAGGGAGGTCCCTTAGGATGTTCCTGTAGCCCTCGGCCCATCAGTACCGGCCAGTGCAGAGGGTTTTCTACATTGCAGGCCTAGGAGAAGCTGCCACTCTGCTCTGAGGCTGCTACTCTGCTCCCAGACCACCTTTGTGTGAAATATGAAGATTGCTTTTTTGTGTAATGGTCTTTTCTTTCCACACAGGAAACTGGTACTCTACTTACCAGTACTACTGGTACTGGTGTATGTCTCTAAACAAACCTGTAATCATGTCTCTCCTTCCCTCCACAGATCCCAAGGCATGCCAGGGATCTCTCTGTGTCTCTACCTCCCCAAAATGCATAGAAATTTTTCCAAAGACTGGCAGTAAGTCAGAAAAAAGCAGGGATTTGCCCAATGACAACAGAAAACCATAAAGACACTAAAGATCTCTGTGCTCCAGTCCTCTTTGTAAACTTGATTATTTTTAAAGTGGTTCAAGTAGCTTTAAATGATATGCCCTTGATTAAATTACTCTAGCTAAATTTACTGGGAAATGGGTTATAAGTGAGGAGGGAAATGATGGCAGTATTGGCAACATTGTAGGGGACAAATTACCTATTTTCTTAAATTCTCTGCTTCTGGTATCAGAGTATTAGAAATCTCAGCTATGATTTTTTTCCCCCAAATATCTAGTCTGCTGGGTTGCAGGGAAAGAAACAGAAACTATGGCTTCAGAAGAGAAACATACAGCATTCATGCCATACTATTTTTATTTTCTTTTCCTGAGGACCTTGCTAATGATTTTTTGGCTCAGAAATTCATGTCCTTCACCACATCTGTTCTGGACTCTCAGCTGGTAGAGACATTTCTCCTGCTTCAACAGTTCTTTTTTGGTTTTTTGCAGCCTGTGCTATCATTTGGAATAAACTGTACTAAGCTAATTGTCTTGCTCTATAATTTCAACGCCCCTGGGGAATTTCACCAAAAGAACAGGGAAAACAATCTGTCATTCAGCTGGGAACGGTGTCTCCAGAGGCTGGAGTCTGGATTGGTCTCTTAAGTTCATGCTATTTTGCAGGGCAGATCACAGGCAAAACAATCAGCTAAATAAAGACTAGAGACAGCAGTAATGTTTTGTCCTCAACGGAGAAGTCCTAGAGTGACACTGTATCTTCCTCAGAAGACCTGACCACAGGCCATGGAAGTATCAGGAGAGAACTGCCTGCATTTACAACCCCATGGGGTACCGCTGCCATAAGCTGCACATTAGACTGGTTGGAGCTGAGATGACAGCAGGAGGACAGCATTTGCTTCATGTTTACTGAGATCTCTGGTTTGGTTCTGTTTTCATTTCCAGCATCAGTGAGGAAAGTTTGTGCTTAAATGCCAGTTGAGAGTTAAAATTTGGGAAATGCATTTCACTGGTCTGGAAAATGGAAGAAACACCCCAAACTGTGTTTTGAGCTCTCAGGTTTCCCACACCTGTCTACTTCAGTATGGTCTCTGGATACCACCTCTTTCTAGGCTGTATTTGGGATGCACTTGGGAAGACAAAGCCTTTCAGCTGTTTCCCGAGGCCGGTGACGCCGAACAGCCCGCACACATACACTGCTTCTTGGGGCGGGAGCAGGGGGACCCTCGATGTCTGAAAGCAGCTTGTATTCTGCTGGGTTCAAATGTAAAGGTACAAGCACAAAGGACAGCTTTGCTCCCGCGCTCTCAGTATCTCTGTAGCAGGCCTTGCTGTTAACAGCGCACCTGGATAAACTAAGGTGAGTAAACACCACCACTGCTTTGAGAAGCATTAGTTTTATTTCGCGTGCTGACAAACTGCTTGCTCTCCACTGAGACAGAGACCTGGCTGCAGGCCGGACAGCAGTTCTCCCGGGGACCGCCATCCCGGCCTTCCCGGGGAGCCAGGGCACCAGGAGCCGACCGCGGCCGCGACCCCTGTCATCAGCGAACCGAGCGAGCCCCTGGCCGGCCGAGGGCGGAGAGCCGCCGCCCCTGGCCCCGCTCCCTCCGGCTCTGGCGCCGCCACCGCCCCCCGCTCTCCTCC
>JAOXXN010000065.1:41847323-41881060 GCA_026770055.1 Myrmophylax atrothorax | reverse complement strand
ATTAGAGAGTGAGATTCTCAAAAGCAAAGTAATTTCACTTTATAGATATATAGAGATATATATATACACATGAGGCTTTTTAATTGATGGTCCTCTTGAGAGTTTTACAGTGTTGTTTAGTTCATAGGTACTTCTGTTATTTGCATAACCACAGCACTGGACTATGTTTCACCTCAATGTTAAGAATTTTTATAAGATGGATGGTCAGGAATGATTTTTCCCACTAGTGATGTCTCCCATATGAATTGTAGGAATTATAGGGGTATTTAACAGCCTCTGCATTACTATGGAGGACTTCATAGTAAGAAATGAGTAAAGTTCCATGTTGAATTGAGCCAGATGGAGAAATTAACATTGCAAATGGGTGACGTGAACTGGGGTTTTGTGAGGGCACACAAATATTGAGGCATGAAGACTTAAAATACCCAAGTCATTTCGTTTCTTGTAGGGACCATTTGAAAGATGACTTCCCCTGTAGCATCCTCTGGCACCGTGGTAGTGCCTTCGGTCGATGATTGCTGTCTATAATCCTATCCATCTGAATACGTTAGTAGCACTTTCCTAATGGTGTTGCACAGATACTGTTGTACTGCCTGTTTTTTGGTTCTGTTGGGGTTTTTTTCTATTGTTTACCAAAGTAAAAGTTGAAATGTTCTGATCTCCTTTTGTTTCTAGAATATTTCTCCATCCCCTTGGCTTGACTACACTCAGGAAACTGACTTCTCACAATCTTAGATTCACTTTGAAACTGCAAACATTTTGACCTTGTTGTGTGGCTCTTTGCAGATACAGGCTGTATTACTTTGTCCCAATATATTCTGCTGGATCCCATTCTGATGTTCTTCCTCATGGGAGCTGTTCTGAGTATGGTGAAATGCAACAGCTGTGCAGATAGGTAAGATAAAAGTGATAATTTTGTTCAAGTGTAGGTATTCGACTTTCAGACAGATAAAGTACTAGAACATGTCCACCATTGGTAGTCTGGGTGAATGGCTGAAATGAGATTATTCCAGGAAATCTAGAGGTGAAAATGGCTCTAGTAGAGGAGAGAAATTGTTAGTATAAGGGTTTGTGTAACTAGGGAGAAAGTCTTGTGAGTGGGGTACACCAAGGGAGAGTCTTATACAGATTATTTTAGCGTGAAAGAAAATTTCAGCAGGAACTGCAAATCTTGCACATGAAGGTTAAAGCTTTTTAAAACTAAACAGAAAAGAAAGCTAATAAAAGATGTAGGTCAGAGAAGGAGGAATGAAGGATAGTTGTAGCTTATTCAAACCTTGGGTCCTTAATGGCAAAAGTAGTGTTATCTTGAACCAATTACTTTGTTTCCAGGCTAGAGAAACACCGTTTCTCTGTGACTGTAATCCTATGAGCACTTACAAAAATCCTGCTAAGTTAAATAGTGTAACTTGTTTGAGCTAGAGAAATTGTTATGAAAACTTGGAGGCAAATATAGCCAGGGTGTTTCTGAATAAAAGTAGTCAAGCTGATGAGGATAGACTCATCCAGAGTAGGGTGGGGATTTCCAGGTGTTGGATATACCAAAAGGCTTCCTTGTGGCTGGGCTGCACAGAGGAATTTCCTTGCAATGCATCCGCAATTCAAAGACATAAAATCTCAGAATATGGTGTTATATATGAGGAATTTTTATTTCAAGAAATATTCAAGAACTGATCATATCAATCTTAGTGTGACTGCAGCACACATGGCTAAAATGCAGCCTATACCATCATGTAGGGCCACCCAAGGCTGTCCTTATCTACAACAAATGCCCCAGGGAGTGCAAGCACTAAGTTACAGGGCAGCACTTGATCAGCTCTGTGTGCCTTGACCTGAATTTATTTTTCATATCTTAGTGCTAGTCCTGTTATCAAAGTGGTTGGTATTATGCACATTAAGAACCAGCTCTAGGTTTTGTATTGCTTAGCATGTTATGGGGATTTTGTCTGATCAAAACACAAGTGTCAAGGCATAGGATTTGGTAGGAAAAGGGTTTTAAATTCTGCTGTCATCTTTTCTCATCTCTTCTCTGTGGTTCAATTTTAGTTCAGTTTATAATTTGTTTGCTTTTTGCTGCAGCTTTTGTTTTTGCTTTGGGTAGATGTTTTCCACTTTGGCCTTCCTCCTTTAGAAATGGGGGCTGCTCTTTTTTTCCTGTCCTTTCCCATGTCCCTAGCGTTTTGTCAGAAGTAAGTTTATGTTTTATGGAGCAAAATTCTCGTTTCCTTTTTCAGAACTTCCACATGTCAGGCTTTCTTCATACTAGTATTTTAACTTATACCCGATGTCTATGTTTATGTCCTCAAAGGGGAGATCTAGAATTGTCCCAACTTAAGTATTGTACCCTTTTGAAGCCTGTATCAAGGTTTCACAAGCCTGTTTCTGAGGACAGTATCCTTGCATGGTTCTAAAATTAATGAAAAACTGTTTTTTCTATTCCTCCTGAGAAGATGGAGTGAATTTTGCAGGATAACTGATTTGCTCTCTATTTTCATGATTGCAGATGCCCATTCATGTAGACATAATTTTATTTACTGACTTTCTGCACCGGTCCTGCAGGCCATTTTCTGCCTCCTGGTGGTTCTGGCTGAGTCTGACTGGTGTGAACCTTGCTGGAGCAATGGGGGTAAAATTTGTTGGCCTTTTTGTGGTCCTCTTGGTTGGCCTGAACACAATCTATGACCTATGGGACTTGCTGGGGAACCTTAGTCTGTCACTGGTGAGTTTCAAAGACTTTTCTTTACTTTGAGGATTTCTTTGTTTTGTTTGCTTTGTAATTCTCCTCCTCTTTGACAACCATGTAACTACTCAGACAGTGATACTCTGTGTGCAGCAAAAAGGGGCTTCTGATGTGGATGATGTTAAATAAAGATGGTTACAATGAAAAAACTGTTGCCATACTTTTGTAAAAAACAAACAAACTTACATTAGCAGGATGTAGTGTCATAAGAGCACAGCAAGAAGGTTGTTGCTTTTTCCTGAGAGGAACTGTTACCTTTCCAGTTGGATGATTTTTGAGTTTAAGCTAGAAATGCTCCCTGGGAATGGCTTTACTGTGGTCCAAAGCAAGATGTTGCCCGACACTGTTACATGACCTTCTGAGGGGCACGTGCCACCTGGCAGACAGACATGTCTTGCAGCACTTTGTTTGTGTAAGTAGCACGAGCTCAGGCTCTGCTCTGGGAGAGTTAAGGGGGCATAGGGCACAGAGCAGGACTGTGCTGTCCCATCATGAGTCTCAGAAATGCTGTGCAACTTGCAGTACCCATAGCCAGTCCAGAGGATGAAGGCAGCCATACCCTCTTCGATTTCACACATGTTTAGTTTTTAGAATCTCTAAAAGATTTGCTAGTGTGTTTGAGTTCCCTGTCCTAATGTATTGCATTTTATGTTTGTGGACTGTGAAATCTACTTTTTTGAAGAAATACCTTGATGTACCACCATTTGCTTTCTTGTAACCAGCAGGAAAACAAATTCTTCAGTCGGGTCTCTTAGAAGATGTTCAGTTCTCCTCTTGTCTCAGCCTTTTCTGAAGCTTGAAAATTCTATTTCTTTCAGTTACTCTTTTTGTCTTGTTTATCTCATAAACAGTGAGGGTTTTGAGGGACTTCTATTCCTACTGTGTGATTTGTGTTCTTTGATTAATGTGAATCAATATGGGCTGCAAAAATGCAATGTTCCAACTCTGGAGAAGTGCTTCTTGAGCTAAGTCAGTTAATTGCATTTGATATGGAACAAATCCATCATGTCTCTGCTTTCTGCCAGCAGACAGCTGCACAGTGATTTCATTTGTGTTGCTGGCAGCAAAAGCAGCGAAGCCCGGAGTGTTAGAATATATCGATTTACTCTGGAAGGTAGATGCTTTCTGAATAACTATTTGTCAACCTTGATGCTTGATGAGAGAGGGGGGGAAAAAAAAAGTGAGGATTAAACTCCTGAAAGCCTGAGTAACTTATCTCTGCATGTCTAGAGAAGGTACTCATGATTATTTACATGCAGTATTTTTGGGACTAATCTGATTTCTAGAATTCTCATCTTATCTTGGTCCACTGTTCTGGATTGCTCAGTGCTGTCTTTCACTTGTGTTTTCCTTTTTGACTTTCCATTGAAGTCTGTAGTTAAAGGAGACCTTCTCATGAAGATTGACGCATATTGAGGCCATTCTAAGCAGGGAATTGGAGATTAGTTCATGTGCCTCTCCAGTGCGTAAATGTGGTTATGTACCATCAGTCAGCATTTTTGCAAGTGTCCAGTGGTTATTAAGTGTTCTGCTGGAGTACATCAGCTGAAAACCTCTTTCCTTTGTTGACTTCAGTGAATTCTTAGTTTTGTAATGTGTTTAGCTCTCTTTCTATTACTTCAGAATTCGTTGGATCTAGTATTGAGGGATGGAGAATGAGTATCTTAATGTTTATGTGATAGCTATCATGTTAAAAAAAGTACAGAAAATAACAAGTACATTTGAAGTTAGTGTGGACATTAGCAAACAATTTTTGCTATTTCATTTGTTTTTTCTCCCACAGCTATTTATTAACCACTGTGCATTTTACGTTATTTAGTCTGCTACCAGCAGTGTTAGTAGGATGTGAATAAATGATGCTTGGGCATCTGTGTACAAACCACTTTTTCAAGTGATTAAAATAAAATAATCTGCTTTCATGTTGAGGCAGCTGAAACAGGTTTTGCTTGTGACTTTTCTGTAGCTTCTGGCTAAGCAGCAACAGAAGTTAACATTGTTGCTAAGTAAGGATGTGAGAACATCCTTGAAGTGTGAGAACATCCTTGCTAAGCAAGGTGATTTCCCAGAGTGAAAGGTATCTAAGTCCCCCAGAGGTCCTGGTTTCATTCACGTTTGCATAGAGAAACTTTCTCGGAGAACAGCTTTTCATTTTCCCTTTTGTTTAGCTTTGGCAGTTACTACTTTGGAAGCCATCTCCTCCCCGTGATTTTATGTCAAGATGTGTACCACTCACAAACAAGTTAAAGTCCTTGTTTTCAAAGTATTTTCAATGGGATCTGCCCATCCCCCTTTGCCACAGTTAGGGATGCTCAGCACTTTGGAATGTTAAAATCTTCTATTGCATATTTTGTCTTTTTTCCCCAAGACCTTGAAATTTCAAGGTACCATAAGTCCAGCTTGGGGAGATACACCGTAAGGTCTGCTTCAGCTTTTACTTCTCTCTAGACCTTTTTGAGGTAATTCTGCAGCCTGCTGAGCTTGCTTGCATGGCAAGCTCCAGCTTTAGGACCACTGCCTGTGAAGTAAGGAGAGGAATCTCTCCTGCAGCTGCACTGTTTGATCCAAGTTGTGTTTGTTACAGGTGATGTTTGGGAAACATTTCCTGGCTCGTGTACTTTGCCTCATCGTGCTCCCGCTTGCCCTCTACACGGCTATGTTTGCTGTTCATTTTACAGTATTAAATAAAAGGTATTTCACAATGTTTTCTGCAGAAGAAGAGTTGCTTGTCTTTGCTTTGAATTAAATGCTATTGATTATGTATTTCTCCACTTTCAGTGTCGGAAGCACAGCCACAGGCTGTGTCTTTGTTTAATTCCCTTCACAGACTCCTGCATTGTTCTTACAGAAAGGCTCTGGCCAAGCTGGCAGTGAAACTGAATTTTAATTTGACACATTCTGAAATGCCAAGCAAGTAAACTAACCGAACTCTCTGTCTCCTTTTTTTCCCCATCTCTTTCCTGGACCTGAAAATGTCTGAACTCCATTCTTTGTTATTTTGTAATTTTAAAAAAAAGTCATTACATTCCCGAAAAGTGCTTTGGCTGTGATTAAAAAAGTAAGTCTGACTGTGTCCAAAGGGAAGGCTCTTCTCTGAGTGCCTAAAACCAAGGGATGCTTTTTCATATTCGAAGAGCACAACAGCTACTAGAATGGCCAAGTGATGTTGTCCATATACCAGCATTAAGAAATGAGGTGAATATGCCTTTTACTATTAAAAAAAAGAATATAAAATCAGTTGTTTTTCAGTTAAAGTCAACTGGTGTTACCATTAACCTCTTAGCAGAAATAAGACTAAAGAGCTACAGAGAGAGGCTTTGTTACATGTATCGTGACACTGTGTCAGTTTATTTGTTGCACGAACACTCAGAGATCATTATGATACTTTGTGCAGTGCCAGCACATGTATTTTTGTGACCTCAAGTCCATGCAGCTCTGGACAATTTCCTGCAAGACTGTCTCTGTCTGCTATGATTCAATTAGAGGTGTGTGCATCTAAGGGAGCTGCATTCATTCTTCTGCTGATGCCCCGTCTGGTTTTGTTGTTTTCTTCTGCAAAAACAATTTGCTAACACATGACAGAGGTTTGTATGCCTGTTGAGCCAGACTTAGAATTGTCACATTCTTTGCTATCTTTTGTAGTGGTCCTGGGGATGGTTTCTTCAGTTCAGCATTTCAGTCCCAGCTCATCGGGAACAATCTTCATAATGTCTCCGTTCCAGAGTGTGAGTGTCCAAACAAATAAACCACTCTGAGTGTTGTCAATGTGGCTTTAAATAAAAATGGCATCTCCTGTGACTCAGTGCAGGACAGTGCAGGTTCTGCCTTCATGGTGGTGCTTGGATCCATGCTGTTCCTCTGTGCAGTTTTATGTATTGATAGAAAAGAGTAAGGCCGAATGTAACACTGTGTTCAGTGCATGGTCAGCAGCTGTTTCGTCATATTCCTTCAAGAGGGAAAGATGCCATTTTGAGGGATTTGACAGTTTTGTGTGCAAGCATCTTACTATTTTTTGGCTTTATATTGCTTGAGATGACAAAAATATATTTGTCCTGTTCACCATAGGTTTGTAGGTATTCAGATGTGGGATTTGTTTCCAAAACATGTATAAATGAAAACTGTCAATTTGTTTGTGACCCAGTGTGTCTCTGGCCAGTATTGTGGCTGTGTTGTATTCAGCATGCACAGAAATTTAGGAGAAAGATGGCTCTGTGGTTGTTCCCTAATCTTCAGGTTGTGAGGGGCTGCTGAGCCTTTAATATGGTTTAACTTTCTGACACTTCATCTTTTCTCTGGCTGTTCTCCAGAGCTGCTACTGGGAGAGCATCAGGTCTGTTCTCCTAGACTGAGTTCTCTCACTTATGTTGGGAGGCTGAGAAGCCAGGATATCAGCTCCACTGTCTGATAGCTCAGCTTGCCTCCCTTCCCTCTTGTATTGCCACAGGGATCGGGGATGGAGTGCTTCAAAGTAGTCACGTGCTTTTCAAACTTGATCATGCTTTAACTTGACCATATGCTCCTAAGGAAAGCTATCTCAAACCTCTCATTATGCAAATTGCATACAAAACCACTTCTGTTTATGTTAAAAGTCAGTGGGAAGATGTTAAGTGTTTTAGCCAAATGTTATGTAAGAATTTCAGTGAATTGTGATTGAGGGTGGAAGCTAAGCTTGCAATGAGTCCTGTAGAGTAATGTGTTAAACAGAAAATGAGCTTTTTCAAAATGAAGCACGAGAATGCATGTCTAATTAGAGCACTGTAGACTAGCTGGGAGAAATACTTAGAGGAGAGCTGCCTTACACCTTTTTAGCTCCTTCCTTCTCATGCAGACTTGGCATATGGGTCTGTGGTCACAATGAAGAACCTTCGGATGGCCGGGGGATACCTTCACTCCCACTGGCACCTCTACCCGGAGGGCGTTGGGGCTCGACAGCAGCAGGTTAGTGTGCTGTGGTGCTATTGCCTGTGACTGCAACCATCGTCTTGCTCCCTTTGCATTTAGCACCAGAGGCCGTTGTGGCAGAGCTATGTGTTTACTCTGCCTCTGTCACCCTCAGTGCCACAGCTGTGCACTTGTCTTGGAAGTCTGACTGCAAAGGAGGCTTGAAGGGAGCCCACCACATTGCACCAGAGGGGTGACTTACAGTAACAAGGCTTTGCTGTAATGTAAGATCACCCTCCATAACTGGAGGCTAAGAGAACTTCAGAATAGTCTTCCATAATGAAAATTACCTCAAGAAAGGCTGTAAAACTTGTGTTTAAAACAAATACATTATCTTACAAGTTTTATTGCTCTGTGTTAAAAGCCAGGGACTGGAACTGCTGTGTGTTGTTTTTAGTCCTGCCTTTGGCTTCTGTGACCTTACATGAATTTCTCTCTTTTGTGCTTTGCTTTCCTTATCTATCACCAAAGAATTTGTAAGAGTTTGCTCACTAAACTAGGTATCTCTGCATTTTTAAGCTCATGTAACCATAATGAAACTATCTGGACTAAGGGCTTCTCATGAAGTGATTAGTGAAAGTAGAAATCAGGAATCATGTAACTACCCCTAATTAAATACTACAAAAATTAAGTGAATTTCATATTTTTGTCCATCATCATCAAGTTTCACAAATCTTTGCAGCTACTGCACCTTTCCCAAGATGCATTTTGCAGCTTGTATATTAGTGTCTAAAAATTGTTCTGAGCTTCTTGAAAGAAGGTTGCCAGAGAAACACAAGTGATTAGTTTTTAACTCTGTTCTGTCTTTGTGGTGAGGAGGAAGTTTTCAGAAATTACAGCTTTGTCTCAATCTTTTTTTCGTGCTGTTCATCACAATCAAAATGTCTAATACTCTCATGTGACATTTATGTTTATTACAGTAGGTGGAGATGTCATACTAGAACTGGCTCAAGGATAGGCAAAATTCAAGTGCAGAACATACTTTATGACACTAAAAGCAGAGAAGGGAAATTTGGAGAGGACACTAATGAGAGTTCCTTGAGGAAAGTGGGAAAGGATGGGGATTTTCCCCTGTGTTCCTTGCCTGGGTGGTAGGACAAAAGAGAGTTCTAGGAGAGTTTGGGGGCTCTGGAGAGGAGAAGGGAATTTAGAATTCGAAGGAGATTTAGGGAGGAAAAAGTGATCTCTCTGCCTCCACCTTTCCCTCTTCTTAGGGTGGCTTAACCTCAAGGTATGAGGTTCTACCTCCAGCTATTGCTTTTCCCCACCCTCAGACACTTCTCTGTGTTCTACCTCTCACCCACCAGGCCATCTGCTCCCACCTGAGTGGGGGAGGCACGTCTGGGCTGGGGTCCCACAGTGCAGGGCTTGCTACTTCTGGAAGAGGAGGGTGAGCAAAAGGTGCACAGTTCCTCATGTTCTGGGGAGCAGCACCCTGGAATAAGATGGTCTCCTGTGTCCATGGTAGCATTTGGCACAGTTACTCTCTCTGAGGCTGAGCAGACTGGCAAGGATTAGCTGTGCACCTGTAACAGTTGATTCCTGAGTCCTCCTTACCTTGCCTGGATCTTTTGGCAGAAGTATAGTTGTCACAGCCTATTGTCATAAACCTCTGCTGTCTATAAAGTCAGGGCTGCTTCCATCTTCTGGTTCTGGTCAGTGATTATTCAAGGGTTTAGGTTTGGATATCCTGTTGTTGTAGGAGGAGCCACTGAAGTAGAGCAAGAAGAGCTCAAACTGTGTGGTTGGAGGCTGGTACTCATGATCCATGTGAGCTGCCATGGAATGTAGTGCTTCTGAGCAGAGGGGCTGTACACTGGGGTGGTCTGGGTTGAGGAGTGGCCCGGAATGGACTTTCTCGGGGTCACTACCATACAAGTAATCTCTGGATTTCTGTGTTATTGGCGCACTCATTTGGGACTTCAATTTGCTGGTGAATGTGTGTCTGCTATCACCAGTTCTTTCTTGTTTGGTGAAATAATTAATGCTGTCCTTTCAGGTCACTGCCTACTTACATAAAGATTTGAATAACCTGTGGATTATAAAGAAACATGATTCTGATACAGGTAACAAATACCAGTAAAGTGCCTTTTATAACTGCTGCTTCAGTTTTTCACATAAATATTCTGAGTTCCTCCATGCCAGAGTATCCTTCGTGGATGTGAGAGGGAGAGGAGGAAGAACAGGGGGAAGCTATATCCATCTTGATTTACATTGTGTATGTCTACTTTGTGTTTGGTTCTTCTCCAGACTGTACAGTTGAAGTAAATAAGCTTTTCTCAGCTGAAGGTTACATTGACAATTTGTCAGCTTAGTAGGGCCACAAATAACAGCAGAGAGGAAACCAGTCTGCACTCAGTATTTTTTGCAATCTGTTATTGTGGCTAAGAGTACTGGACAAGTTGGATCCTGGTACATTCTGGTACATTCTGTTTAACAGATTTTTGTGGATGATTGCTTGGGGCAAGACAAGAGTACTGAACGTGACAGTCTATGGTTTGTACTTACATCTGTTTTTTAGAATATTATGTAGTGTAGCTGAGGGGTGTTTGATCTGGCAAAGTTCCTTTTTTTTAACCTGCCACATGTGTATATAAAAATTAACAAGGACTGTCTAAACAACAAAAAATGCAAATAACCTAGATATAAAACCCCCTACCTGTAAGCAGTGTTACAGGAGTCATTTACAGTTCATGTTCTTTGGAGTAGCCCTCAGAGCTAAAGCCTAGAGCATTGTTTTACACCTGGCTTGGAGTTGACACAAAATTGTTTGCTTGTATTGTCAGCTTGAGGCATAAGCATTAACAAGAAACATTCTAAGACCCTGATATGTTTGTCAGTACATTGATATGATTAGTTTGCCTTCCTTCAGCAGACCTGTCAGACCCCTCGAGCCCTGTGGAGTTTGTGAGGCATGGAGATATTATTCGTCTGGAACATAAAGAGTAAGGATGATTTCTGGGATTCAAAGGGATTATGTGTGTAGAATTGGTGGGAGATGCATCCTGCTGAAGGCGATATGGTTAGGCCAGCACAAGCAGGCATTTCCAGTGTGAGGTTTGTAGAGTTTTTAATCTGTGGTTTATGTTTGAAAGGTGTCTGTTAAATAGGAAACTTTTAACAGAGCCACACAACTTTTTTAGAAATACCTGTCTGAGCAGCAGAGAGATTTGTTCAGCTGTGTGAGGTGTGATACTCAGGGGTAACTCTTTTGCAGAGAAGCAGTTTTGAAACCCTCACTGGCTGTGGGCTTGTCCCAACTCTCTGAGTTTGCTAGGCAAATAAAGAGTGGGGGGGGGGTTGTCAGTCTACTGCAAGTGTTCTGTTCCTGCCTACATAGGCAGTATCCACCTGCTGAAGTTCTCAACAGCACTGAGATTGCAGCAGTGAAACACTTTGAATAAAAATGTCAGCTAGTACCTTCCCTCTCTGTAGGGAGTACCTCAGAGGAAGCAGGGGAACCCTAGTGACTTGATACGTGGTCTTTGTCTAGTCTAATATCACTGTGTCAGAATGCTTTGTGCTTTCACAGCTTTGATTTCTTAACCTGAAAACTTGTGAGCCAGGAAATCATGTCTGGTATTCAGTATGGCATGTGCACAAATCATTGCCTAGGTTTCCAGCATTATTACAAGATTATTTTAAAATCCCTTGAATTTGGGGGTTTGCTGTCAAATATATGATAACGAGGATGATAAAATCTTGATTAGGCAAAATGGGTTAAGTCTTGCCGAGGTCTCCCGAGCGGAGGTGAAGCGGCGCTGCTGCGGCAGAGTCGCGGCAGGCGGCGCTCGTGGCGCGGCGTGTCCCCATCCCGCGGGGATCCAGCGCGCCAAGACATTGTCTGAGTGGCTTTGTTAGGGACTGGCCGGGCTATGGCCAGGTTTCTCTGGTTGCTGCAGGCAGCAGTCCTGCCAAGGCGGGTGGCTGTCTCTCTGCACCGTGCTTGTGCTAGTTGTGCTAATGGTAGCCGCTGATTCCCCTTAAATGGTACCGTCTTTCTTCTCAAAAGCAAAACCGATGATCACAAAATATCAGAACCTTGCTTTTATTCTGTTTGTCCCACCTTTACTGTTAATTAAAAAAACCAAAACAAAACCATAGCAAAACAAAACACACCCTACAATGTCTTCTTCACTTGGAGGTGATAGACTGTAGCTTTGGGGTTGGATTTATTCATGCTGTCATGCTTTCCCATCACTGCACAGTGTGGCATAAGCTCAGAGTCACATGGTGGAGACAGATTCACTCAGTGTTCCTCATCCTGTTAAGGCTTCATCCTGCCCTGCCCTCAGCTAGAATTCAGTGCTTAGAGCGCTGGCAGATCTCTGAATGGCTCAAACCAAAGTTCTTATCACAAATTGACAAGGTTCAAAAGTTGGACTTTTTATTTTATTTCAGAACTTCTAGAAATCTGCATAGTCACCAGCATGAGGCTCCCCTGACAAGGAAGCATTTCCAGGTCACTGGCTATGGAATAGTAAGTGAAGGCAAGATTGAACAAAAGCTCCTTCTTTTTGAACAGTTCATATCACAACAAGGGAATTTATTGCTGCCTTTTTTAGTTTGTTAGCCAAGGTGGTAGATGGGCATCTGCCATCCTGAAGGAAAAACTGATTTAGTGTGAAATGGCTTATCTCATTTTTAAGGTCTATTTAATGTGAACAGAGATTAAAAAAGCAATTTCAACTTTTACTGCCAATCTAGCTTTGGCAGCATTCAACTCCAGAAATGACAATCTGAGCAACCTTGAAGTTTCTCTGACAAGTATTATTTTATATATTTGGCCTTGTCACACAGACAAGTGCCTTTTTGAAAGAATGATAACAGAATTTTGAATCATGAAAGTGAAATCTGCTTTGCGGGCTGAATTTCTAAATGCAAGGATCTGTTCCCTAAACCGCTTTTGTGAAGCAGCCAAATTACCCCTGTTTATGCTGTAATTCTGAGGCACAGTCAAGTATGAATTGTAAGAAAAAAAATTAAGGTTGGCATGATAAAGATGTATTTGTGAATGGTTGCTCATGTCTTGAATGATCTCTTCCTGATGCGGAATCTCTTTTGTGAAGTCCGAGTGAGAATGGTCTGGGCTGGTTTGTTTAGCTTTGCCACCATTAGAGATTCAGCATTTCCTATTTGCAGTGCTTCTATTCTGGCTTCTAGTTTGTGGATTTTTTTGTTTCTTTTTTTCTGTTTTTGTGATTTTTTTTTCTGCAATGGTATGTTTGCATGATAGAATGGAACAGGAGACTCCAATGATTTCTGGCGGATTGAAGTGGTGGGCAGACAGACTGGGAAGCTCATCAAAGTCCTACGGAGTCAGATCCGGCTAATCCATGTGGCCACAGGGTGTATATTGGGCTCTTCTGGAAAGACTCTGCCGAAATGGTAAATAGTTTGTAATCCCCCTCCACCCCTGCAAGGCCTTGAGCTGACATGTTCCTTTACTCAGTGGTACTTTTAAACTAAGCAATATCCACATTTCCTCCATTTCTTTAAAAGAATAAAAATGTAACTAGGAGGTACTAAAAATATAACCACAGGAGCAAGATCTAGTTTAGGGTTATGCAGTCTGGTACAGTAAAAGGTATACAGCTCTGAAAAATAATTTCTCTTACTCAGAGATCCAAGAGTGACATGGACATAGATCTTGTCATCTGGTAGGTCGAGGAGGGGATGACAGATGTGTTCTTTAAGTCCTATTTTATCCTTAGGGTTCACAAAAACTGGGGCAGTTCCTGCTGTTCTCTGTCATAATCATGAAAATTGCTTTTTATTGGTGTTAATTTGTCTTGTGGTTGGAAGACCTTTTTTGCATGCAGCATCTGAAATGAGGGCAATGGTTACAAGCTACTCCTAGCAGGGGTTGGGATTTTGTATGTTCTTGAATTGTATATCTTCATCCCTAAAATTACATGCATAGGGAGACACCCAGACTAAAGGCAAGCAAGCTGCCCTGTCTGCAAAGCTGTACTGTGTGGGATGGTAATACGGATCTGGAAGCAGCAGGCTGTGTAGTCATGTTGCTACTGTTTCCAGAGCTGCCTCCCTTACTGCTAGTTTAGTTTCCCTTCACTGTGTTATAGTAAATTGGATTATAAGGAATCCTGTGGATGCTGAATCATGGTGAGCACAGGCAGATACCTCTGGTGGCTGCCTGGTCAGGAATGGAGGTGTCAGTTAGACTTCAGCATAAAAGTGGGCTCATATGTAAATAGTGTGTTTGGTTTAAAAAAAAAGTCAGTCTTTGTCAAGAGCATTCAAAAAGGTGATTTGGGGTTTTTTTCCATTAATACAAACTTACTCTGTGAATGGAAGTTATTGCCACAAAATATTGATGATATTAAGAGCTAAGGGGAATAAAATAATTGTTAACTGCAAATAAGGATGGTTAGAGTATATTGAATTTTTTTTTTTGTTTTAAGGGTAGTAATCACTGTCCTTCAGAGTAAGGTAATTCATTAATGGATTAATTAATTGATTAACTAATTGATTAGTCAAGTCTGCTAAGTGGTGATTGATAGAAAATTCCTTGTTAATCTATCACATTACTGTAGGGCTTGATGCACTTTTCCCCAGAGTCTTTGATGTGACCTGCTAAAAATAGGATGACAGACTAAAGAACAGTTATTGGTACCCCCTAAGGTAACTCTTTTGTTCCTATAATACAGTCATTGTAGGCATGGGTTGATTTAAATTAATGATGGTGATTTTCTTCTGCAGGGGCTACAAGGGTTGAATTGAGGTAGCTTCTAGTTGCCAGTGTGCATCATTTTCAAAAATCCCACCTGTGGACCTAGGTTTTTTTAGACATCCAAAGTTAGAAATGTGGTTCAAATATTCAGTAGAATTTTGATGTTGGCTGCATTGCAAATCTGTTTTGGATTCTACATGGTTCCTAGAGCATGTAAGAATGCACCTGCTGAGTTTGTGTGATATGGTAGGTGTTATGGAGAAGTATAAAGCTAAATGGGGAAAAGCCAGACATGAACTGGAAATACGGAGTGTTCTTGTGGGGTAGTGGTTAACTGTTCTGCTGTTCCTCAGGGGTTGGGAACAAGTGGAAGTCACCTGCACACCATACCTGAAGGAGACTCCCAATTCCCTCTGGAACTTTGAAGATCATATTAACCCTAAGTGTAAGTCATTTACTTCATTTTAGTTTGAGAGTGCATCTTGGCCTGCTGTTAAAGGAAGGGATGAACTATCAGATGGCAATAACTGGCATTTAGCATTTGGAATTCATGTGTTGTCTCCTAGCTTAAGTGCAAACTTCCTGAACTTGGACCATGCAGAGGTGCAGAGCCCTTTTCTCTTTCACTGTACTGCAAGCTGGTGATAATGCTTGAAATGTAGTGGAAGTATTTTAAGGATTTTGAGTTCTTCGTGGGCAGCATTGCAGTACAGGCTGTTATTTTTAACATTGTTTAACTGGGAGTTACTGTCATTGATGTAAGTATGTCATACATGTTTCAATGATTTTTTAAAACTAGGATCCACCATGTTTTGGTGAGTTTTTTTCCTTTGCTTACTAGGGTCATGCTAAATCATGACTTTGCAGTACCATCAAGAAATGAATAGTGTGTGACAGAGTTACAAGTTTGCCAGTAATGATGGATGGGCCTTGCAGCCTCCACCAGTTCAATGTTTCACAGTCTCATCTGGCCTGAGTTATTCAACAATTTTCATTGCATGAATTGCAGGTGATTTGAGCTGAGTTCTGAGTTATTAAAAAACTTACTGTTCATCCTTTGAGAGCAACTGTATGCAAACCAAAGGAGAGAAATCCTGGGCTCTTGACTTGGTAGAATTTCTTCTTCTGTTGTTATGCATTTTACATTCCCACACTTATTTACAGATAAACAGCAGCTATGAAGCGTGTGTCTCTAGTTTCAGCCAGAAATACAAATCTGTTTGTTTCATGAAGTTCTATCTATTTCTCTTGCTCCTAGAAGTAAAGGAGGAAATCTAGGAGTACATAAATTATAAAATTCACTGGGGGATACTTTTGACTGCAAGCCTCTGTGTGTAGAATATGAATGAATTGCACAGAGAATTAAAAGAGGTTCTGGAAGCAGATTTGTTGCAGCAGGAGATAATTTAGTTTATTGCAAAAGATGCAAATACATGTAAACCATACAGATGTCTTACCTGTTTTTTTCTTTTTTTCTGAAGTGCCCAATATCAGCCTGGATGTTTTGAAACCTTCTTTTGCAGAAATTCTGCTAGAATCCCACATGGTTATGATCCGGGTAGGATATCATTAATTCTAGATTATAATTTTCTTCCTCCTCTCTCTTGCATCAAAAAAAATAGCAGTTTCTGAGAGATCTGGGTGATGGCTTCAAGCTAGGGCAGAATTTACATGCCCAAGCAACCTACTTGAATTTATACTTTTAAAAAGGGATAGTCTTGAAGCTAAATCTTTCAAGTCCAAGTTTGGAAGCGCTGGACTTAATGCCTGGCTCTGCTGGTGGTGTGATCTAGCTACAGCCTAGTTATGAAATACTTTCCCTACCTTGCTGCAAGATTTTAAAGTTAAATTAGTGTTGTGAAGCAGGAGGATATTACAGTGGTCAAAGTCAGGAAAATTAGCTAAACAGGCGCTTAAGAGAATAATTAAGTGTTTGGATTGAAAATGGAAAACTTGTGATTTTTTTAGAAGTTCATCAAGGTGCTGAGATTTCTGGTTTCTTCTTTATCTCTGAATATTAAATAAAAAAGAAAAAGAGCAGATTTAATATTTTCAAGGTGGGCTGCTCTTGCAGTCTTTTCTCTGTGATTGTTCTTTGTGCTCTTGGCCACAGCCCGTCCGCTTCTGAAGAATGAGAAGTTACTCTTTTGAGAAAGGAGTCTCAGCTTTTCTTTGCTACTGTTTGTAAAGCTCTTCTCAGATTTTTAAGACAAAGAAAGTAGTCAAGCAAATTATTATTAATGCTTGTACTGTAAAGCATTTCCATGGCAACCAGCAATACCATGTCTCAGGTAAGGAAGCACCTGCATGGGTTTCCATGGAAATAATCTTTCTGAAGCGTTTTTTTTTTCATAGTGGAGGGAAACCTGTCACAGTAGTCTCTTAATGAACAAAGATCTTGCTTATGCATCATGGGTCCTCAGTGACAGAAAAGCTGGAGAAATGAGAAAATCCTGCTCTTATGGTACCCAAATAACATTTGCACTTGCTCAATAGTACTAAAATATTCATTGTCCTCATTGTGACCCACTGTGGGAGATGATGTGTTTACATAGGTCAGAAAAGAGCTTTCACTCAGGAAGAGTACTGATGTATGTTTGTGTACACAGACATTTCTGGACAGACATTTCAGCATAACTGTCTGCTTATGTAAATTTTGTGTTGACTTATCTGTAGGGAAACAGTGGCCTCAAACCAAAGGACAATGAAGTTACATCCAAACCTTGGCACTGGCCCATCAACTACCAGGTATGTTGATCAGTCCACCTTCCTTTCTATTTTCAAGTGCTTTTGCAGTGCCTCTAGAAGCATAGCACCTCTTAATTGCATTGAAGATGCAATTGGACTGCCAAATGTCTATTTACTCCCTTCTGATCTCTTTCCTCAGGGCCTGCGTTTTTCTGGTGTCAATGAGACAGATTATCGTGTGTATTTGCTGGGAAACCCAGTAAGTTGGAGTGGGAGGTTCCAAGCCAATGTCTTTAGCAAATTTGGGCTATGTCTTGCTTCTGCCAGTGACATTGTTTCTCTTCCTTCTCCTCCTTTTGGACTGTCTCTCTTATTGTACTCTTAATATTTGCATGAAACTTTCAATTTCCTCTCACATGCACATGTCCACCGTAATCTCCCAAATCTTTCTTTTTTCCTCTGTAGGTGATTTGGTGGCTAAATCTGGTCACTATCGGATTATATTTTCTGATAACAATTTGCACTGCAGTGGCACTGAAGAGAGGTGTCCAACTGACATCTGAACTCAAAGGTGACATCAGTTTTCTTTTTCATATTTGCCTTTTGCAGGCATCTTTAAGAGTGCGTGGATGGCAGGACTTTGTGTGTCAAGGGTGGGAAACCACTGAGCTTGGATTATTGAGTAGTATCCACAAGGAAAAGAGTGAGAACTTCATATATTAAATAGTTTAATAGTGATCAGCACAGATCTTCAACAGAAATACTGTAAGACTACCAGTATTGGCAAGGGATACAGGCTAGTTGGATCAGTGTCCTGCTTTGAAGCTCTACATGTTCTCTGTACTACTGTAGTATGCACAGTGTTTTAAACACGAAATGTTTCCTCATGTTAATGCAAAGCAAATGACAAATGCAAGATATCATGATTGGTTTTTATGTCCAGTACCAAGGTTGTAGAGCTTTTCACAAACCCTAATAAGTCATACTTTGACTATTCCAGTTTACATCAAGGGTTGCTTCCTTTCGTAGATCTGCTTGTGGGAAGTGAATTCTAAAATGTGATGGAAAACTGCCCAATTATAGAATAAGTTATTGGTTAAGCTGTATGTAGACACCAGAGCTCTCAGTCCCTTCCCCAGGCTCTGAAAGCTAGGCACTATTTCTTTCCAGGTGAAGTGATCTTCTGGATGGCTCATAGTCTCAGTGCAGAGAGAATAAAAACCCTCAGTAACTGGAATAATATAATTAGTCTGATATATATCCTGAGAAACTGCACATTTGGTCTTAACATACAGCATGATCAATCTCTTGCCAGTCCCTTGAGACTTATGTCTTTGTGTATCTTTTCTGGTAACTGTTTTCCTGAATAGTGTTTGTATGTTTATAAAGAATGCAGTTAGGATTTTGCAGAGGCTTGAAGCAATTTCAGACCAGTTCATGACTTCTTGCAAAGATCATTCCTGTTGAATTTACTTAGTGTGTGAAGGTTTGAAAATAGGAACTGTAGGTGAGTTTTTCTCTGCTGGTCTCTATATTTGTGTTTCAGAACTGTCCAGAGTCGTGCTACGTGGTGGAGGGCAGATCACACTCGGTTGGCTCCTTCATTACCTCCCTTTTTTTATGATGGGACGAGTTCTCTACTTTCACCACTACTTTCCTGCCATGCTTTTTTCCAGCATGTTGACAGGTAAATACTAGAGTCTAGGAGAAGACAAGGTGGGGAAACAGGTGAACTTCTGTTAAATTTAATGTTTGCCAAATGAAAAGTTTATTATTTTTATAGGCTTTTGGCTTGCTTGTGTTAAGTGCTTGAAAACATTGACTAATTCAAAATGTTTTTCACCAAGCAGCTTGCAGTGCCAAATTGTCTTTTTTTTTTTACCACTGCAAAGAAAGAGTCATGTCTAGTGCTTAGGGCATTTAAATTTAGAGATGGGATTCCTATTCTCTGCTCTTTCACTGTATATATATATGCTTTTGTACAAGTTACTTCCCTTTGTTTGCTTTCCCCATTTTTCTGTCATGTGTGTTTATAATTTGGTCTTGGTAGTTTTTCCTGTGGTACAAATACCATCTTTGTTAAGATCTGAGGCCAAGATCTCTTTTACATTTATTCATATAGAAAGGTGGGAGAAAAAGAGCCTTCTGCTGGGTAAATGAATTTAAAAATTGATACGCTCTTCTGGTGTTAACACAGCTTCGTCAGCCCAGTCTATGAATGTAGCATCTCACTTCTTCTGACTCCTACCTCTTCCTTCTCCTAGGAATCACCTGGGATGCACTACTGAAGTTCTGTGCTGGGTTCTTGTCACCCAGCACTACAGCTAGAAAAGTGTATGGAGGGGGGTTCCTGACACTGGTTCTGCTCATCCTGTACAGGTGAATGGTAAAAGCTGAACTTTTCATGAATGTGTGATAGTTACCATCTCAATGGAATCTTTACTACCTGTTAATTATCCTTAGTCTCTGTCTCACTTCTCTGCTGAATTTGTCAGACATCCTCAAGCCCAGTCTTAAACCTTCAAATTCAATTAGATTCAGCATCTGTGTCCCAGTAATGCTTTATAGAATATTTTTCCACTGCAGGTAATCTTCCTTTTATCCCAGCACAAAGTGTGAGTGCTCTGTTTTCCTCCAATCCCAAAATCCAGTGCTTTCTGATTCTAGTCCCAATGATGGTGCCCTATTCCTCAAGTACAGGCAAATTTTTCATTACTGTAGTTTTTATCAGCTGGCTTTTCTCCAGAGCTGTTTTTTAAGAGAAAATACCATGTGTGATAAAACTATGTGCTATGTATGTATTGTGTTCATCAGAGATTAGGAGGTCCCCAGTGGAGCTTACAGCAGACCAAAGACAAGGGTTCCATAAGACATCTGTATGGACTAATCTGCTGCAAAGTTCTTGAGACAGAAAACTGTGCAGTACTTGATGGGCATTTGGTTTCTCTCCACAGCTTCTACCTCTTCCATCCTCTGTCCTATGGGATGGTAGGACCCATGGCCTCCGACCCTAGCAGCCCCATGGCAGGACTCCGGTGGATGGACTCCTGGGACTTCTAGAAGCAGCAAAAGAAGCTTGGGAGCAGTGGATGAGAAGCGTGAGATCTGCTGCGTGTCAGGCTGATTCTGGTGCTTTGAAGATGTGTGACTGTAAAGTGCCCTCTCTGCAGAACTCTGGGTATAGGTAGCTCTGTTGCTTTGGCATTTGTTTGCACTGCCTGCATTGGAAGATGCAGAGGTTGAGACTCATGTCTTGAATCCTTAGGTTACATTCATGGACAACTGGCTGCTTAAATGTCAGTTCTTCTGAGCAATATATACCAGTCAAAACAGCAGTGGCATTCCAGCAGTCAGAGCAGTAGAAGCTGGAGGCTGTCTGTGGTTGCGTGTACACCTGTGTGTGTGTGTGTGTGTGTGTCTTTCTTCTTGTAATTTAAGCACCATTACGGTTTGAAAGCCAGACAATGTCTGAGAACTTAGGACTTCTGTCGTGATTAACAGCCTTTCTTACAGCGAGGTTTTTGAAAGCTTCCCCTTAGAATCTGGGGATCTCCATTCTACGCTGCCCTGGCTGTGCAGGTTTTTATGTTCTGACCCTGTATTTTTAGAATTTGACTGAACGGGGTCTGCTTGAAATCTGAGCCACTGTGCCTTGCCTGTCTCTCAGGCCCTCTGCAGACGGAGGTGGAAATTGTTTAACCCTATGTACTGCCTTGCTTTCTGGTCACCTTTAATGATTTATAGCAGTCACCTAAGCAGGCCTGTTTCTGGAGCCAGACTGTTCCAGCTCAACACTTTGTAGCTTCTTTGCAGTTCTATCTGACACTGACAAGGAAATTACAGTGGAAATGGCAGGTGATTTATTTTCAGCCCCAGTAAGCTGTGGAGACCAGCATGGGGGTGTACTAGAGACTGAAATAATAGCTTGGAAATTTTACAGGCAGCTGTCATTCAGCTTTTGATCCCAGCTATTTCAGTGCCAGTACATGTGCTTTTAGGGGAAGGCTTCATCTTAATGAATGTGGCATCTGCAAAACCAGCTGCTGGTGCCAAGGTGTCTGCTCACTGTATTCCCATATTGAAAAAGTTGCCTCTCACAGATTGCTGAACATCAAATTACTGCATTGAAGGAAATGTGAGGCCAGGCAAAAATTCTTTGTCTGTTAAGTGTCAAGAGCTATTGAATGTTGAATCCACCCCTTCAAGAAAACAGAATTCTGTTTATCAGATGCCTTTGTCCTGTGTTAGTTCTATTTTTGTAATGTTCCTTTTATTCCATCTTCTACTCTTCACCCAGTTTCAATTTCTTGTCGCAGTTCAAGATGCTACCTCAGAGCATCCAACATGAATGACACTTTAGACCCCAGCTGTGTTCCTATCTCAAGGAGTAATATTTGAAAGACTCTTCCGTGTATGTTTCAGTGAACTCCAGCCTTCCATTTCAGAGGTCTTGCTCTGCTTCACAGCCTTGCATCAAAATTACAGGTAGAGGGAGAGCAGCAGGTGGTTATGTCTGCCTTTAAATATGAATTGTGCGTTTATTTCTCTTACCAAATCTTGAATTCTAACGTATTTCCTACCACACAGAAGAGCTGCATTAGCACAGTTGTTCTGTAGGGGGACTAGTCTCCAGTCAGACTTGCTCTTACTCCTCTTCAGTAAAGATCCATAATGTTGTTCAGTAAGGCAGCTGCTTGCTATTGTGAGGCTCTGGCTTGGTGTGTCACATCTCTCCAGAAGTGGACTCCTATAGATACTAACTCAGATGGGATGGACCTGTGCTTTTGATTCTAAAGGTTTTGAGTTAATCACCTGCTGGGCATACATGGTGGGAAGTCATTGCACTAATTAGCTACTGGGTTTGATGATGGTTTTCCACTGCTATTGCAGGAAGTGCTCCTGCGTGCATGAACCAAGGGTTCACAGAGGTGATACACAGGCAAGAAGCATGAGGGAGAAGGCTGCAAACTTCTTAAGATCCTGCTTGATCTGACAGCAGCTGTGAACTGTTAACTGTTGGCAATGTGGAAGGCAGACAGTGCAGTGCTGCCTTTGTAGCAATGGGATTCAGCATCTTCTTTTGGTGAGACTATTAATACTTTGCTATTCTGAATATGAGCTTTCCCTAGGGTAGTTCCATTGCCATGGGGAGGATTTGCCAAAGAGGTGATAAAAGTCATGATTTAAAGGCAGAGGTTTTTTCTGCACATACAATCACACACTTGCCCTTAGCATTCACAACAACAAAACCCCTAAGAAACATGAGTGTTTTAGAATGACAGTTTTTAAAACTCTTTATTCCGTGGGAATGCAAAAATTGAGTCAGTAACCTTGATTTCTTCAGTTATGAAGGAATCGGCTTTGTAGAACTTGCCTGAGGAAGATCAGCCAGTCTGTTCCTTGACCAGGGTCCCTCCATCCTTTGTTACTAATAATCTTCTGGATGTGGATTGGCAGCTGAGTGCTGAAGGTGGCAAATGTCATGCTCCCATCCCATCTTCCTGTGCACAAGCCTAGCTTCTGTTTTAATAATAGACAAAGGTTTATTTCTCTTTAGGACTGTCATTTCAACAATTCTCTGAGAGCACTTGATTGACATTGAGACTAATCTGTTTCTTAGGACTGGTAAGGGGTTGGAGGCATACAGTGAAAAACAATCTAGCTATTCCACAAGAGGGAGCAACTTCCAGCAGAACTTTTTTGTTTGTTTTTAATCTGCAGTTAAAAGGATTGAAAGGTCTGCAATGAAGTCTAGAGGGCAGATGTTTCCCCTGTACCCTGTGGGCACCAAGGGCTGGGTTTTCAAGTAAATGTAGATTGATATAGCTCTGTCTTCTTTCAGGAGGAAATACTGAAAAATTATTTTTTTTAGAATTTGACCTTCAATATTTGCTGCTTAAAACATGTCAGGCCATAGATAGAACATAATAGTAACTGATATTTTGTGAGGTCAATAAAAAACAATAATTGGGATTCCCTTACTGACTCTGCCTTACAATGTTTGAGTGGTACAAACATGAGGCAGTGAGTGCAGGGCACTCTTTGCTTTCTGGATGGAATTTGGGCTCTCCAGTTCTGCTTTTCCAGTAGTGCCTGTGGAATGATTTCAGGTTCACTTTGAGGACTGCTTATTAGTCTTCTTCACCAGTCAGGTGGAAAATGGCTAATGGTGCTTTCTGGGGCCAGAAGATGCAATTCTCTGGAGCAGCTGCTCCCTTTGAACTTTGCTAGACAGGGCTACTTTTATCACTGACAAAGTATTTCATCAAACTCTATCCATGGATTCAAATCACAAAAAGCTGCAGGCTGCCATGTTCCCTGCTTCAAATTCTTTTTTATGTGTATACTCTATTTTCAACACTTTTCTACAGTCTTTGAAAGATCATTAGAGGGCCACTAGGCTCCTCTAATGTTATCCTAGGCAATCCATCCGTCTTAAAAGGTTTCTGTTAACAGTCACTTCAGGACATCGATACACACATATCTCTTCCAGCAGCAGGGACTGGCCTGTTTCCAGGAACTGCACTACTCGTGATGAGACAGGGATGTGACTGTGAGGAGGATTTGAATGGAGATTTCTTTGTCACGGTTGCCCTTGGCCCAGGTGGAGGACTTTGTGTCATCACTGCTTACCATCATTGTTTGCAGCCCTGGGGGTGTGAGAGCCACCACCACTTTCTTGTCTGTGTAGGGTTTTCTTTTTGCATTTTGATTGGAAACGTTGATTGATGCACAAAGGGCATTGACAGGATCTGCCTTTTTATATCTTCCTCCTTCTGCTTCTTCAAGTATGCCCTAAGTACAGGACACATCTTTGCTTCCTCCAGTTCTTAGGCTGTGCATCCATTTCATACAGATGCCTGAGCAAGGGGTAGGACAGGACATCTTGTAGTATCCTGAGTGGATGAATACCTGTCATCTGAGCACAAAACCAGAACCTTGTTATGGAAATGTAAACAAATGTGTTACTTGACAGTTCCCTCCTGTTCCTCCTGAATTTCTCTGAGTATCATTTTCAAGGGACTTGAGAGCAAACTGTTAATGTAGAAACACAGGCATTTACCTGAAATTCTCCACTGCCATGCTTAGCAGCTTCCCTTCCATGCCGTGCCTGAGTGACTTACCCTCTGCATAGGCACTCTGTGCACAAGCACTCTGCTCCTCTCAGGATCCTGCTAGCAATGTGAAAATCTCCTTAGCAGTGTCCTGCGTGTCTGCCAGCTGGGGAATTTAGGTAAGAATTTTTTTTTTAGCCCTTTACAACTGACCTCACGTTTGTCATGAAAGCAAAAGTGTGTGGACTGTTGGAACATAAGGCTCTCTTTCATGCTGGGAAAGGAAGACTGAGGATAAGAACAACACCTCCATAGTATATTTGCTGTCTTTGGTGAGGGACTGTGGACTGCAAGCAGTCAGGTCTGAAAATTGTCTCTGTCTTCTTTAAAGTACTGAGACCTTGGCTGCATGGTCAATTGTGGGTTGCTTCACTTTTTAAACTTTTTTTGTGCTCTTTACTGTCAAGGGCTATGCTTGTCCTAGATGATATCTGAGGTGGTGACATATTAGCACAGATACCACTGCTGTTGAATTTGTAATTTTTTCTAAAACTTTGTCCAGTAAGCTTACTGTGTTTTACAAGAGGCACTGTTTAGAGCTGTCCTTGGCCCCTGGCTGAGCAAGAGTTTGGAGCAGCAGTGAGAGGGGCTCTTTTGTAATTCTGTCCTCTATCCTGAACCTTTATTACTAATGCTGTCTGTGTGTGTGTGCATCTGTTCATGAACTGAATGTCTTCTAACTATGGTGCAATTACTGTATCATACAGTGTGGATGGGAGAATGTTCCCTTGAGCTATAAATATGTTTTGTACAGGTGATAATGAAAAATGAGGTAGAATTTGGAATTTAATTTTGTAATAAATACTTCTTCTTTGAAGCATTCTCTTTGTGTCTAGTTCATAAGGTGTGTTTTTCCTTCCTTTCCTGTCTTCTTCACATACATGCTTGAGGTAGCAACATGAACTTTAAATGGACCCATTGAAGAGTTTGATTTAGGATAGTGATGATCTACATCAGCTTTTAGCACACAAGTGTAGCTGGACTGCAATTCAAGGAAATCAGATTTTACTGCAACCAAGCAAGTGCTGGTAAGCACAGCAGGAAGTGAAACTTGTATATTTGGATGAGAATAAGGTGTGTGTCTGAAACAGGTTTACTTCTCCCTATTAAAGACATGTTACATTGTAAATATGTATATGTCAGGTTTAGTGGGTATTTTCATCAAGCTTCTGGTAGGTTACCTATGAACACTTCATTTGACAGATGAAGCATTTTATTCTAGAATCCAGCATTTTTTTTAGAAGTAATTTTTGTGTTCAGTCTGTAGTGTCCATAACATTAGACTGGTGCACAGTTTTGTACAAATGAGGCCCTTGCTGTGAACTAATTGTGAGAATCTGTAATAAAACTGGAATGCTGAAAATCAGAACCTGACTACACCAGGCTGTAGTGAGAGGCCAGCATATGCTTTTGAGTACAGTGTAATAAGGAGTTGCTTTGTGTGGAACTAGATGGGGAAAACAAAAATACAGGCACCTTATCTGGGGCTACACATTGATGCCCAGATCAGTGCTGGAGAAGTGCCAACTACTCTTCAGTCATGTTCCAAGGGCTGCTAAAGTAAAGCCATGACAACTAGAAACTGGACTGTGTCCTGTACAGGGTGATACAATAGGCTATTAAATGGCTTCTGAAAAGCCAATTGACATCTTGTATTGCTTCACACAGTGCAAGTTGGTCTTTGGATATTGTCTGATCAGGGCTATTGTTCTGGAAGGAAGGACTGTTGGATACAGAGGCTGAGCTACAATATAAGGAAACAAATGAAAGGAAAAATAATGTATTGTTTGGAAAATGCTGATAATATCTGAAGTAAAACTTCTCACTACTCTCTAAAGGAAGAATGGCTTCTTTCTGCAGGTAAGTGATCTCATGTGGGTGTACGCTGGTAACTGATTCTGATTTGTATTTGATTTGAACCTGCCATATTTCTAGGTTTCTAAATTCCAACCATCACCCTGTTACATGTTTCTCAACAAGAATGAGGCTTTTTTACAGCCTGGTGTTTTAATATAGATTTTGTGTTCTGTCTTCAAGCTGCCTTCTTAATCTTCACTTTTCTAACCAAACAGAAACTTTCAATGCAAGTTGCTTCCTCTGGCCCTCAATTTCCCATGCCCCCTTCTCATTTTCTTTGATTTACCCATGTGATTTCCCAAACTGTTCACTGTCTTCCAACATCAGTCTCCCCAGTTCCATCTGCTGAAATAAATCTTCATTACACCTACCACTGCTGCCTGGTTTACATCTAAGGATTGTGGTTGTAGGAGTTGCTTTCTAATACACCCTCACTAACTGTAACTCTGGCCCATGTAATGCATGCTCTGGAAATAGAAAATTTGTGCTTTATCAGAATGGGTGTATTCTAACAAGGGTCATGATTTCTCTAAGTTGCTTTGTCCGTTTTTACTCTTCTTGCAGTCATTGCTTTATCTCTAGATTTCATCCAAAGCCAGTCATCCTGCTGTCACGCATCTGACAAAAGGTAGTCTTCAGTCTTCATTCACCTACCTGGTTTTTTTCACCATGAGGTAGTTACGAACTACCAAGGCCATTGACCAGAAAGGGAGTTTAGATTACTTGCCCGTATGAGAGCATCTGTGTTGGATCAGCTGAGTCCCACCCTGACAGCGTGCTGATCCCTTGCAGTGCTTTAGGGACACCTATTTGGTTACAAGGTGGAGAATGGAACTAGCTGAGAAGTGGGGAGAATTGTTGAAGGTGAGAATGTGAACATGTGTAAGATGGTACATCTTAACTTGTACCAGAAACTGTGTGGCCAGCAGGAGCAGTGCAGTGATTGTCCCCCTGTACTCAGCATGGCGAGGTCATACCTTGAATTCCGTGTTCACTTTTGGGGTCCCTCACCATAAGAAAGACATTGAGGTGCTGGGGTGTATCCAGAGAAAGGCAGCAGAGCTGGTGAAAGCTCTGGAGCACAATCTTAGGAGGAGTGGTTGAGGGAGCTGAGGTTGTTCAGCCTGGGGAAAAGGATGCTCACAGGAGACAATATTGCTCTCTACAACCACCTGAAAGAAATTTGTAGACAGGTGAGGGTAGGTCTCTTAAGTAACAAGGGACAGGACAAGAGGAAATGGCCTCAAGTTGTACCAGGGCAGGTTTAGGTTGGATATTAGGAAAAGTTTCTTCCCTGAGATGGTGGTCAGGCATTGGAACAGGTTGCTCAGGGAAGTGGTGGAATTACCATCCCTTGAAGTGTTCAAAAAACATGTAAAGTGGCACTTGGGGACATGGTTTAGTGGTGAACCCAGCAGTGCTGGGCTAACACTTGGACTCAATGATTTAGATATCTTTTCCAACCTTAACAATTCTTTGATTCTATTATCTTTATTTAAGATTTATGAACTGTGTCAGAACAGCCAAATATGTGCAGTTTAAGTGCAGCTTCAGTAGAGCTGAAGAGAGTGAGTTTAAACAATTTGATAACTTCCAGGCAAAATCCCATTGGAAGCAAGTCTGAGGAACAATATTTAAATACAAGTCATTAAGAGCACAAGCACCAACTATTCCAGTGCAAGGCAAGGCCAGGAATAGCCAAAGAAGCCAAAGATGAGAAGCTGAGTAAGAAGTTATTAATTAACTTCAAATACAAGAGAGAACCATTCAGAAAGTGAGAACACAAGTTACTAAACCCTGCTGTGAGAGTCATGTGGAGGGCAAAAGTAAAAAGGCTGCTTGTCAAGATGACGAAGAGGAATATCAAAGTTAATGAAAAACTGTCAGGACACAGGTAGTAAGAGATGCATCAGGAATTGATCACTACTTGGCAGAGACGGAAAGGCATGAACTGATGGGTCACTCTGAAAAGTTGTACACCAATCTTCAAACACTTTTATAATAAACTCCCTACTGGGTTATTTTTCTCTCTGCTGGTTTTTGTGAGGCCATTTAGTTTTCTCTGTTTGGTCTTTTGGAGTATTACATTTTATACTCCAGGTCTTCTGAAATACCTTTGGTTTGGGTATTATAAAAAAATTAACAATAAGTGGGTTGGAGATACCCTCAGGACTCAATCTCTACCTGCTGATTTTAAGTCTCTATTGCTAATAGTTCCTGTTTAACATCCTGTTTCGTCACTAATGGATTGGAAAGTGCTTTGTGATACGGCATAAATACATCATTGTCCTCAAAACAGAACCACAATATTTATTCAATGATTAGGCTTCTGACTCTGGAGTTTACATGTGCAAAATTCCACACTGAACTGGAGAATTATTTTTGATGAAGCCCCACAACTGGAATACTTTAAATAGGTGAGGAGGAGAAGACCTCAAGCAAGAAAGGATCTCACACATGGAAGGAATAACACATGGGTGCTGCTTCGAGACCAGATGGCTGATGCAAAGCTGAAGAGTGGGAATGGTGGCACAGTCCTCCCATGAAGGAATGGGTGCAATGAAATACAAAATCATTGTTTTAATAAGATCATATAAAAAATGCTGTTCTTGGAGACAGCTGCTGCAGGTCAAATGTTTATAGGAGATTGCCTAATTGATAGCATCAACGCAAATTGCAAGGAGGGAGAGAACGGAGTTGAGATCAGAGAGAAAACAATCAATGATGATTCAGAGATCAGCACCAGCGGTGCTTCTGAAACAAGACTAATCCAGTGGGGAAACTACAAAGGAAGGTCCACAGGGAGTAAAGCATCCTTTCACCAAGCTTTTGCCATGATGTTTCAGCAGCTGAAGGATGATCCAGTCCAGAAGCATAAGGACAAAGGGAGGAAGATCCAAGACCATGTGCACAGTCCCTAGGTAGGACAGATGCCAGGTAACTGTGCCAACACGATCTTGTCAAGCATATGAGCTAGAGCATCATGTTGAACTAATGAGGCTGGAGAGTTTTGGGACCACCAGCTTTTAGTGCATGCACATCTATAGTTGTATCTTATGACCAAATTCATCTTGTGTGTCAAGAGTGACATGGCTGATACACTCATTGAACTCACTTTGGTAGAGTGAATTACAAAAGACAGAGGTCAGTCTGTTGGTGGTGGATTTTCACTGTGCTAGAAAGCACAAGGTGAGTAACACCTGGAGTAAGGTGTGAGCATCTCTAAGTGCCAGACCTGGTCCAACAACTTGGTATGGTCTCCTTTGGCTTCTCTCACCACTTCATGCCCTGTAATTCTTATATTATTTTCACCTGCCTGTACAAATATCCCCTAGCTAGAAGATTAAAGATAAACCTGGGGATGTCTCATAGAAAATTGAAGTCAAAAGAATTTTTCATTTTATTCTGCTGTTGAATCCTCTCCCACACATCGTTCCTTCTCCCTCTGTCTATCCCCTCTTGCCTGAGTCCAGATCCCCAGGGTTGGTAGTGTTGCCCTGCTCTCTCCACGGTCGTGGTGGCAGCCAGCAAGCTCTGCAGTTCGCCTTAATCATTTTATGGACAAGATTATTCCCTCCTCCATCGCTTTTGATTCTTGTTATGCAACTGTATTTTTTGCTTTGCTACTGAGCTGTGCTGCACCATGGCCTGAGGGGGTAGCTTGAGAAGGCTACTGGGAACATTGCATGACTTCTGATCCCACCTGAGGATGGGAGTCTGGGAAAAAGAGGAGCTGTCATGGTCTGTGGTTCTAAGACTGGGGACAAGGGGAAAGAAAAGGATTAGCCAAGCTCAGAGGTCTGTATCCAAAGTGAACAGGGAGCCTGAGGCAGCTAGATCAGAGTGTCATTATTCATGAAGATTCACAGACGTTGAATTGGAAATGAGCAGAAGCTCAGAGGGGGATATGGGTTTGTTAGCAGCAGCTGGGATGAAAACTGACAGTGCCACAGCAGCACGTGCAAAGCAGTCGTCCCTGGGCCAGGCAGATAGGGCCTCCCTGGGCAGGGAGGGTTGTTCCCCAGGTGCTGTGAACCCTGACTTCTGGGTTGGGCACTGGCATTTGTGAGCTTATTCCTAGTTCTGTCACACTGTTTTATGAGATTGGGCAAGTTTCTTCCCATGTGAGTAAATGGAGAGAGAGAACAACTAAAACCTACACTTGGTAAGTGATGGTACTCTAAGTAGATTACAATTATGAGACCCACTGCAAACTAAAACCATTATAAATTTGTGTTCTCCTAAAGCACAAGAGTGTTATCATCCTCTTTCCATGTCAGTGAATTTCTCCAGTAACCTCCCTCCCCTTTCTCCAATAGGTCTAAAAATGATGTTGGAGCAGAATGCGTTGCTGACCTGTTTGTTCTTCACTCATGGGAGTCCAAGGGATGGTCTTGTAGAAATCCAAGAACAGCTCAGAAAAGAGCTGAGCTGCCAGGTTAGGTATATGGAGCCAAGGGAAACATCGCAGGAAACCCTCAGACCATGGAAACATTTGATGTGCTCAACTTTTTGCAGAGATTCTCATGCTTGAAGGCTCACAGAAAGAAGTGAGGTTTCCTTGTTTGTTTTTCCTTGTACTTTAAATCATCTCTGGACTCCACTTGTGCTCTCAGCACCTCAGTCCTGTGACAGCAAGAGGAACTCCTGTGACAGCCATGTAGCTGCAACGGAGAAGCTGCTTTGCACGCAGGGAAGAGCACTGTGTTTCCCAAACACTAGCTCTTCTAAGTCATATGAATAGTGGTTCAGATGTGTCTTACCCCTGAGCTAACCCTGTCTCTGACATCAAGTCCCTCCTTGCACCTCCTTCCTCCTGTGCTGGAAGACCTATGCTGTCACAGAGGAAAAAAAATCCTGGTTTTATTAAGGGAGGGAATATGTGCCAGTGCCAAAAGGCAGTAAACGTATGGATTCACTGTTCAGAGGGTTAGGGAAGGTGGGGAAATGGCTCCTGAGTGTATCCTGGCCAGAAGGAGCTGTTGCTGGGCTGGCAGAGAAGAAATTAAGAGTTCTTAATTATGACATTGCTGAGTGTCATACCAGTGTGGGATATGGGTGCCAACAGATGGGTGAGGGTATGGCCAACCCATTGCCCCTTTCATCAGCTGAAGCACCTGTATTTGTCATGGAAGGAAGGCATGTCATGCTCAACACTCTCGTTGCTGCCATGATGTTTGGTCTGTTCTGACACTTGTGCCTTGTCTGTGAGCACTCAGCGTGCAGCCACCATCTGCAGCACAGAGGGGAGGTGCAGAGGGGAAGGCTTCAGGCAAGATTCACCATTTTCTCTTGCTATCATGGCTTCACTGCTTTTGTCTGAGACACTCTTGCCATCAGGAACAATGGCTGAACCTGTACTTTGTTGATTTGATATGGTGCCTATGCAGATGTGAGGAAAGGTGTCCTACATCCCAACTAATCTTCAGGAACTGATTGCTTTTAAGGACAGCAGCTTGTTTTTGTGGTATTTCTCTTCATCCACTATCAGCCAGGTCTGAACGTATTCAAAATGCTGCTAGGCAAATACTCAGCCTTGGTTGCTGCTTTGACTGCACATACGGACTTTGACTCTGCTTCTCAGTATCCTGTGGCCTGGGATGACTCTCCACGCTCCTTTCCAGTGCCCTGGCAGCACACCACTGCCTGTTCTTCTACCCTTTCTTGTTAGGAGGGCCAGACTGAACTGTCAGGCTCTGGTGTAGCTCCACATCTGTATGGTTGTGACAACTGGCTGAAATGTCAGAGAACCTTGTGCAGATGACACAGGATGATACTTCATGCTCTTTGCTGGTGTGGTTGCTCAGCTGCAAGATAGCTAAAGGTTAGTGTTGGCACTACTGGACTTGTGTTTGCCACCCTGATCAGAATAACTTGGTATTTCCCGCTGCTCTCCTAGCTGCCCTTTCTGTCTCCTTGCAGCTTCAGTGGTTACCATTGCAGTCATTTATCATCAGTCCCCAGTGTGAACATTGATTTTGCAACCACATGGCTAAGACACTGTTTCTAGTGGTAGCTTGTCCTGGACCAGAAGATGGTGGCCAACAGCAGGCAGCACTGCAGGCTGGCAGGTTGCGTGTTCCAACACCCCAGAACATGAAATGGCCTTGCATCTTGTGACTATTATTGAATACTTTCAATTTAGCCCCTGATCTCTAAGAATATAGATGTATAGCGATTGTATACCTTTTGGGGGGTTCTTAACTAGTATGAAAGTTAAAATACTGTATTTCTAACAGAAGTCATGATTTAACAGAAGCCATTTGCATTTTTCCAGGACCTAGAATCTTGGACATTAATTGAATCTTTTCTAGCAATGGCATTTAACACATAGTATGCCTGGAACATCATTTGTTTTCTGGCTCAGTAGTATTAGTGTGACTCCTTAGTCCCATCTGACAGTTCAGTTTTTTGTGGGTTTATTGGACTCTTCCTTCAAGAGCTGAGCTTTAGGACAGGGTTCTTCAGCTTCCTCTAACACTTGTGGAGCTTTTCGTATGCAGCATCTTGTCTGGTCTGCACTGAGAAAGTGAGGTCTTGAAATCCTGAGAAAACAGGTAATTTATTCTGTCACTTGCAGAACTGTCTCAGGTGGCTTCCTGCTGTCACTGCAGTCAGTGCTGTCACTCCAGCTCTATAGGAGAAAGGCCCCTGGGAGACAAGCTGGGTATGTAGCACTGTGCCTTTGAACTTCTCCCAGGGGTTATTTTCAGTACTTCCACAAGAAGAGCCTTCTTTCTGCCTACACTGAGTCAATGTGCTCTTGGGTTATGTCAGACTGCTGTCTTCTCTCCTGCATACAAGAAATAAGTCCAATGTGCAGAACCAGAACTTGTAATAAGATCAGCACAAATTGTTATTTAGGTGCAGACTGGGGTGGTTTCAGTAATGTCTGTGCTTTTGTATTGTTTACATCCTTCTGAAAACCTTAACTTTCTTGACTTCTGTTGTGCAGCTGAAAACCTCATTTGCTCTTTTTGCTTTGTTTCCTCTGTGCTGCCTAAATCCTGAGGCCAAATTAAGCAGTCTCTGAACAATAAAGAGAATCTGTGTATCCTGAACACAATTGACAACGATGATACATCTTCTGATCTGTTATTAACAACTTTATCTGTTTCAGCTGGCTTAATTAGCCTTAAATTAAACATGTAGCTTGCGGTGTCTAGACTGCACCTGCCTGTGGAGATAGCAGGTGGCTGCGTGGCATCCAGAGTCTCAGTGGAAGTGGCCAAGAGCAAGAGGATGCTGTGGAGCATCGCTGAGGCCCCCACAGCAAAGTTTTGCTCAAAGGGAGCTGTGCTGTATGGTGAGGGAAGGTGTCTGGGTGCCGGTGGTCCCCTCGCACCTCTCTGCCGTGCTGCTTGTCTTGTAAAATCAGGGGGATGGGAAAAGTCAGCCGTGAATGAGCTGAACTTTGTGCTCTGCTTTGCGGGCCCGGGAGAGGAAGGTTTGCGGATTTTGAATTTCTTTTTTCTTCCTTCCCCCGAGTGGGAAATACTCGTTGAGGTCTTCCTTCCCTGGCCGGGGCAGCCTCGGGTGGAGCAGAGGGACCCCGGGGCACGGCCGTGCCGGCAGGGCAGGGCGGGGCAGGGCAAGGCAGGGTAGGGGCAGGGCAGGACAGGGCAGAGGCAAGGCAGGGACGGGGCGGGGCAGGGCAGGGTAGGGGCAGGGCAGGGCAGGGCAGGACAGGGGCAAGGCAGGGACG
>JAOXXN010000065.1:41814544-41836211 GCA_026770055.1 Myrmophylax atrothorax | reverse complement strand
CCATGCAAGGGTGGCTGTCCCCTGCCACTGAGGACCTGAAGGACAGCATGGTGGTGGGCACATTCATCTGTGCTGTCTGGGCTGCTTCCTCCTCACAGAGGGGCAGGGGCCTCCCTCCCACCCCCAAAAGAATGGTCTCTCAGAGAGACCCTCTTCCTACTTTGCTGCACCCTCTCTTCCCCACCATCGGCTGGAAGAGGCAGGTGGGGACAGGGGGACACTAGGGGGCTCAGCCAGTCCAGGCAGTGGGAAGGACCAGCAGAGCCTCCTGCCACCTCCCCTGCAATGGGGTCTCCTCCATTAGTCCTGTCACCCCCTGTCCCATCAGAGACTGGACTCCACCAATGCTGGGAAGGCTCCTTCCTGCCCCATGGCACGTCCTCCACTCTCAGCACGGTTGGGCTGGCAGCATGGATGTTCACTGGTAGCGAGCCTGGCTCTCCATCACAGGGCTGCTTCTGTACTCGCCCTCTACTGTCTCCAGCTCTGTCTCAAAGCTCTGCAGCCCCCTATCCTCTCCATCCTCTGCTGGCTCCAGGTGGTTGCCCATGGTGCCATAGGACTGGTGTGCTGGAGAGGCCGCCGGGGTCAGGCTCAGCTCAGGCTCCTGCAGGACAGTGGCCACAAAGAGCTGCCCCAGGGGGCAGTGGTCCATCAGGATCCAGAGGAGCAAGAGCAAGAGCCACAGCAGGGCTGGGGAGCAGTACTCACATTGGAGTTAGGGGTGGAGGAAACACTGCTCCGCTCCACATCACTGAAGGCGCCCTCAGATTGGTCAGACATCTGAGGAGAGGGAGGCCAGAAGGAAATGATGGTTTGGGAGTCCCAGCTTTGGCTGGGGACAGCCAGGTGCCACCTCAGACTGCCCATGGCAAGTGCACCCCAGAGATGCAAGAAGGGGAGGCAGTGGGGTGAAAGAACAGAGTGGGTGATTGCTCACCTGGTAGCTGGAGGGTTTCTGTGGCTGCAGCTTCTTCAGGCAGAGGCCAAAGAAGGAGAAGATGATGCAGGAGAGGAGGACCACAAAGGTGAAGAGGGTGACAGGCCGGGTGGGACCTAGAGCACAGAGACACTGGGGCAGCATATAAGCCTCCAAGAACCTGTTGCATGTCCAGCTGAGCCTCAGGCTGGTTTGCATGTTACAAGTTCTCAATCCCCTTCCAAAAACACTAGGTAATATCTCTCTCAGATGCCAATGTCCACACCACCTTCCCCCTTCCCACCCTCCATGCCATGACTAACTCAGGGGTGACACCTGTGGCTCTCCATCATCCCCAAACATGACCCTCAAGCAGTGGCAGGATGCAGCCTCAAGCTCTCCCTACCGAGGCGTAGGACGGAGAAGAAGAGCAGCCAGAACATGCAGAGGATGGGGGCTACCACGACCTGGCTGATGGCGGCGACGTGGAGGCGCTGGTTCAGCTTGGTGGGGATGTACACGTAGTAAATGTTGTACCGGTCAACCATGTGCTTGAGCAGCATGTACAGCAACCCTGGCGGGACAAGAGGGACCATCTGCGAGGAGGGCACAGGGACAGCAAGACAGGCTCTGGGGATGATGCCCAAGGGTGCCCTTCTGTACCATGCAGGAAGCTTGCACTGCCACTCCCCTGATGGTGGTTGGGACAGGCTGTTCTTGGCATGGCTGGGACCATGGACATGGGATCATACTCACCAAAGGGGACGATGATGGGGCAGGTGATGCTGTAGGTCATGACAACAGAGAAGATACAGCAGGTCCAGGCATACTCTAGTCCAAATTGGAACTGGTAGGCTTGGCTCTGCAACATGACCAACAGTATCATTAATGCCTCTGCAAACGCTGCACTTGCCTTTGCTCCCTGGCCTACAGGATTGCTTTATCCCCATTATGCCCCTAGAGGAATCCTGAAAAAGTCCCCACACACATCTCCACAGGACCATGACAGTCTGAGTTTCCAGCAAAGCATTCCTGCTGTGCTGGGGGTTGTGTAAGCTCAGAGGTGACAAGAACCACATACCCGCTTGACATGGAGCCGTTCAGGCTCAGACTTGGCGAAGCAGAGGCGGGCAGTGTAGACAAGCAGGCCTGGGATGCGCAGCAGCTCCATAGCCGTCCCAATCAGGCTGGAGGTGACCACGTAGTTGACAAAGAAAGCGCCGTTGTCTGGGAGGAAAACACACCTGCCCCAGGGACAGAGTGTGAGAAGACGCTCGAGCAAGCAGCCAGGAGAGCTGCTGGGGGCTAACAGGTGCTCCCGCTTGCCTGGGAAGTTTGGGAGCTTCCCGCTACTCACTGGAACTTGATTTCGGCCTCATCCAGGAAGTGGGTGTCAAAGAGCCAGCGGAAAAACAGGTCCAGGCTGGAGGAAAGAGAAGAGGAGCCGCTCAGAAAGTAGGGGAGCTGAGGAGCAACCTAGATGACACCCAGTGGGCATGTGCTTTCCCCTGCCCTGAGTAGGCAAGACCCTCCAGATCCTACACTGCCAGAACAGTCCCTTTTGCCACACAAGACCACTGTGGAGTGGGTGCTTGCCTTCTGGATGGTCAGGATTGCTGTAGCTGGGGCTGTGCAGATACCTGACCAGGTCCTTTCAGGATATTCTGAAGGGCTGGCCCCAAGCAGCGGCTGATCACCATCAGCACCCTTGGGTCAGCTGTGGCAGCCTGGCAAGCTGCTCCACTCTACTTCTCCACAGGGAAGCTCTGTCCATGACTGTCCATGAGCAGCTCAGCACTGCTAAAAAGTGTTTTCCTCCGCAGAGATTGCTGTGTTCTGTAGCCCTTTGGGGCTGGCTTGCAGGGGTGAGAGGCCTGGGTGTGGCCCTAGCAGCTGGGGAACAGGGAGAGCCGTGTGGCAGAGTGGTACGCACCTGCTCAGACCCAGCGAGGGCAGGATGATAACCATGAACACCAGGAAGAAGAAGCACTTGTGCATGGTGATTTGATTTTCACTTGACCTGCAGAGAGGGGAGACAAGAACATTGTACTTTTCTGAGGAAAAGCAGCCCAGTGAGGTGTACTGAGGGGCTGGGTCTTGCTTTTCACCCAAGGAGCTACTCACAGCCCCAGAAAGCCAAGTACATTTGATCTGTACATCTACTGGGCCTTGCAAAGCATCCCTCAGGCCAGGGTGTGTCACCATGAAAATCACCAAGAGCAAAAGCTCTTGTATTACCAGCCTCTCATGTCCTTCATCCTTGCCCTCTCCTACCATCCCTGCTAGTGTAGATACCCAACAAGAGGCAGATTGGTGTCTAGAATGGGTTCAGGAGCCCCCATTTCCCCCAGGAAAAGGAAGGGAGGTATTGACAAAGTTCCAGACCAGGCACAAGGGTTGGGGCTGATGAAGGGTCAAGACAGAAGAGAGGACATTATAGGAGCTGGGCAGTTTCCTCTACTAGGAGACTTTCAGCATCCTGTACCCATCTCTCTGCCTTGGAAGGCTGGGAGCATGCCTGGGATGTGTCACACAAGTCAGGACCATGGCTCTGCTGCTGTCAGTCCACTATCAATCCATTCCTTTCACAAACTTCTTCAGAGCCATCTTAAAACCACCTGCCTTTGACAGCAGCCTGGACGCATTCACGACTACGGGAAGGAAATGGCTCCTTTGGATATGGACTTGGGTCTCTTTCCATGGCGACTAACACCCATGGGGCTCTGAGGGGGTCTGCTGCTCCAGTGCCTGCCTCCCTGCAGGTTGGGTCCCCCTTCCACTGAGATTCCTCCCATCTCTGGCAGCCCTGGGGGACTGTGGAGGCCAGCCCCATTACCTTGTCCAGTGAGACTCGAAGAATGCTGAGTAGTAGACAAGGAAGGGCAGGAAGACGGAGAAAGCCCAGAGCAGCAGCGTGGGGAAGAACTGGGTGATGATGGGGTTCTGCAGGAGGAGAGATGCCAGACGCCCTCAGAGGCTCACCAGAGCACAGCCATGCTGGAGACAGCTCTGTGGGCCTCCTGGCACAGGATGGTGTGTGCAGCAGCCAGGCTGGGGCATCCCCCCCCTAAGCAGGGGCATTTGTTTCAGCAGATAAGAGCTTGAGCCCAGCTAAAGGCACCACAGCCATGTTCTGAGCCCCAGTGCCCACCCAAAAGCTCACAGATCAATAAGCAAGAAGGAGATGTGCTGCTGGCAGCTCGTAACATCTCCTGGAGCTCTTCCCAGACCTTTCCTTGTGCATGGACAGCAACCTGCCTGCCTTCATGGACAACAACACCAAAGCTCAAGATTGCACAGGTGCCTCAGTCCTCTGCCACTGGACACACAACAATAAGGGGATGTATGGCAACCAGAGGCATGACCCCTCCTTGTCTCTCATCAACACCCATTCCAGTGATGGCTCATCTTCTTGGGCCAGTGTAGAGTTTGCACCCTCCCCCATTATGGACAAGCCTGGAAATGGTGATTCACTAGGAAAATTGGCATGGGATCCCAGGGACTACCTTGAGGCTCTCCACAGGATGTGTGACATTGAACATGTCCATAGTGTTGACAATGATGGCTGGTGTGGTGAGGAAGAAGAGAAGGACGAATAGGCAGATATTAAGAAGGATGAATCGCACCCACCAGGATGTTCCACGGACTGATAAATTCTCCCTGTGAGAGGAAAACATGAACTGGACATGATGTAGAGGAAAAGTCATGTGTCCTGGGCCTCCCAGTACAGCTTCATGAAGCTCTGCCTCCTGCTATCTGCACCAACCATTCTGGCAGACATTGTTCTCAGCTCACCCTCTTTCCCTCCTAATGCTGCTGTGCTGTCACATGCAGAGCCCCCTGGACCAGAGAGTAGCCACAGAGGAGGTCCATACCATCAGGAGGCTTTTCAGTCAGGCTGGAGGAATCAGAGCCTGGCAACCACCCCAAACCTCAGTTGGCTGAGCTCTGCCACCCTTGGGGTGATCATCCCAGTCACCCCTGCTGACTTTATCTATGGGAACAGGAGGGATTATCAGCCCCTGCTACCTTGGAGAAGTGTCCTACAGATAAGGACACAGGCTCCTTACAGTTCTATGGAGCTCCTTATATGGGCATGGGTTCCCCTCTGTCTTCTCGCCCCTCCTTCCTCTCCCTCCTGCCATGAGGGCTCACCAGATGATATCGCTGGGTGCAGGGGCATAGCGAACGCCCCAATGGTGTGACTTGACCACGGTGGTGACAGAGGATTGCTGGGGGTGCTTGCGGCAGTGGATGTGGCTGTAGTCCTTCAAAATCCTGCAGAAGCAGGGAGCCAGGGGTCAGGTCTCACTTCTTCTGAGACCCTTCCCGCAACCCCAATAGGGCAGCCATCTTCACAGATGGCAGAGGCACAGGGGAGACAGACCCCCTGCCTGGCTTTGGCTGGAAAAGCTGGCAAGGTGTCCCAGTTCTCCAGCAGTGGTGGCCACCAGGCTGTGGGATATCCCTGTGCCTGTTGCATGAGGGACACTCACACAGCTGTCATCCGCTCATCCTGGAAGGTGACGAAGGCCATGTCCAGCCGCTTGAGCATAATACGGTTGCGCTCAGCATTGAACTCATCTGTGAGCTTCTCCTCCAGCTCCCCGTAGTACTGCTCAGCATCCACCTGCAGGAGCAGCCAGAGCTCTGCTGCACTTGCTGGGCTGTGGCACCAGCAAGCTGCTATGCTCTGCCTTGCCCCTGGTGCAGGTGTGCTGCCTGAAGCCCTGCCTGCAACCCCCCCTACCTGCTCAAAACCACAGAAGCGGCAGCAGAAGATGCGGGCGCAGGGGTGGGTTTTGATCATGATCTTCCCCTCCTTCTGCGCCTTGGTGGTGAAGTAAAGCCGACCCTTCATTGCCTTGCGCCTGCCAGGAAGCCAAAAGGGGCAAAGGTCATGTGGGGAGCGGCAGACATACAAACAGAAACACAGACTGGATCCCTTGACATGGTGGGCAAGAATTGTACACTCACCCAGAGAGGCAATGTGGACATGCACTCACTCACCTCTCTGCATCCAGCTTCATCAGCTTGCGCACGTCGAAGCAGAACTGGACATTGGTGACAGTGCAGCTGGGATAAGCCTCACTGCAAGCACAGGGACATGGTGGCACCAGGAGCCAGGGGACAGGGACAGCTCCTGCCACCTGCCTGTCACTCACCCAGTGAGGCTGTGGCACACTACTACTCACTGGAAATGCTTGATGATAAGGGAAGGGTCTGTGATCTCCCTGGGGATGTGGGTAACCATCAGTGTCCGGGCGACCTGCGGGGGTGGGTGCACAGGAGATCTGTGGGACACATCACTGACACCCTGCTCACACAGCAGTGAGCTGGGGCACCAACTGCCACCCCAGAGGCTAGTCAGCACAGGTCTCCTCAGTGCCCAGTCTCAAACCCTGGGGGTGTCCAGGCAGCTGGACACAGCAGAGCTTCAGTCTCAAGAGATGAGACAGCAAGAGAGAGAGATGTGCTCCCAGGCTGTTAGAGTTTCTCCAGGAGCTAACAAAAACCAGCCATATCTTTCCCTGCCTGCCCAGTCCCAGGCTGTATCTAAAGCTCTCCCTACCTACTGGCACCAGCATTTGTGCAAAGCAAAAAGTTGTCCATTAGCACTGAACAAGGCAGGGCTGGAGGATGGGTGGCTGCTCACCTTCTCATTCTCTCTGTATTCCAGGTGGACAGAGTGGTGAGCCATGCAAAGAATGGTGAGAATGAAATAGATGAGGGCGAAAATACTGTGCAGCCACAGGAGACGGTCTCTGGAAGAGGGGAAGAGGAAATCAGAGAGTGCTCTGGTGAGCACATGGCATGGGGACCAGCCTAGCATTCAGTACCTCACCCATGGCCACCCTGTCCACCCAGTGGGACCTCCCCATGCCAGCTGTGAGACCCCCATCCAAGGAACTAGAGGGGCAACACCCAGGGTGTAGGCTGAGATACTACAGAAATGAGGCTATGCAGCACCCCTGAGAACACTTCTGCCAGCAGCAGGGTACAACGAGTAGTGCCAGTGTGTTGGCTGCCATGGCTGTGCTCATACATGGTACAGAGAGACACGGACGCTACTGTGAGTGGCAAGCTGCTCGCATGGGCCTCTCCCTGTCCCCACCACAGGGCTATGGCGAGTGCTGTGCCTGGGTGCTCCCAGCAGTGCCCATCACAGCAGCAGCACACACAGCCCCTCTGCATGTGGGAGCACCTACTGTGTTGGGATGTTGGCGATGGTTGTCCGGCCGAAGTGGGTGGGACTGTGTCCTGCAGAGGAAGAGAGGCAGAAGGTTAAGGGAACCGAGTGTAGAGTGCATGTCCATGGTTGCAGTTGGTGGCTCTGGTCTTTGCTCCCTTGTTTTCCATCTCTCAGGTCCCCGCCGAATACTCACTGTCCTGAACTTCCCTGTCTCTTGTGTTCCTCTGTCCCACAGCTGATGGTGGGTTCCTGCTCACTTGGGGGCTTCTGACAGAGGCGTTTTTCTGCCTTTTGTCCCAAAGACAGTGCTTCCCACAAGACCAGGAAGCTTGCACAACACTTCTGAATCATCCTGTAACTAGGGAAGCACCTACCCAGGAGGTCCCCTGAAAAGTTGACAGGCAGGATGACAGCCACGGAGAGCACACAGACCAGCATCAGCAGGACCAGAAGGTGCCGCTGGAAGGAGAGGTAGGTGGTGGCATCGATCCCACACTTGCTCTGAATCTCCTCATCCCTGGGGAGAGGCAGGTGAGGGTGAGCGCTGGTGGTTCCGCCCCACCACCTCGCATCATGGGGACACTGGCTGCTCCAGTCTCCCCCAACCCATAGCAATTCATGGCATCCTGCCTGTGACAAAAAGCATTTGGGCACAGAAGGAATGAGGGACATGAGTAGCCCTTCGGCTGCCATCCCACTAAGAACTAGTTCCTACCAGAAGAGGTTGAACCCCTTTTCTTTGGGATAGGATCTAGGGGCCAGGGAAATGTAGAGGTGAGCCCTCTGCTCTCTCTTCAGGGTGGATGTTTTAAGAGGGCTCTCCTCTGCCGCTGGTCCCAGCAGCTCCAGGTGATGGGCCACCACCTGTGGGCACCAGCTCCCCAGGGGTGGGCAGCAGTGGGGCATGGCCATAATGCCAAGGACACACACTTACTTCATCTGGTAGATAGAAATGAGCCAGGAGCAGAATCCCTAGAAGGGAAAAGAGTCAGAATGAGATGTGGGCAACCACCCCCACCTCCCTGCTGAGGAGCTGGGGCACAGCATATGCTGGGGACACACAGAAGTGCTGCAGTGCCTATGGCTGGGGGGCTGAGCAAATGGAGGCAGTACCCAAGGCAGCTCAGCAATGCTCAGCCCAGCAGCAAGGACAGCTGCCTTGGGAGGAGCAGGAAAAACACGCCCCAAAAAGAGATGGTGGCAAGCTGAGGACAACCTCTCTTCCAGGTGGTGAGAGCCCTGAGGGACCATGCAACCTGGTGATAAAAGAATTCCTGCGAGTAGGAGCTGGGGGTCTGCTGGGACGGAAGTGTAGAGGGACAGGGAACTCTCCCTGCAAACATCAACCAAGAGGTCATGGCTGTCAGGTGCTGCAGAAGAATTTGTCTAAGAAGCTGAGGTCAAGCATGAACCCATCTCAGGGGTGACTTCCTGGACCTCAGCTTCCTCTGAATGTTAAGGAGCATCCCTGTAACAGGCTCCTGGCTCCCAGCAGTTCCCTCCTCTGCCCCTTTCCTGACAGTCCCAAACCTGCAATGCACTTTTTTGACCACTACCAAGCGCTGAGCCAGCACTGCCGTAGAGTGATACACGACAACATAAGTTCCTGTGTAATAGCTTATTCCCCATCACTGAACATGCAATATTAGTGGTTTTTTTCCCCTACACATTATTTTGTATTGTACTAACACCAGAGTTCGTACAAGTTCAAGGTGCTCTGCAGTCCTCCTGGTCATGGCCATACCAAATAGCACTCAGCCATCTGGCCTCTTCACCACTTTTTGGAGGATTTGTAGAATCATAGAACTGCAAGGCTGGAAAAGACCCCTAAACCATTTAACCACTGATGAAGCACTGCCAAGTCCACCACTAAACCATGTACCTAAGTGCTACATCTATGCATCCTTTAAATACCTCTAGGGATGGTGATTCCACCACATCCCTGGGCAGCCTGCTCCAATGCCTGATCACCCTTTCAAGGAAGAATGTTTTCCATAATATTCAATTTTAACATGCTCTGGTAAAACTTGAAGCCATTTAGTTCTGTCTCTCATTACCTGGGAGAAGAGATGGATTCCCACCTGTGGGGGTGACTACTCACTGGATCAGATTGTCCAGAGGTTGTGGAGGCTCCCTCAAGAACTGTCTGGACATAATCCTGTGCCATGTGCTCTGGAATGATCCTGCTTGAGCAGGGAGGTTGAACCAGATGACCCACTTCGGTACCTTCCAACCTTACCCATTCTGTGATTTTGTGATTCTGGACTTGCTTTTAATGCTCTCTACAAATTTCTCCACAAAACTGCTCTTTCCCCCCCTCTTAGTGTATTTTATATCTGACCTGGCAGAGTTGACATTTCCCTCATTTGTGAACAGTTTGACTTGTTAAAGGATGTCTTCTTACTTCTAACAATCTCCCTTAATCTGCTCTTTAGCATGATGGCTTTCTCTGTGGTCTTTCTCACTTATTTTTTAATGAGCAATAAATGTTTTTCTGGAGTATCTGGTACAGAGGCTTTAAACAGGCCTCCAGCCTCCTGCAAGGATTTAGCTTCTTTTGCTTAGTTTTCTTTAATGTCATGTCATTTTTTTCATAGTCACACCAGTGACTGATTTTTGAGCTTTTGCTGTCAAAAAAGAAATAGAAAGAGGCAGAAAAATGTGTCCATCTGTGTTTGTTTCCCTCAAAGCCTGGTGTGTGCCTGGTGTGATAGAGAGAAACAAAATATTACTTTAAAGGCCCCGCAGTCAGCCATGCTGGCAGAGGAGGAAGTGAGGTGAAGGAGACTGTCCTGATGGGTGAGAACGATCCCTGCAGGCATGCAGCAAGGCTCTGGCCATGTATCCAACTAGGTCCCTGCAGCTGCAGGGACAGCCATGCAGCTGGGAGATGCCCGCCCCCTGAACTGCCATTCAAGACAGATGCCTCAAAAAAATCCAGGACAAACAAAACCTTCCAGCTACCAGGAATTCCCCACTGCTAAAGTGTGTTGAGCAAGAAATCCTGCACTGGAGGGTTTAATTTCTCCCATTTAACTTCTGGCTTGGGTTTCTGATAAAGAACAGGACAGGCTGGGCCAGGACAAACCCAGCCCAAGCTCCCACTACTACAGCCACTGGCACTCACCACATCCTTGTTGTCGGCATCCAAGGGGCTGCTTTCTGATGGGGACTTCTCCTTCTCACTCTGCTCTCCATAGAAAAGCGACGTCAGACTTTGCAGTGAGGGGAGGAGGGGAGGAGGGGTAAGGCAGAAGAGATGCAAGAGACAGGAGAGGATAAGCACCCTTGGAGAAGTCTTTCCTAGGAGAGCAGCCCAGGAAATGACTCCCCTGTTCCATGCATCCTGCACTGGAGCTGGATCAGTGACTACAGCCGCACTTGGGACAGAGGGCTTGCATCTTGCTGCCTCCATGCTGACAAGTCTCCACAGTTTCTCTGTGGCCCTGACTCATGATGGGATGGCTTATGAAGAATTAGCCTTAACTCCAGTACAAGGCCTTCTGAATCAGATATTTTCTATTCCACTGTTTTTAGATGTCTGAAATGGTTTTACAGTAAAAAGAAATGTAATCAGAGCTTGCATTTTAAGTCTTGATTGCCCTTTGATCTCCCTGGTGAAGGGAAACATCCCCTGTTCATTGCCAGACTCAGCTCCATAGTCCGAGGCCCAGAGGAGCTGAGAAGGGAGGAGAGGGCCTTTAACAAAGTTTGCTCTTGGGGCTGCCCAGCCTTACAGAGACCCTCCTGTGTGCACCTGCATGTACAAAGAAAGATACTTTGCTGCCCAGGGTGAGCCGAGCTCTGGCAGGCAGACAGTTGCCCACCTGGAAGTCTGGTCTGGGCTCTACTTTTACCAGAACACTGCTAATTTTTGTGGATTCTGCACCTAGCCCAAATGACAGGCCAGGCAAATTGCTTAGGTACATGAGGAACAGTGCTATTGATGTGTGTCTCCCTCTGCCCTCTCCAGCAGCCAGTCCTGCTCATCCCAAGAGTGGTAGGAGAAGAGGCAGCGGCTCAGTCCCCACTCAAAAGCAGCTCTTGGGCCTCTGTTCTTTCCAGGACAGTGCCCTCAATGGCACAGAGAGCACTGTCACCAAATGCAACTGGCAAGAGGAAATGAAAGCTGGCCAAGGCTTTCCCTCTCTGTGCAGCAGATGGTGCCTGTGTCTCCATGGGCAGCCAGGCTGTTCCCAGTGGGGAGGAGGGATAGGAACACCAGCTAAACTTCTCTATGTGCCATCCCACAGTGCTGGCCTTCCTTCCAGCCCTCTTGAAGAGAATGGAACCATCACCTACATTGGTTTTGCATCCTCCTCACCTATCATTGTCCATCAGCAGTGCCAGGCGCCCATAGTCCCAAGCCGCTTTCCGAAGACAGGAGAAGACCAGAAGGAGAAGCTGAAAGAAGAAGAAAGAGGAGAAGTGAAGAGTTTTTCTTCAGGGTCACAAGATCTTCTCGCATCTCTCCTTTCTGCCTTCTCGCTCATGAGCCTAAGCTCGTGCAAAACTCTTGCCTCAAGCTGAACTGTTCCTGACCAATGATGTCACCACTGCTGTCCAAGCATGCCTGCTGCCCATCATGATATGGGGAAAGCCCTTGGTCCTCTGCACTCATCCCCATTCCCCCAGTCAGCCAGGTGCACCAGTGCACAGGCTGCACTTGTGTGTGTTGTCAGCACCCAGGGCTGCAGTGCCTGTAGAGGTATCACCCTCCTGGCCTGCTCACCAGCCAGAGGATGAAGTTGATGGCGAGCACAGTGGGCACTCCTCCGAACGGCAGCCCTTCCAGGACGGTGCTGCGGGAGCGGGCGCTGAAGCACTGCTCCTCCGTGCTGTTTGCTGGGGCATCCAAGAAGAGGAGCACATCCAGGTACGGCGAGGTGGGGCCGGCACCACCAGGTGCTGGCTCCACTGAGTACGCGCTCTCCATCGGTGCTGGCGTGGGGTCTCACCCTGCAACACAGAGGCAGGGGTGTGGATGCAGAAGCCTTTGCTTCAAAAGGGGCCATGACTCTTCCAGGTCTCCTCCATCAAATTCTGAGGCATTCACCAAGGGTAGGGCAGGGAGAGGACTGGCTGGTGAGCTTGGAGCTTCTCAGTCCCAGTCTCCCCCAGGGAGAGGCTGCGGACATAGGGCAGGGGGTGTTGCTGAAGAAGTCTCACAGCTACTTCCTGCCCTTTCTCCACCCCATGAAATCCCATCCTATTTGGTTGTCTTTGTCATACCTGAGACAGGTCTCTCACCACCTCTGCCTCTCAGTCCTGGAAGCCGGGTTGAGTCATGGCCACCCTGGTGTGGTCAGCAGGCAGGAGCAGCTGAAGCATTTGCTTGAATTTCTGAGAAAAAGAGCAATGGTGATGTTAACAACTAGGCTGCTGGGGCTGCACTTGCTTCTCTCTCTATAGCCAGATATCTACTGCCTATGTAATATCCCTAAGCCCTTTGCCCTCCTCTAGCATCACAATCAGTGTGACTCAGGAGTTGTGGAACCTCCCTTTCATCTTTCCACTTGAGCAGAATTGCTCCTTCCAAGATACCTTAATGTCTTCAGAAGAATTAGGTTCTTAAAACCCTAAACGCCAGGCTTCCCTCCACATTTCCCAGGAGCTGATACTACAGGCTACAGTCCTCACTGGCAGAAGACATTTAAAGGACATTAATGGCCAAGGGTGTGGCATGTTAACAAAACCTTTCCTACTACCATGCTTTAGGCAGGAAAGCATCCTCTCCAAACCAGCAGTGCCCGAGACCCCAGGAACAAGCACCCTACAGCAGCCAACATGGCTTTTACTCATAGGGATGCCACTGACCTGCATGCCAGGACACTGCTGAATGGCCATTACACTCACCAGAAGGACGAGAGGAGAGGGAAGCAGCACAACAAACATGGGATGGGGACAAGGGGGCCAGAGTCTCTTGTCTCATGTGTCTGTCATGCCTCTTTACCTTGGAGTCCCCCTTGGCACTTTTAGCCAGCTGTTTCTAGTGCCTGGAGAGCTGTGTGGCCTTCAGAAGAGGACAGATACGTCGGTGGTGAGACCAGCCACCGGCTTTGGAGGCCTTGAGCTGGCACATACAAGTTTGAAGTTGGCCTGGTCCAGATCAAGGGCTTTTACAGGATGACCTCCTAGGGGGCCCTCCCAATCACAATTAATCTACATCCCCGTTCTCAGGAACTTGTGCTCCTGACAAAAATATCTTCTGGCCTGCCTGAAGTTTATAAGGAACTATATAAGTGCTTTGCTTCACAGACATGCTGGGCACAGTATAATGTGGCCAACATATTGTGACCAGTGCAAAGGCCACCTGAAAACTCAGAATGGTCTGTTAGTACGTATTCCAGTCAGCTTTGCATTCAAGCCACTGGGCATTCATTCTTTCCTTCCTTTTTATCTATATTCCAGCCACAAGTGTAACTCTGCTGCAGCCCCTGCAGTCACCTGGACACAGGTGATCCCTGCTGGAAGATGCTCAAAGCCCACAAGGACAGGATTAAACAATGGAGGAGGGTGCAAACAAAGACAGCTGGCAACTCCAGGGATCTGGAGATGGAAAGTGTTTATAGCAGTTTTTTCCACCATGACCAAGCAGGACCAACTCTTCTTTAAGACCAAAGGAAACCTGATTGAGAGGTCCTGCACATACAGGATGAACACAGCACACACAAAATGTCTTGGCTTAGAAAGGGGATCTTCCTGAGCTCTACACAGATTTGCTTTTATTGAGAAACATTTACTTCTGTTGTGTCAGTGTGACAGATGGGAGACTACAGTACCATGTGATTCTATATACACTGCTGTAACCTCAGGCTCTCTCTCTTAGACCGTGCAATTTGTTGCTTGAGAAGATTAGTCCTGTCCTAAAACTCCTGAAAAGCCCAGACATCCACACCCCACAGCTGAGCAGAGCAGGCAGGACAGGAGTGCCAGGGCAGGAGCTCACACAGGTGATATGCCTGAGAGACTGACTCTCTTTGACCTCTTCATCCAGGGAAAGAAAAAGCTGAGGAAGAAGGAGGTTTTCAAATACAAGAATTGACAAAAAAATCCTAAAGGCTCTGACAGCCTGTATGCAGGGAATTCCAAAGGGATTCTCAACCCAAGCTCTCAAGAGGGTTGAAGAATTTAAGAACTGCACTTGGTGCCTGCAGTTTCCAAATTAAACACAAAAAAAGATGGTGACTTGCTATTTTCGTCATTTCTGAAGCATAAATTCTATCCCAAAGAAAAATCGCCACTGGATGCCTGAGAGTGGCTGGGATGATTGGACCAAGGCTATGAGCCCAGAAGAGCCTGAGGCTCACCTCACTCCAGGATTAGGCTGGCATCTGGCTATCTTCAGTCCCTCTCTGTGCATATGGTGCAGTGTTACGTGAGGCTTGGCTTCAGTGTCTGATACAGTTCTGTCCATGCTGCCTACAGCATCTTCAGTTCTCCTTGGAGGTCTCTGGCCACATACACATTGATCTGACCAGTCCATGGCATCTGGAGACATCTCAGCCCAAGCTGGGACAGCTGACCATTAGTGTGACTCTCAAAATAACTGCCAGGTCACCTGAGATATGCTGATATTTCTCCAAAGGGCATCCCAGTAGACTTGGAGTTGAAGTACCATCACTACACCCAGGTATGAAGTGATGGATGGGCTGGCAAAGCCTCAGTCATGGCCTGCCTCCCAGTCAAAGCTGGGAATCCTGTTCTTCAAGGGCCAGCATGGACCCATTAGGATAACAAACCCTGACAAGGGATCCCCAAGAGCAGACCTTTGGGAAATGAGTGGGTTACTCTGGCAAGTTGCAGCTGCTTGCCCTGGCTCATCTGCCTCCTGTTGGCCATCAGGCAGCCACCTGGGCCACCAGGACTTCTGGCCAAGGTCTGCTCTTTGCGACAGAAATGCTCTCAATCTGTTCCCTGCAATGTGCATGTCTCCCTTCCTCTCTCCCCTTCTCCTGTAAGCAGCAGAGCCATTGCCATCTGGCATTTTCAGCTGCTAAATAATTCACTGCCTTTTTGTTAACAAGGAGAGTGTATCTTTGACCAAGGGAGCTGTTAGACCCTCAGCAAATAAACAAGGAGACTTCTAGCAACATCCAAGTCCCTTCTCTGCCATCACCACTCCACTACCCAGTGGTAAGATCCTGCAGCTTGTTTCTAGGCACTGTATTCACACTCGTAGGAGGAACATCCTGTTGGAGGATGGCAGGGTGAGGGGGATTTTCATAGAGATCTGTACAAGCTGTCTTTCCCTATCAAGTCCTTGTTGCTATCCCCTTCCCCCAGTAGCAGATATTTTGCTCCTGGTGTCCAAAAGCAATGGATTCCTTCTGAAGATGGTGCTAGTATCTGCTATTTCAAGCTCTCCTGCCCAGAAACCTCTCAAATGCAAACCTTCACCCCCCCCAGCCCAACCAGTTCATGTCCCTCCACCCAGCACTGCTGTTTCAATGACAGACTGCACAGAGAAATTTCAGGAGCAGAAGACAATTGAAGACCAGTCCAGCTCTGTCCCCTCTCTCAGGCACCTCCAACTCCAAAGGAGCCCAAAGGAGCCATCATATCATGCTCAGGCCTGTAATACAGCCCTTGCAGTATATCCCAGCTCCTCTGGAGCTGATGTCCTGCTCACTGTCCTGCCTTCTCCCTGGTTCCCTCAACCCCACATAACCATAGAAACTTACCTTGAAATACCCAAACCAGTACTTTTCTAGACCATTTGTTCCAGCCAATCTCATCTTTTATGGTGCTGCTCTTAGAAAAGTTTATACAAATTATATAGCTGCAGCATTACCATTAAGGAGCTATTGGGAGCAACCAGCTAAAAGTAAATCATGTTCTAGGAACACCACATGCAGCAGAAACAGCAAGAGCAGATATCTGCTCACGTGCATCAAGAACAGCTTGAACTCAGACCTGTAGGACATGTTCAACCTCCCTCTGGTTGGAGAAGTATGGGGTTTGGTACACAAAGTAAGAGATCACGGGGACACTGTGGGTCATGCTTAAAGTCACCGCTGAAAATCCCTAAGCTAAATTTTCACCCCACACCTAGGAGAAAATTCAGTACTCATGTGACAACACTCTGTGAAAGTATCTCAAAGGTTCAACCAAACCCACAGCATCTCCAAAACAGTTCCTGTTCCCAGCTATGGCACTGCCATTGTGCTTTCCCTGATCTTTAAGGTCCAAAGGAAGAAATACTGCTGTGAATAACAGAGCTGCATGGATACCTTCACCTCCAGAAGGCATCGGGACAGCTTCCTGTTAGCTGTGTATGAGGCAGTGCCTCTAGATGCCAACCACAGACAGGTGTCCCTCAGCAGCTCTGTTCTGGAGAAATGCCAGCTATGGACTAGTCAATAAACACAAGAAAATGAAGCAATAACATAAAGGCAGAAATTGCAATATATGGTCTATCAATTATAGGTCTTACTCAGAGGAAAGATGCTAAAATAGGGTCAGCAAATATGTAAAGCAATAGAGAAACAGAATACTTCTTTCTACTCTTTTTGATGGCTGTGACTAGACAGTGAATATATGAGATTTGTCATTGAAACTGATTTGCTGGATAACTTCTATGATGCATTTTCAGTGTGTGTAAGGTTTGCCTTGAATATTCAGTGCCCTCTTTGTTTTGTTGATATACTAGCATATGTTTATTCTCTCTGGTTGGGTGGGCACTAATCCAGAGAATCAGATTTCCAATTAAAAATAAGGCATGTCTTTAATGTGAATAAAATTTTTCAAAATTTATCTTTTCCTTGAAGCATCCTGCCAGCAAACTCATTTGCTAGGAGATTCACAGACAGCTGAAGTAGCAAAACATCAAAACGAAGTCTTGGGAGTGCTGAGATGACTAATCTGGGCTTCCCAGCATGCCTACACACACCCTGCCTCAGCATCCCACTCTGGCAGGGACAGGGTTACTGATTTTGGCTGGCAGGTGGGCAGCCAGGGCACAGGGCTGCTGATGGAGCAGTCAGTGACCCCATAAAATCAGCAATAAAGCCAGGCTGAGAACCTAGAGCATGCCTCCTAGAAAACAAGCACCTGTGCTACCTGACTTCCTCTGCATCCTTCTCCCATCACAAGTAGATTGGGGTCTGGCTGCGGGAGAGCAGAACGAATACCACTGTAACAGGGAGACAAGGTTCATGCCTTGGTGTGCACAGGACCAGGCAGGGAGGCAAACCTCCAGCATCCCACCCTGCGGGACTGCAGTGACCGACCTTGCGGAACTGCAGTGAGAGGCAGGGCAGGAAACCTGAGCCACTGCCACTGACTCAGCACAGCTAACCAAGTACCTCAGGATGGCAAAAGGCTCATCAACACCCTGCACTGAGTTCAGCACACACCCCAGCAGAGGCAAACACGGGGCATGGTGACCTCATGTTTCTGTTTTTCAGTGCATGGCAGAACAGGCGCACCATGGGCCATATCTGTCCCCAAGGGGGTGAGCACAGAGGGGATGGGACCACAGACACAACCCTCCAAAACCCCACGGAGGTCCAAGGCATTCCTCCCTGACTCTCCTTTTATCCTTTCCTCTTAGATTTTTGGCCTCCGGGTCCAAAAGGCAAAGAGAAGATCTGGCAGCTCATGGCCTGTGAGGTGGGTATGTGTGGGACAGCAGCATCCCTGGGCACAGATCTTTGCACCAGCTTCAGTATCTTCAGGAAAGGCATCTGCACAGGAGACCAATGTTACTGTGGCAGTGCCTTTCCTCCCCCAGGGCTGTGACCATAGAGATTGAAACCAGATCCTGTTGGGGAGCCAAACTGCTGGATGAAGAGAGATTCATAGCACAGACACTGACACTGGTGTGAATGCTGTGCCCATACCCTGGCAGGCCATGGCATAGACAACCCACCAGCAGAAGACCCCACCCCACTACCAGCAGGACACGGGACATACACCAGCCTGTTCTGTGAGCCTATTGGAAACCAGATGCACCTTCTAAACAAGGAGAACCATACCAAGATTGGCAACATGGCTGGTGGGCTACAAAGGCTGGGGTTAGTAAGGTTTGGACGCAAAGGACTGCTCTGCAGCAACAGATGACTCCTAACAGCTATAAAACACCTGCTCAAAGACTGGTTTTGTAATTGCCAGTGAAGACAATACTCAAAAAGGCCAGAATGGCTATTCTCATTGATCCCACTTCCTTGCACACCCACATCCACCACTCAGTGAGTGTGAGTGCATGACTGAGTAAAATAGATCTGCTTAAAAGTGGTGTAGATAAACTTTATCTTCTCCACCAGTAAGCTCTGGCACTGTTCTCCCACAGAGGAGCACAAATGCCTGCCAGGCTCACTGCCAGGAAGGCAGGGGGAACAGCCAGCCTGTGAGCCCACCGAGGACCTGGGGTTGCAAAGCCCTTGGCAAGGTTCTTCCCCTTGGTTGTAAGCCTGCCTTTGGCACTGCCACTCCTATCCCCAGTGCTTCACCATTCCTAACCTGCCCTGCCTACACTGTCCATTTAAATAATGTAGCCCACCAGGAGGCGGAGACTGACCCCATTTTGGGGAGCCAAGCAAGTTTTTCTGTGCTCAGGAGTGGCAGGTTGCCACTACCTTCAGGAAACCCTGTGCAGGGTCATGCTGACCCAGGGACTCACCCAAAACCGATACAGCATTTGAGAGCCAAACCCTCTCCTGCCACTTCTCCCCGTGGTAGCTGCCATGTCACCCTCAGCTCTTTGCTCTCCCTTTCTTGCCCAGCACCACCATGCAGGGTGGGGTTTTGGCACTTGGACAGACTAAGCTCCACAAAGTTTTTGAACAAGAAGGTATCCCAGTCCCCAGCCTCCCTTGGGACTCTGCAGGACAGTTGTGACCTTCCTCTGTGGTATCAAACAGCCACCTGCATAAGCCCGTTCTCCTGGAGGGATGCTTGGACCAAGCAGGCCAACACTGATTGCAGCGCTCCTCAGCACAAGAATGAAGTCAAATCCCAGGCAACCGAGAGCAAACAGTGCTTACAGTGAGATCTACAGCCAGAGAGATTTGTTTGGGCCAGTGTGTGGGAGATGCTGTGCACAGAGCAGCTCCTCTCCAGTGCCTCCTCCACACATGCTAGCCAGCAGCTGCTGGAGCCAGCGCACTGAAACTGGAAAGGAAGAATCAGAGCGGAATTTATTCATTCCACCCCCAGCCATTTTTGCCACATCTGACTAAGCTGCCACTGCAGGCTGGCTCTAACCCATGTTTGGTTTGCATTTCCCTCTCCCATTGTGCACACAGTGTGCTGAGCCCCTCACACCACACTTTGTGTGTGCAATGCACCAAACAAACACGAGCGAATGGTCCTGCAAGCACCCCAGGGCAGGTGCCCATTGCTCATTCTGCATCATGCACCCTTGTTCTCTGCTAACAGTTAAATAAACACTCTTCAGCACCATGGATTATCTGGGCCAAGCCCAGCCCGAACAGAGGGCAGGGAGCTCTGGGCTGCTGGTAAGTGATGGTCAGGAGCAGAGAGCCAGCAAAGGGGTATTATAATAAAGATGGGCACAGATCTTTTAACAGGGCCTGTAGTGACACGATTTTAAACCAAAGGAGGGCAGATTCAGAGTAGATGTAAGAAAGAAATTTTCTGTGATGAGGATGGTGAAACACTGGTGCAAGCTCCCCACATTGATGCTAGATATCCCATTCCTGGAAACATTCAAGGTCAGGCTGGACAGGGCTGTGAGCAGCCTCATCTAGTTGATGATGTTCCTGCTCATTGCAAGGGGGTTGGACTAGATGACATTTAAAAGTTCCTTCCAACCCAAACTTTTGTATGATACCATGAAAAAGCCAGGGCTAATGGCAGGGGATGGAGACCCAGGTAGCTCACAAGTGGAAAAGTTGCAGGGTATCATCCCAGGGTTCTCAGTCAACACATACACATGCATTACCATTCAGAAAAACAGTATTTCAGGAACACAGTAAAGAGACATCCTGGTACCAGCAGATCCCTGTTCCAAGTTGGGATGTTGCATTCTGTTCACAGTCCCCAGAGAAACCCCTGCACTTGCAATTAATTAATGATGATACATGCAGATGAGGACAACTCCCAGCCACTGCTGCCTTTGTGACAGAGCCATGGCAGCAGCCATCCCCAGGGAAGAGTTTGAGCTTCCCTGCAAAGGGTACCTCCAGCTCCAGGTATTGCCTGCCAGCTCCATGACCAGAGCATGTGCCCGTGCACAGCCAGTCTGGCAGAGGCAATTCACCTGTGGCATTGAAGACCAAGGAAGGCACCTGTCAGCATGGCTGCAGTGGTGGGATGTTGGGCATTTTCAGGCAGATTGCTTCTTCTGCCACCCAGGTAACAGTGCTCACACAGAGAGGGATTTTAAGGCCTTTGTGAAGGAAAGTGCCACCTCTGCTCGGAAAAACACTCCCTTGCAGAAACCTGTATACAAACCAAGAGCAGCTGTGCCTTGGTCAGGGCCTGAAGTTGTCACTGTGAGTCACAGGCATCTTTCACAGTGCCCCAAGGTGCCAGGAGCACTGTGGTGCCTGGAGATGAGGGAGGAGACAGGATGGAGATAGGGAAAAAAGCAGCTCTTTCCTGCTCAAGTCCCTTCTGCTGTTTGCAGAGCAGGAAGCTGTGGGAGGAGGAGAGGAGAGTAGGAGGTTTATCTTCCTCCTTTTTATAAAGCCACCTGCTGCAGAGACTGCCAGCTGTGGGAGCAGCCAGCACAGCTACAGCTGTCACTAGTGAGCGAAGGGCACTTCACCTGCAGAGGGAAGGAGATACAACAGCAAGGATTTTTGGCAGGGAGAGGACTTGGGCTGTGCATGAAAGGGATGCAGCCTGAGAAGTCCAATATCATACTGCTTACGTTTCAAGCCCTTGCACAGCTGTTTTCAGCTGCTGAGTTCCAGCAGTTGGCCCTCCATACAGCTGATGGCCATAAGCCTGGTGTGGCATGGGACATGGGGTCTGGCACTCATGCTGCTGGTCCCAACTCTGCTCCACTCCAGCCTGTTGCTACCTGATAAGGACCGGGGACCACTCTCCCACTGAATACCCTCCTCCCACAGACTCCTGGGGCAGTGTTATGTTGTCCTGTTGATCCCCTTCTGGGGCCAGCAATGCAGCTTCCTCCACACTGCTCTGGGGGATGCCTTGGTGCCTGGCTGCCACCAGAATCTCTACCCTTCACTCCTCCCCAGCTTCAAGGACCCACAACATCCCTCATGGCTGATTCTGCTGCAGCAGCAAAGAAACACTCCTGCCCTGCCCAGCTCCCCTCTCCACAAGCATAAAAGCAGTGCATTACAACACTATATATATACATACACACACACAAAACATGATTTTAGAGCATCTGCTGAGCTAGAACATTTCTATCATCTGTGCTTGGTGCCAGGAGCAGAGCAAGGTTTGGGCTGCAGCAGGAGCCCATGAGCACACCTCATGCCAATCCTGGCCTTGACAAGGCTTTCCTCCCACCTCTGCCCAGCTTCCAAGCAGATTTGGGTAACACCATATGACTGAGATGAATCATGCTGCCCTGGGAGCATGGGAGCTGGCAGCTCAGTGAAGGCTGGCAC
>JAOXXN010000065.1:41755493-41785567 GCA_026770055.1 Myrmophylax atrothorax | reverse complement strand
GTCCTGGCATACCTTTGCAGAACTACTGAAATGACCCAGCTCTAGTACCAGCAACTGCAATGCCAAACACGGGTAGTGTTTGAGTGGGACAAAATGGGGTTGGGTGCAGGGTTGGGGGCCAGAGCACCCATGAGAGGCAGCAGCTCCCAGCAGCTCCCACCAAACCTCTAGTTCTGCTGGGATGAGAACTGCTGCCTCACACAGCAATATACAGGCATGTGGTGTCTTGATTGCTTGGGAAGAAGGGCCTACTGAGCTTCTACCAGCACATTTAACCTCCAATTCAGGTAAGAAAAACACAGTCTTGAACAAATACCTGGAAGGGTTGCCCATGCAATTAGTTTCAGCTAATGTAACTATTACTTAAGGGTTGTTGTATGATCAAAAAAAAGAAATTGCTATAGCAGGGGAAAAAACTTTACTTTTCCTCTTCTCCATCATGCCCACTGTACTGCAGAAGGAGTAAAGGGGGATAAAGGGTGAATCCGCTGGTCTTATGGCAACTAAGTGCTCCCTGTTTTCATGCTGGCAAAATTTTCAGCTGGCTCATTTTGCCCAGACTTTGCTCAAGCATGGATTTTAGAATCTGACCCAAAGTCTATAATTGCAGCCTATGATTCAGCTTTTCTGTCATAGATAATGTATGGCAATAAGCTTGAAATCATACCAGGTCATTTAGAGCAAAAGTGAATCTGAGACTAAAAGGGACTGTGGTGATGAGGGACAAATGGAGAGCCCTTTTGTAAACACAGGTCAAATTGGATCCACTGGAGAAATTATAGAAAATGCTTTCTGTAGGTAACCTGAAGAAAAGGTTAAAAAAATCCCGAGTCTGGAAAGGATGTCTCAGAGGTGCTTAATATTTTCAAGGGGAAACAAGGGTAATTACTTTCTGGATGTTGAATTTCAGCAGCTCATATAAATAAAGCTTAGAGCCACCTTGCAAACGCTCTAAAGAAAATTTCTTTTGAAAGCTGTTTTTCTCCATATCCCATCTGAGTATCAGCTGTAGGAAAGAAAAAATGTCTATCACATTCTGGTCCAGTAAAATAGGGACAGAGAATCCCATATCTGGCTCTGGGCTTCCTACCTGGCAGATTAAGTTATTCTGACAGAATTGGTATGAGGATTTGTCATTATCCTAAGGGGCTTGTTCTTCTCTTGATGTATTGCATGAGGAGCCCACTGAACTGAATGGGATCTAATAAGAAGGGAAAGATGACATTGCATTTAGGAGGAAAACTACATGACTCCTGAGTGTTTTTCAAGTGAGGACAATCTCTGAAAGCTTGAGGCTGTAGTCACTGTCCTTACAAATCATCCTCAGAGGAACCTGCCCCAGTCTCTCACTTACGGCACTGCCAGGCGGCGAAGGCAGGATTCACAGATTGCAAAACCAGATGATACCACCTAATCCAGCCTTCTGCATTAGAGAAGCAAGAGATGCATATCAGACCCTTGTACTGAACTTAAAAATTGAAGCAGCCATGTACCTGTTTTAGGCAGCACACTTCTGTCCATCCAATCCCTGCTCCACCACAGTTGCTCTTGTAGGGCCCATGGTCTTCCAGAGGGACAAGAGTATGTGAGAGATTTTTTATTTCTCAGCCTTGCAGGAACCAGTGAGAGGATATCAGCTATTTATACCAGTACTGACACACATTTAATTCCCTTTATGTAAATTGGGTGTTTAATAATACACCAATATAGACAAAATATGAGCGTAAACATCATATGGGCACACAGAGAATATTATATTAATGGGTTTAGATTGCTTTATGCACTGAAATGTCACTCAGTGGTACCTGCTGTTACACTAACATTTTCCAGAAGGAGTTCTAAAATCATTGGAGAGTAAAGGGCCCATAGAATCTATTTAAATACATTAAACATAAATATATACTAAAAAAACCCTGTTGAATTAGGAGCTTCAGACATACAAAGTATTTTGAGCATTCTAGCAGCACCTTATAAAAGGAATTTGGATTGTATTTTGAAAAGGTTTCTATTTCTTTCTTGCATTCACGTGAAAACTGCCTTTGGCCAAACAAGGAAAGTCATAATTGATTTTTTTTCTTTTTTAACATAAACATATATATATACACATATAATGGAGAGAGAGGGGCAGGGTGGAGAGAGAAATCTCAAATCTTTTTGCCTGGTATTAATAAACATAGTAAGGCTTCTGGAAGCATCTACATGCTGTAGGATCCACTTCTCATTTCAAAAACCTCAAAATCTTAGATTCACTGTGACCAGCAGGTAAATCCTTAAACAAATAAATCATTCTTCAAATTAGTGCTGGAGTCTTACAGACATGCTTCTCTTCTGGCTGAATTTGTCCCTATTATCTAGATCCTCACATTAACAGCAAAAGGAGAGGTGTACAGAGACCATTATCATTTTAGTATTTCTCCAGTGGGGTCCATTGCATCAGATACTATGAAGGAAGTAAGTTAATATAGTCAGAACAACCAGCCTGTATTGCTCCTACCTCCCCACTTCTGGCCAGAGAAAACAGGTTGCTCATCGGTTCTTGGGTCTGAGTGTTACACTGCATGTGAGGTGTGTCTAAGCTTTCTTTTTATTGTCCTCCCTCCCCCTGACTCTTGGTCTGCAGGAGCTCTCCTTAGCTCTGAGATGTTTGTCATCCTCATGCTCTACCTCTGGCTTGGGATCGGACTGGCCTGCGCTGGCTTCTGCTGCCACCAGATGCTGCTGATCCTGCGTGGGCAGACTCGGTACCAGGTGCGGAAAGGGATGGTGGTAAGAGCCCGACCCTGGAGGGAGAACTTGAAAGAGATCTTTGGCAAGAGGTGGCTGCTAGGACTTCTCATCCCCGTGCTGAACGTGGAAAGTGACTGCAGTAGGCAGAAAGGAAAATAAAATCCCTGTGTGTGTGTGTGCGTATCCTGTGCACACAACACCTTCCCTGTCTCTCTCACTGCCTCCTGCATCACTAAAGAGCTGGGCTACTCCATATCTTGGGATTGCAGCCGCTGTGGGAGGAGAGGATGGGTTATCAAACAGAATAAATTTAGCATATTAACATGGAGATTACTAACCACATAGATGAGATACTGCAGCTTAGTAGTCACATCACTGCACCTGCATATGTGGCAACAGTCTTTGAACTAGCCGAAAAATTAGTCAGACCTTCCTGTGGCTTACTGCTTGACTCTTCCAGTCCCCAGCCCCAGTAGTCACCCTATATAGTTCTAACAAACCACAGCAGGACCTTCCAGAGAGGCTGGACTTCAGGGATAGACTGTAAAAATGGTGTTTGCTCCTTGGCAGGGGGTTGCAGGATGCCTGTTTGAGGCCTGGTGACATACCTGAGGTAACTTCACATGAGAGCATTCTTCCATAAGCATTGCTCGAGAGGTGTTTGGACAATGATCTCAGGCATATGATAGGATTCTTGGGGTTGTCCTGTGCAGGGCCGAGAGTTGGATTTCAGTGATCCTTGTGGGTTCCTTCCAACTCAGGGTATGATTCTATGATTCACAGTACTGAGAAGCCCTTAACAATGGGACTGCAATGCAATCAAGCTGCCCTAGAAGCAGGCTATGCACATGGCTAATGAGGCAGGTAAACCTTCTCTTCATAGCCTAGAAAATCAGGAGGAAAACAAAGAGAAGTTGAGAATTTCTCATTTCTGTTCTTGATCTGCTCTCTATGCAATGATATGTCAGGACTGTAGCTCTGCTACTTATTTTTAGCAGTCCTATATCCAGTGACAGAGTCCATGCAAAGCTGCCTTTCTGATAGGGAGCAGCAAGCAGATAAATCATGATCAGATGGAGGCACAAGGATAGGAAACAGCAAAAGTGAATGAAAAGGTTGTGCTTGAGAAGCTGTATTATGAGGCAGGCTATGCATGCCTATGAGAGCAACAGAGGGAAGTGTGGACACACAGCAAGCAGCTGGGAGGACGCCAAGAATCTTGCTGCTGTGTAGGAGCCCTGATGCATCACCCTCTTGTAGGGACACCTGCACCATTAGTGGTGTGAAGAGTTCAAAATCCCAGAAGAAAGGGAGGGTTTCCAGCCCATCAGGACACTTCATTTTGCACTAAAACAAACAGAAGAATAGTTATCTCAGACATCCCTGCTACACTGTAGTTACAGGCTCTCCAGGGCAATTCCCTCTTGCATTGCTGAAGAGGGGTAAATTCAACCATGTTATAACTCCATTAGGGAGGTTAATAGAATTACTACAGGGATTAATCAACTTAATGTGTCAGTTGTTTTTTAGCTGCAGCAACAGCCTGTGAGATCAGTGCTGAGATCATACGCTAATAGGTGCCTTAAGAAAGGATACCATGACATTTCTACCAGGACCATAGCACTGGATTCCTCAGCAGCTGCAACCAGCAGTCTCTGTCTTGGCAAACTGCATCAGCTTATGTGGGCTGGATAGGAATCCACTGCTTCTCTTTGATAGGGTGAGGAGTAGGCTGACAGGCCATGAAAAATGTTATTCCTTCCTCAGAAATGCTCTTTGTGCATCCCAGGTAGGGGAATACACCTTGCTTTCATCATCGTGTTTCTTACAAGCCAGAACAGAGGCACTCATTCCTACAGGTTTGTAATGGTCTTTTACCGCTTCACACTCAAATACACATTTGAATTGATAACAAATGAAGTCTATTGTGATGAGCAAAGTAACCTTGAAAATACACTGGAAAACCCTTTAGCTGGATAATTAAAACATATAGGATCTATGTCCTCCCATGCTGTGTGTGTTTGCATAAGCACACCACTGTTTCCATGTGTAATATGCTGTATTTTCACTAACAGTGAACAATAAAAAGTGTTCTGATTTTTTACATGAGCTGTATTGTGCTTTTTGACAGTTAGCTGTCATTAGCTGTCTCTATATTTGTTACAGTATACACACAGACATGTTGAAGGAAGAAGTTAGGATTTGTTTATTGGCTTTGTCAATAATTCATGTGATTTTTGACAAGTTCTTTTGTCTTCCCTACTTTAATGTAATGACCAATCTAATAACCAATTTGCAGACCCATTCTAACTTCTATCTATAAATTCCACTATCAACCTCAACTGAAAGCTATGGGAAAATTAAACTATTATCATCATCCACGAACAGCATCTTGACATAAATTATTCCTTACTGGCAAATGGCATCAAGGTGAGCAGACAGTCACCTTGACGCTGGGACCAGAGCCAGCGTCTCGTGCCATAGAGCTGACCTTGGAAGGATTCCCAGGATTATTCTTATTCCACAGACTCGGTGATCCAGCTTCTTCTCTTTTATGTATTTAAAGACAACAGGCTGTCAGCATTTCATCCAGCAGCTCCCTCCCACCAGCAGAAGTTATGGTGTGACATCTTTGCCCTCTGCTTTTGGTGTTTGATGGCCACTGCAGTCGCAGGCAGCTCAGGACCCTCAGTGCCTGCTACCACAGTGCCTTGGGCCATAAAACTCTTTGGGGCTGCACACTGAGAAGGGCAACCAGCTGAGAGTTTCAGTGGGCCACTCTGCAAGGACAGAATCCACCCAGTATAACAGGATTAGGTGCCTGAGAAGCCTGTTGCCTCTTCACATGAGGGTTTGATCATGCCCGGCCCCTATGTCAAGGTCACAGCTGTCTGCCCCCACCACAAAACTTCAGTCCTTGCAGCAGCACAAATCCTAGTTGGAGTCAGCACAGCACAGTCATGCATAACTACTCTTCCTGTCAAACACCTGTGTTCCTGCCTGTAAATTGCTGCATCACCATTTTATGCAGCTAAATGGTTCCTTTGCAGCAAACTAGTGGATTTCAGCAGTAGTGGTGGGACTTTCAGATGGATACAACCTTTACAGTTATGATCCTCTGGAATGGAAAGAGCTATAAAAATGTAACATTGGATTGACCCTGTATATTGGCTTATTTCCCTGCTCATTCCCAAATGTGCCGACTGCCCTGTTTGGGGTGCAGTAGGGATTCTGCAGGAACAGTGGAGAGTAGCTCTTTAATTAGCCAGCTGCCCTGACATCCCTTCTTTGTCATACCTTTCTATACTTATAGAAAGCCTTGGCAAGAAAATGTACCAAGGCTCAACAACTGTGAACAGAACCTTTGCTCTTCACTATGATTCAGTAAATAAAGGCTGAGCTCAGTGGCAATGTCACAAATTCTAAATCGGTTCAATGGCTCTAAAGTTTTATTAGGATAAATAATAAAAGCTTCTCATCCTCTGTCCTTAGAGAGTCATACACTTACTGTTTGCATTTCATTACATACCAGCTGCAACAGCAAATATATTTTGGAGTATGATTTCTTGTGACAATGTCTAAAGACTTACAAAGGTTTTAAAAATAAAGCACTTAAGGCTTCTCTGGCTTTGGAAAATCAGACAATCACCTTTTCTTCTCTGATAACGCCAGTGGCTGTTGCTAACGACCTTGCTCAGAAACAACAGACTTCTGCTCAGTCACTTACAACTATTTTAAGTGTGACTACCAGAACAATTGATGTCACCTCTAAGGTCTCAGAAGCCTTTGCAGTGACAGCGAAGAGCAAATTAGGGTATGCAACTTCCATATGAAGTAAGAAGTAGGTGATTTTCCTCTTCGTACTACACTATTGGGCAGCCCTGAAGGCCTGCATGCAAAAGGTCTTCATTAGATATCCTCAGAGGATATAGAGTTAAAACATAAGAGTCTCCAGTAATAAGGCAGAGGGAACATAGGAGAGGAGATGACATGAAATAGCATTTATCTTAAGAAATAGCCAACTCAAGGGAGATGATCACAGTCTAAAAATACTTGCAAGGAGACAGACTAAGTGAATGATGAGACTCATTAACTGTAAGGAGATTGCTGGAGGAGGACAAGCAGTCCTGGACTGAGAGAAAGAAAAGCCAAGGTTGAGAGCAATCAGACAAAGTGGCCACAGTGAGAGCAGAAGTGATTTGACGTGTAGGGATGATGAGAGCCATCAGGCAATATAAGGTATGACAACAGAATTCAAGTTATCTTCATTGATTGTTGATGGAATGAACACAAAGTTAAGAAAACTCATTGCTAATCACTTTCTGCTCAAAAACCCCTCAAAGCCCCAGCAGAGCCAAAAGTGAACAGCAGATTGTGTTATAAGTAGGAGACGTGTGGATAAAAGTCCTAAGTAGCAACACCAGTGTCTATATAATTCTCTTTGAGTTCTTTAAAGACTAACCAGAACTATCATGGTTGGAGCAAAGCAATGACCTACTTGTTCAATATAAATAAATAAAGGGAGAAGAAAATTTAAAGCATATGTGGAATCTCTGTGCCCTGCTACATATTCAAATCTATGGAAACACAAAATCAGACAACTTAACAAACAGTAAGATGGTCTCTAATAACTGCATGTCCACATGTGCATTCTCTGCTTTTCCAGCTCATTTCCAGAAAGCCAGGGGAATGAAGAATCCTTGGAAATGACATGAAAATTTAGCAAATATGGACCAAATAGTGCTTCAGTCCTCTTATGAAGCCATCCTGGCAGCAGCCTTGTCTTCATTACACCAAACAGCTTTCAGCATTTGTTGTTCTACTGAACCTAACTGGCAAGTGATGTCAGGTCTGGCAGGCCAATCTCATGACTCCTAAGTCTTTTGGAGACAGATTTTTCTAGTCTCCGCAGATGTTTACAAATAAAAAATGCAAGTTCCCAAGTACCATTGCCACACACTGTTTGCACAGTGCCTCATTTAACATGTTGTCAGTCACCTTAATAGTAGTTCTAGAATTGCTATCAATTATAAATAAATGCAGCATGGAGCATGTTGATCAATTTACTTCAAAAGAGGCAAGGCAGTGGATGGCAATAGCAAGGTCTATGTGTGGAAGTTCCATTTGTCTGCTACTGATTTTACTGTATATCGACCAGCAAAGGGGAATGTGCAGCTTCTGGCCTGTATTTTAGCTGTTTTGCTCAGTCTGTCTTTACCACCATTCATTCCCAGACTCACACTGTTGTCATGCCTGATTGGAAGACTTTCATTAGGTGTCAGGTCAGTCTTTTAGCTGCTTGTGTTGGACAAGAAGAGATGAAGGCCTGAACTTATGTATCATCAGACTGCTGAAAAAAACAATAGATTGGTTTGTAATTGAAATACCCTTAATAATTGTATATATTCACTGGGCAAGGGAGTTAACACAGTGGACCCACACGAGAGTGCCCTAGGAGTTAACAAGCAGCTGCTGAATGCAGCCTTGTCACAAAGGTTGTTATTAAGGAATTATCATCCAGAACTGCTTAAGATCAGAGATGAGCTTTATGGTCAGTGACAAAAAAACCCCAAGAAAAACACCAGCCAGGACTCCTAGTGGCTTATGATTGCTGGGAGGACACTGTTGACCAGTACAAGACAGGCAATCTTTACAGGTCTACACATGAACTGCCAAAGTCAAACAGGTCCACAAAGTCCAGATGCTATGAAAGCTACTTTGAGAGAAACTTCAAAATAGCATTACCTAAAGGAAAAACTGATTTGCTAATTAGGAACTCCCAAGAACTCAATGCTAAGATCAATGTTTTGAGTCCCTCAAGACTTGGAGAACCTGTTCTCCTACTGACAAATTTCAAGAATCAGTTCTTTATTAATGTCCACTGAGTTTGATAAGACTGTCACTACATGTTCTCCCAAAACATCCAGTGCTATATTGAGTGGTTTACACAATACTGAAGACCACCATAGGTCATTCAAGTATGTATTGGTACTACGATTTTCTTCTCCAGGGAACACCTGTAACACTCATCAAAATGGATTTGTCTGAGAAAACCTTGATTAACTAAGCAGTTTATTACACTAAAGAAAATACTTCCAACATCTCAGTCAAGATATTGTCAAGAGAAATCATTTTTCCTTTCAAGTCACGGTATAGGGTACAAAAAAATCCTTTTGACTGATCTGTCGATGCCTTTGAAGTAGTATGCACTAGACTGCAATTTACTGACAGCTCTAGCTGTCTTCCTTTATGCTTCCATTGTCACTAACCATCCAAGGAAATAAGTCAATTTGTGAATATGAAGCCTAAGAAAGCAAAATGTGGCAAGAAGTTCTACCTAGCTATCAGAGATGCAGTTCCTGGAGACCTAAAATCTCTTTTAAAGCTCTGGAAACAAAGCTCCAAAAAACTCACAATAATTTCATGCCAGGAGAAAAGGTGAAACTTCAGATCAAACTTTAAGACCCAGTTTATGGCTCCCAGAACTGGAGTGTTTTTCAGGTGTATGGATTCAGTCCACCACCATATCAGATCATTCCAGTGCTTCAGGATACACAGACATGTCAGAACTCTGACTCTATAATCAATGGAGCTGGCAGGCACAGTCAGCCTGGGCAGAGCCAATGTCCTGCTGCAAGAGATGCCATCAGCTCAGAAGGAAATGTTACTATGCAGCATGGCAACAGACCACTAAAAGCCCTGTAACTTTCAGTAAGCTAAGGGAAGGATCTTTCCTGTAACAGAAGCTTCTATCAGATGCAGTACAAAAATTTTGTACTCAGGCTGGAGGCTAACACCACATTTCTACCCTTGACAATCTCCTTTTGGCTTTGTGTATGGACTACCTCTCCTGAATTAATATAACCAAAACTTGTCCTTTGTCATCCAACAACCCATTGGCATCTACTGGGAAAGGATGAATTTCAGCAGGGGCTCATGAGGATATGTATTATGTTGTTGGGAAAAGAGAAGGAAAATGTGAAATATGTGAAGGAGCATGCCAACCCAGCCTGAAAGCTACAGCATGATGGACAAACTAACATGAACCTGTGGAATAAGATGGCAGGATTGCAGGCTGCATATGAACAGGAAATCAAAGTAAAAAAATTACAATAAACCTTTACTATCTCTCTCTAATGCAGTAAAAACATGGAATATTACATTCAGTTTGCCTTCATTAGCCAACCAGATGGAGTTCACAGAAAAGCCATAAATTATTAAGAAGCTGAAAAACGGATTTGTAAGATTTTAAAAATTGTTGTATTTGTCTAGGTTGGGAAATTACAGCTAAAGTGGATGTGAGGAAAATGCAGCAACCATGCATGTATTTTAGAGGGTGGGAGAAATAATTCTTGTTGGGCAAACAAGCATCAACTAGAAACAGAGTTCAATTTAAGTAAAGGAAATTATATGTTAACATTTCAGAAAATACTTCCAAACAGCATTTCTTCCACTCTCAGCCTTTAGAATAAAGTTAGACTGAAGAAACTGAAATCCTCATTTTTGGGGGGCTACAGAATGAACAGAGTAAATCACAGGGAATAGGGAACTGCCTGCTCTTGCTGGAAAAATCAGTAATAATAGAGGGGAAAATTAACCAGAGAAGCTTCCACTTTTTACCTAGACAGTTGCCCAAGCTTAATCCAAGAAGAGCTAGCCTTTTCTACTCTTTGCACTTTTGCCATATCAGCTGGGTTCAAAATATTTACTAGTACCAGTGCTAATTTATTGAATAGAAGTAATGTGAAATACAAATAGTTGTGCAAATAAAGTTATATATAGGTAACATGTTGAAAGAAGCAAAACCCAGTGGTTTGGTCTCTTCACAACCATGATTCCCACGTGGCTTCAGTTTGTAAGTGCTACAGCACTAACTGACAGATGACAGAGAATGGCACAAGTTTATATGCATAAAGTAGATTTTGTTCAATGATGAGTTATGGTAATATTTCTTAGCATTTCAATGGGACTAAGAGATACCCAAGCTGTTTATGTTTTTACCTTTTATTACACTTTCCGGTACTCCAGAATGACCACTCTGTGACTGTGCAAACTGAAGAAAACATCTTTATATTGCTATCTGATTTTTTTTAACCTTGAAATGAAAAGTTAGGTATATTACCTTCCCATAACACAATTTCCAGATGGTTTGATAAAACATTGCCAGTTAAGAACTTCTGGAAATGTCAGGATCCTCTAATAGGGCAGCTGCATAAACACATGCAAATTGAAATGTCATAATAGATTTAAGACCACTTTTGAACTCAGATATAATTTTAGAGTATTATTTCTTTAACTTTTTTACTCTTGCTGCTTCTCCCTCTCCTTCCAAAAATACATGGAAACATTGTTGATAAAACACAGCAGGTCACACAGAAAAGATTTACATGGAAGAATTGTGAGACCTTCACAGTATCTGGGAAATACCAAAGAGGAGAAAGCAGACATTTCATTAACTCAGCTGTTATTATTTATGAATCAGCTGGAATGACCTTTTATACTTGTTTGATAAAATTTACTTACTGAAACCCCAGTGGAAATGTAACCAATACATAATTTAAATTTCCAGAAAAAGCCTAAAATTGAGGCTCATATTTAAACTGAAGTGTTAAGAGGCTGTACGGATTTTCACTCCCCATAGGAAGTCTCTGAGGCATAAGAAACATTACTCTGGTGGTCAGAGGTCTCCACACTACATCAGAGAAAATAATCCTTTTGCATTTAACTAGCCAAATGCCAAGTCTTTTAACAAATGTGAATTTTGAGAGGAAAGCTCAATCATTTGGGTTATATAGGTGTACAAATAGCAACACCGTGCACCTAAAGATTCTTCAGTTAATGCACTACTACAGACTACAAGGCATCTGAGATTATTTCAAAAACTTACATTGCTCGCAAGTCAGTTCTTATAAATCCTGTGTCCTGATCCTTTTCTCCTTGGACTTTGACAAATTCCAGTGTCTCTCAAAAAAAATTGTGCAAACTATGTAGACAAATGCAAGCAAGCACTCAGTCCAACTAGTTGCAGAGCACTGTAGCTCAGTCCAGGAAAAAAGATTTCAGCATATTCCTAGTTACAAGTACAGGCACAGCCCCATAACTGCAGCTGCACCACTCACACCCTTCATTTTGCAGTTTCGCAGTTCTGTTGGTTAGACTGCAGCACTCAACGTCTTCCAGGACTGCAGTGAGGGCATTTTTGATTTCAATTATTGTAACTTTTTCGATAGAAAAATGTTGCATTTGATAAGCCTCCAGGCTTCTGACCTGAGTTTCACATGTTGCACTACTACAGCTACTTGATGGGCTTACGTGCTGGGGAGGAAAATGACATGTGTGGGAATAAATTAATACATGAGTGAGGCAAGACAGATGTCTGCTTACACCACAAAAGGTTTTTTTAGAGTCTGCAACACAGCCAGCTAACACTCTCTCCATTCCTCTAGTCTTACCAACCTTGAGATATTTATAAAAGTTTCCCTGGACAGGCATAGAAGTAGAGATTTTAGTCAACTATATTTTTTCCTCTCAGTTTTCCAAACCATAAGAAACCAGTCTCTATACTCACTTGGGGGATTACATTAAGGGAAATTAACCCAGTGACTATCTAGTTTAATATATTACATGAACCCAAATGTAGGTTAGTATAACCACACAGATGCTGAGCCTTTAGAAAATTCAGTGCCAGAACCCTCACAGCCCACAGCCATGTCTTCCTGTTGCAATTCCTATATAAAAAGCTACAGTACTTTACAATAGGGAACAAGTTTTGCTTTCTTATTTTACAGCTGAGAAGACCAAAGTGTCTTTTATAAGGGAGACAAGAAACTGAGCCCAGGGCCATCTCAATTCCAACCATATGTTATTGTTTGAATTATTTCTTGCAGCAGTAGCAATGCCAGTGCCAAGTGCTTTTGAGGTGGGTATGATTTGCAGGATTAAAGCCACAAACTTCAGCCTACAGCATCCTTTTTGGCTGGAGGACAGAGTAGGGTAGAAAAGCAAGCACTCCTTGAAAGCAGCAAATGAGTTCATCTCCGCCATCAAGATACATTTCAGATTATACATCTAAATCAAACGGGAAGAATAATCTTTGTTTAAAAATAGGATGTTCAGATCTTTAAAAGGAAACCTGGAAAACTGATTTAGGACACTGTGTGAATGGTTACATTAAAATCTATTTTCATGCATCTGTGAAAAAAAATTGTGGCAACATTGATGTTCACTCTCCTTTTCTTTGCCTTTGTTCTCCTTCTCCTTTACTAAAAGCTGTCATCTACTTATGGCATTAATTTTGTGGAATTCACTTCATTTTTTTCCACTTTCTTCCTGTCAAATTGTTAAGATTTTAGGTGTCAGCCATATGGCAACTAGTCCCTCATTTCAAGTTCTCTTATTTTATCTTCTACCTGATGTGACAATTTAGACTGTAGAAAAGCAATGGAAAAGTACTTGCATTGAGAAGAGTGTGCAATTTGAAAGAAATGCTTTCTCATGCTAAGGAAATACTGAACATTAATAGTAATCACCAGAGGAATATTGAGAGCTAATGCTACACATCATAAATACAGTATCTAGGAAAGAGACCAGGGCAAATCTCAAACACGGATGAAGTCCAAAAGCATCCGTTAGACATGCCAGTGCTAATGGCACTTGTTGGACATTAAGTGTGAACACAATGCCAACATCAATTTCATGCTGTAAGTGTGCTTAGGTTAGAGAAGTTCTCACCTGGAGTTTGGGTGCCATGGAAATGTATGAGAGGAGTCCAAGAAGAATTGACTGCTATATTTGTTGTCATCCCAAACAGAAACAATTTTTAGGCAAATAGACTTAATTTTAGTCACATTTATATTTTGAAGGGATCTAAAATGGATGCAGTAGTCCATTTACTGAAAAATGATGTGCTAAGGACTGATCTTGCAACAGAACAGGGTGTGATAAAGGAATCACAAAAGCATGCCCAAAGATAAATTATGCTGAGGAGAACAATAGGGTGTTTTCCTTCCTTTCTCATACTAACGTGAGATGCAGGCAGTGGCCTGTTATTGTGACTGTCATATTTTAAGAAGTAATAGTGAATCTCTGCATTGATTTTAAGTGCTTGGTTGTTACTGAGTCAACTGTGAGAACTGTGAGATGAAGCAAGAATGGGTACTCCTCTAAGGTACTCCTCCTTTATCTGTGCATATAGAGATGTTACAATGTCATGGTACAGGAAAAAGGGTATCAGGGAGTAAACTCTCCCCTACGAATTCACGGTATTTATTTTATTTGCATTCATCTTCTTTCACTCACCCAACAAAGCTCCCTGATAAACTAACCCCTTTCACATCAGATGGCTGCAGTGCCTCAGGCTGGTAGGTGTTTAGGTGCTGGAGAAGCAGTGGAATTTAAAAAAAAAAAAAAAAAAGCAAGCCTTAGAAACTGCAATAATCCTTTCCATAACTTTTCTGGCTCCAGAATCAGGCAGAAGCAGTGCATCATTCTGCTTCATTTAATATCATTGTTTTAAGTTTGGCTGTGGAAAAAATGAATGGGGTAACAATTTTAATGTGCAGGCAAGTTTGACCTTTGCATCTCAGCCTTTCAAAGAAATACACCCTTTGGCTTTGGCCTTGAGGCACATGTCCAGACTGCCCAGCTTGATTTTGGACTGCTAGAAGCAAGTTAGGGGCCTTAGTTTAGCTGTGTACCAACATCTCAGTCTGAATGATACTGTCTCTCTCAAGTACAGTCTCTTAACAGCCTACCCAAACGCTGCTACTGCAGACCACGAGCACTACAACGGGCCCTCAGTGCAGTCACCCACTCTGCTCTGTCTCAGCTGGGGCCAGCTGCAGCTCCTGTTATACATCTGGAGGTGTTTCACTTTTTAGATTATTATCTTCAAGCTCAGACTTTAGTCCTTGCACAATCAGTTTGCAAGCAAATGTTTTGGAATGTTTCTGGCCATTTATCATTCAATTGATCTCAATAACCCACTTTCAGAATGTTCTCAGAAAGCATCACCCTGTAAATGTGTTTCAAGCATGGTCAGTGGAGCAGTAAGAACCAATTTCACTTTGATACAGACTATCCTATTCTGACTTTCAAGCCTGCTTGGACATGTATAGCATTCTCATTTGCACGGGAGACAACACTTAGCAAGACTAAAAACAATAGGCATTGTTAATATTCACCCTGGGTAAACCAGCTTTCCTACTTCTACTCACGTTTCACACTTTCCACACTACACATCACTCATTTCACAATAGTCACTGTGCTGAACTCTGCCTCTGGCACATGCAGAATAAGGCCTGTCTGGCACTGTGATGTTTTGTGCCACTGCAGACAACTGAGCACTTTGGGCTGTTCATGGGGGCTTCTGCCTCTTCAGTGTGAGCTGGTGGAACCCTTCATTGAAGTGGGGGTCCTGTTTCCTGTGCAGGCAACCCAAAACAATCCAGGTAAAGGGGATGAGGGCGAAGAGAAACAACATCATCTCCCTTTCCCAAAGTGCAGCCTATTTTCATATGCTTGAGATTCACTGAAAAAGGGATGCTATGACTAGCACCGTAAAACTTTCAATCAAAGTACATTTTCATTTTCAATAAAAACACCTGAGTTTTCCATTGAAAACACATCAATTTTTCCAGCAGTCCTAGCTATTAAAAAACATTAGGGATTGGTTTTCTTGTCTGTTATTGGATTTCTTGGTCCTGTAAACGTATGAGGCCTAAAAAGAGTCCTTCCTATTGCTATGGAAAAAAAAAGATTGCGTAAGGGACATGGTAAGCAGCATTCCAGTTCCATTAAACTAACTCAATTAATTTAATCACAATAAGAACATGAACAAAACAATTAAGAAGTTGATGAAACTCCCCTTTGGCCCTGGAAAGTCCATTTCCTCCATTACTTAATATGTATGAGATGCAGAAGAAATCTATGCTGGCAGTGCTCCAATTCAAGATAGATATTACATTGCTCTTGTGCACAGTCGCAAAAGCATTTCACAAAAATGTCTGTTGAGCAATCAGAAAAAATTACTCTCAGATCATGATAGTAGCTTGATATCCACTTCAAAAGGTAACCCAGAACATTTTAAACAATGGTTATTAAACATTTTAAATTCAGCCAGTCTGAGTAAGTTTTAACAAAAAATTTAACAGAGCTAATCAAGAAGCTCCCGGGATCAATACATTTCAAGGAATTTCACACCACTAGGAAAGATTTCATAGGACTGAGGTGTGGGAAGAACTAACACAGCATCAGCTTTTCAATGGATAGGTAGGCTGATCTAAATTAACATAGCTGGACAACTGAAAGAAAATAATGGAGTAACACATAATTTTTAATTACTCCAGGACACAGAGAGCAAAACTAATTGAAATTACTGAAGCTTATAAGAAATAGAGCTGGTCAAACAAAACTGACTCCTTATATTGAATAACTAGAATTAAAAATTGGTTGAAGACAAAGCCAACACACTTGTAGTATTTATACTACTAATGGGCATTTAACAGTGTGCCACATGACAAACTGAAGACAGAATTATACAAAATTAACTGACTGGTGTGAAATACATTGCAACTACAGTTTTTAATTGATAGATCTATTAAGCACTATCTTCTACTCTTATTTTAAAAACAGTATAAAATTGGTTCTTGACTGTAACATTATTTAATAGTGTTTTCAATAACTGAAATACAAGTAAAAAAAAATCTAAAGATGACAAAATTTCAAAGGAGAGAAGCAGAGAAAACTAATGATTACAACTGGTCACTTACCAAAACCAGTTTGCTTTTTTTCTGGCTGCAAACTACATTCAAAGGAATGTGGAACTATCCAAGACAGGCATTCACCAACCACAGAAACAACAGGCCCTGGGATTATTTAGACTTCCAATCTGATTTTATGGCCAAGACTGCAACAAAAATGAGGTGCAGTAGCAGTAGGGAGGGTTGATAATGTACAATTCTCAGAAATCCTGTTTTGATATTAGTGTTCCAACTAGAAATGCATTTAAATGATTTTAAAAGATCCAAAGAAAAGTGTCACAGATGAATAAAGGATCCAAAAGATTTGAGAGTTTATTTACTTTCTTTAAAAAAGAAAGCTGGAGAATGAATTGTTCAGTTTGTAAATGCCTTCAGTGAAAACAGTAATGTCACAGCATGCACTTCAGTTTAGTAGACAAAAGGCAAAAGATCTGACAGCTGGATACTGAAAGACGACAAATTCAGCTTCAATATGAGGCATGTTTTTAACAGTAAGTAATTACACTTTGAACAATTTGAGTGGATTCTTAATCTTAGGAGGTTTCAGAGCAATGCAGGATTCTTCTTCTAAAAACAGCTAGTTCAAACAAGAAATTGAGGAAGCCTTGGAAACTGCTCTGCAAGAGAGCAGACTGAACACATGGTGTTTCCTTCTGCCTCCTGAATCAGATTTACATGGGAACTGTTAAATTTGTCTCATGGACATACCTCAAAGGAGGTAGATTTAAGAAGGGAGGGAAGTGGGCATGAGCATTTTGGACACATTAGAACATGCAGTGCAGTTGGGGCTATATGGCTGCATTACACTGCAGCCTGAAAGCAGCACCACCCAGCTATAGCAAGAGTATAAAATTGTGCAGACAGAGACCCCGCATTTCTGTACCAGAAATTATGAAAATGAATCAGTAACAGCATGCTATGTTCAATCTAGTGGATGCCAGAAATTTTGCATGCCAGGAGATTGCTCAGCCCAAGCCTGCAGGGGTACTGCTCCTTTCAGACTGTTTGTGTCTTGAGAAAGAAAAGTAAGACACATGCAATGCAGCTGAAAGAAGCAATTCACCTTTTTGGCCTCAGTGAAGTAAAGGTGAATAGGCCTGACACGCTGCAGACAGACTTCACCATGTAAAGGAAAAGGTAGTATGAAGAGACAGAGGCCTGCAAATTTCCTGCTTGAATTGTATCCATACCTTTTATGAATACAAAAGTTGCAAACACTGAGTTCCAGTCTCAGGAAATAAAATTACTTCAATTGATGGCGCTCCTTTTTGAGTGTAAGAAATGAGATTCAAGTTATTGCCTTGTCTGGGGCCACGTAAGACCTTTAATGAGAATCTCTTGTACCTTGGGACAAGATCTCATGCCACAAGGCTCCTACATGTTTTAGGCATGATAGCCTAGTTCTCACCTGACGAGTCATTTCTGAACAAAGGAAAGACCATGTAAAGACAGCCACATTTTGGAGAAATGTGTTTTAGTGAAAAGCTGGTACACAGATTTACTTGGAGAATGTTCTTCAAGACAGAGTGTGAAATTTTTCACTCAAGTAATTCTTTCAGCAGCCAAGATTATACTTCACAATTTAGAACTTCTGCAAACCCAGCTAACAGGATTAAGATGCAGCGTAGGAGCTCACCCTGCACAGACGGTGAGCATAATGTACAGTCATCACAGAGACAGCAGTTCAGAGATGGAAAAATCCTTCCAGGTTGTTCATGACATCTATGGCAATGGTCACCCACGACCATGTATTTTTAGAATTCTGTACAGCTCACTTCTACACATGCTCCTCCCAGAGATCCTTTAATTCATACCTACTGTTAAAGCTCACATGACTCTCTTCAGAGAGATACATCATAGTATCACTTCTGGATCTGCACTTTCCTACATGGGCAACATGCTGTTGTGGAGCTGCATTCAATGCAAGCTTTGGAACCAGGGACTTTGCAGTCTAACAGCATTAAAATAACCCACAAAGTTTTCAAGTATATATTTTATTTCATTCATATTTCACAGTCTTTCTGTAAAGTTTTAGCAAAAAGGTCATGTTCTGTAACAGAGTTATTAGGCTACTGTATTCAAAGCTAGCAACAGACTTTGAAAGTACAGAAAATATTTACATTCCAACTAGAACAGTAGAATTTCAAAGACATAGCAAAAGTAATCAAAAATACCAACATTTATTAAAACATAATAGAAAACCAGCTGCCAGTCTGACCCATCAAGCTACCCCACCTGCTAGTTGTCAGCCACCCAACTGACTGCAGACTGGGACAGCTGTCCTCAGCTAACCTGTTAATACAAAGTCTCGCTTCTTCAAAGATCAAAACAATCTGTAAGTTCATTGCTTACAGGTTTCTAATCAGAGGCCAGTATCTCTGTTCAGATCTACTGGACCAATTCCAGATCCCACCCAGAATCAGGACCTATTCTGGTCCCAATGTAGTCAACTAATTTTGTCAATGTATTTCCAAGCTAACCTGTTTTATTACATTGCAGCCAAGAAAGGAAAGTCGTTACTGTTTAAAGCCTTGAATGGGCTTCCAGGAATAAAGGCAGTAAAAGAATCTGAACAGAACGGCACCCGATGACATATTTATCACTAGGAGCCTTCAACCTTCGGGTTTTTAATAGATGTTGCATCAAGATTTGCTGTTATCTAACGGATATGATTCCTAAGGGGCCCCAGATTTACATATAAGAGTTTCAGAGTGGATTTTTCTAGTTCAGTAAGTACTATTTAAGTCTGGACTGATGCCCAGTAGGAGATTTCTAACCAGCTGCTGGACTTTATTCACAGATTTATTGAATATATATTTATACAAATTACAGCAGCTGAAAGGCCCATTAGCTGTAAGCACACCCACCTCAGCCCACCCTCAGTGCTGTCAGTAGAAAAAAATACATGGGGTACTATGAGGATTATTAGATTTCCATCAGCTAAAGTCCAAGTCAGATGGTACTCCCCTGCAAGGGAAGTTTTTAATTCCTTTTTACTCCATCAAAACAATGGAAATAGGATGGAGAGGAGGTCACCAGTAGCTTCATTTTTCTTTATCTGAAATAGCCAGGATTGGACTTAACTTTTTCTGACTTCCTTTCATCTCTCAGTAGCCTGAGCCCATCATCTTGTTTTCTAGGACAGTCATCCTAAAAATACATATTCTGAACTTCAAATTCTCCTCTCAATATCTAGAATAAGAACTTTAGGAAAAGTAAGAAAAATATCCAATGTGTTTTCTCATACCTCACACCTCTAGGCCTGTTATAGGTATCTCATCAAAGGAACTACCTCCTCTCTTCTTGTGAGAAGCTCAAAAGAAACAAGCTCATCTTCTTTCATAAACAGCCTCAGGTACCATCACATCTATCCTACCAAATGTCATATGGTGCAGATATCACAATTGATAGATTGTGTCTAGATTGGACATTATTACACCGCACTGTGCTACCATCTGGGCTTGCTGGCTGAGTTTGGGTGCTACTGGAGTGTGAGTTATGAGACATCCCAGTATCAAAACTATAGCAGGTATATTTAAAAAAACACACAACAGAACAGTCTGTGAACACTTTCAATCAATTACCACATACTGTGCCAGTCTTTAGCAGGTGGGCAAGACCCCATGAATGGCATGGCTACTGGTCTGCCAGAGCTCCACTAGGGTGAGCCCTGCCACATTTCTCTCTAGGCCCATGGCTAGTAAAAAACCAACTCATTTGCCTCCCCTTTGTAAGACATGTACAGTATTTCTTTTCATCAGTGTAAAAAAGGGTGAAATCCCCCACAAGAGAGAAGTCCCTCACAATCTCTCTAATGTGCCTATTTGAATCATAGAATAGAATCACAGAATTCTACAAAGGCATTCTCTACAGTCTTCTGCAATAGTGACTCCCATAGGCATCAGAAAATGAAAAGGTCTAGTCACCAATACCTACAGATTTTAGCTTTTTGTAGATTTTAATATAGCTTCTTACTCTTAATACAGTTTCTCACTCTGAAATAGCAGTCAACAGTTCTAAAACCCTTTCTCACGGTCTGTGTTACATTCCTGAATTTCTATATAACAGTCTTATCAAGGAAAGAGACTTAAGCAATGACATCGTGTTTGGGACATGCATCTGGACTGGAATAATAAGATATATCATAGTCAAGACAAGATGGAGGGCCCAGAACCCTTGGAAAGGCTCCAACAGGGAAGTTCTGAGGGTGGTACCAGGGGCAAATGGTTTTCAGGTTGCATGTACCCACAGATATGGTAATTAAAGCTGTAAAATTGTGAGAATTCCATGCTGGTGTGTACTCCTATGTACTCTGTGCACCTGAAGAACTGCTCTCTACCTTATCTATAGTAATATTGTTTGGAGAGTTGTTTTTTCCCTCCATTTTAGGCAACATCACAAATTAGCAAGACACTCACTCTACTTTCAAGTTTCTTTTTTTGAGAGTCATAAACAGAGCATAGAAGTAATCCAAGCATCAAAATACCCAGTCCAGGACTTCACCACTGGCCATTATGCTCCACTCATTTCATCTCTCTTCATTGTATACTTAGAAATCTGATTTTGCAGAAAAAAAATGGAATTTAGACTTGTAAACTGAAGATATACGTATCAAACAACTAGTCTTGCCAAGTTAATCCTGCTGAATTAACATCTTTCTTGTCCTTTTTTTTTTAAATATCACTGCAGCCCTTACTATCAGTATTTAATCTGTTAGCTACTGAGAAAATGCAAAGCCACCACCCTTGTACACTTATTACCATTAATAAACATGGCTTTGGAACAAACACTTCCAGTGCAAGCCTTGTGATTTTTGTTCAACTGTACAGATCAAAATCAGAAGCATATTCATCAAAATACGCCATTTCACTTGGGGCCCAAGACACCTGTTACTTTACCAAAGACTGCAATGGATACAGAATGCCTCCTCACCACAAGCAGATGTCCACTAATTCAAATGAATTAAAAACTCAAAGCAAGACTCTGCTACCAGAAAAGACAGCAACAACCTGAAGGTATCACTCCATCAACATTGTTTCCTCTCCTCACACCAACTCCCTTCACCTACTTGGAACTGATGATGGCCCAACAGTGAGGCCTGTTCTGCGGCTGGACTCTCAGAACTGACTATCTGAAGCTGGGAATAGGAGGATGCTTGCAGAACACTGCAAACCAACCACTGTCTTTTCACTGCAAGAATGGGAACATGCCAGCAGAGCACATCCAAGCTTCTCAAGACCAGGGAATTACACAGTTAGCATGGAGTCCAAGTTACACCACAGTATTAAGTACCCATTCTGTCAAGAACTCTCCATGCTACTACAGTCCCCCAGCTTGCCCTGAAGACAAATTGTTAATGGCAATGCGACTTTGCAAGTCTTGGACTCAAAAAATGCTCATGTAAGTTCGAGACAGGAAAAAGGAGGCACAGAAGTAACTTGACTAACAGCTATGCACCTTTTTACTACATGTTGGGATAAGGGGGGTCTTCAAGGTTGTTATCAGCTTTGTCAGATCCTGTTAGCGACGCTTCTAGCTCTGCCCATGACTGTGGAGCATTGTTCTTTATTGCCTCTATGAAGAGCTGCGTTTGGTGCTTCAGCCGGTCCAGCTCAGCCTGAGTCACCTGGTTCTGATGAATGAGCTCCTTGGTCTTCAAGGTGATCTCCAGCAATCCCGACCTACGCAGCACAACAAGGGTATTCTGAAAGCGTCTGCACTTGCTTTGCTGTTGCAAGAGCAGCTCAGGGCTAGTGCAAATTTCTTCTGGTATCAGTGGGGGGCTCCACACTGCAGATTGCATCATAGTCTGCGATGCACCCTCGCTATCATGGGTGCACTTTGTTGCCTGCAGAGTTCCAAAAGGCAAAAGGGGAGTCAAACCTGGCACTTTCTGAGTGTCACTGGAAACACGATGAAAACCAGAAAGAGCTGACAGTTTTCCACTTGTCACCAGAGCTGACGAACTTTGCTGGTTAGAATTCTGAGAGGTCTTCAAGCTAACTGGTAGATGGGCAAAAGGACTGGTAGGCAAGCCTGTGCTCATCAACACAGGAGAAGTCTCCATCTTGGGTGTTTCCATGCAGAGTCGTTTATGGCAAGTGGTTTCCTGACATTCTTCTGGATCAAAGGAGTGATCTCTTTTGCAGGGTTGTGGTGCTATTTTGGGATAAGAGTTTAGGATGGGCAGGTAATTAGTGGAGTCATTTCTCTTCTTCCCAACAGGGTGAGGATTAATGGGAGGTGGCATTGATGGACGAAGAAAGACTAGCTGTGGCTGAGCTGGAATCACTTCAAAGGATGGCTGCACAGTCCAAGACTGGAGCTGTGATGAACTCCCCTGACAAGCACAAAGAGGGAAAAAACAGAAGTCTTACAAAAGCATTGAAGAAGAGGATCAAAAATATCTTAAATGAAACAGGTGGACTGTGACATTTCTCCATATTTGATATATACTGTCCAATTAATGTGTTCTGAACAGCCTTCCATCAAACTCATCCTTCCCTTTCTCTGACAACAGAGCATAACGCTGGAACCAAAGCTGCAATCCATAATCCTTTTACTATGCAAGAGTACATATATTTAAAAACAATTCAATCTGAGTTTATACATGCTTTCCTAAATGAGGATTACAGTGCAAACTTATACTGTACAATGTTCATGTAAAAGTTCAACACAGACTTGGGGTTAAACAACAAGTACATAGAAATAGAAATGTTGAAAAATAATTAAGCTTTGTGGTTATGAAATATATTAAGAATCAAGGAAAGACTGCACAGATTTTAGGAACAATTCGGACTCCCTCTGTTGAAAGGTAGCAACTCAAATATTGTTGATTCTATTCTTATAGCAAGATTTTCAAATTGTTACTTAAAATACATAACAGCTGCTCACTGAGCCTTGCAATCTTAGGTACAATATACAGTTTCAATAAATTTAAAACCATGAAGTAGAAAAAAATGCTGAATATCAACCAGTGCAAGGAAAGAAGCCTGCTGTAAGCCCAGAGGAGTTTAACTGCATACCTCTGGTGAAAGAGTGTACACCAATAAACCTTTAAAGCATTATATTTCAAGAAAAATGCCCAAGTTTTTACTCCCTCCCACAAGCCATATTCTGGAATATAAAGGTATACTTTGATTTTTACAAGCCATTACCTCTTTTTCCTCCAACACATCACTACAGATCTTCAAGAGATCTTGTGGCCAAAAACATGCCTGCTATTCTCCAAAGATATCAAATGGCCAAGTAAGAGACACTATTTCTTTCTAAAGTAAAATCTCACTTCTTAATATATTTAAGTCATCACTGCTACAATTATACTAATGTAACATATTGTCAGCTGCTTTTTCAGTTCCTTACAACTTGGAATGCAACTGGCACGCTTGCTGTAGGAACAGTTTTTAGCAACCGTAAATCTTACCACTTTAGTACTATACTCAGTCCCCTGAAATCCACAGCCTTTCCAGCAGTCTCACTAATTTTAAACTGGCAAATGCTAACATGCTTTGCTAAAGTCCATTGCCCCAGTAATGGCCTTGAACTTGGCAAAAGCAGGTATTACCCACTGATTAGGACACTGAGACTTGGAGATGACAGTCAATTACCTGGTTCAACACAACGTTTCTCTGGTTCAGTGGGCACAATCCTTATGTACCAGGGGTACAGAAACTAGTGGTAAAAATGTATTACTACATGACAGAGAAAAAAGGACATAGAAAAGCAAAGTGTCTTGAAGATGTCAGGAGTGGCTATACATAAACAGAACAGAACACACAGCCTTAAGTAGCAAAGGTTTGGAGTCAGAACTCACCATGTACTGCACAGCTGTGCAGCACCTGGCACAGCAGCGCCCCATAATCATTGAGGCCGAAAGACTTGTGGTAATTCTTCCTGTTCTTGGGTTTCTTCCTATCTCTTACCTACTTTCTTCTCCTTTTCCTTCTCACATTACACTCTGCTCTTGTTCTCCTACTCAAAATCTCATTTTCAGTAGAGAAGGACATCTTTATTTTACTAATTCTGCAAATGGTTGTGGGTTTTGTTGCATTTTTAAAATGAAAACTGAAAGATAACATCCTGATGTATCAATGTCACTTGCCTAAAAGGCCTTCCAGTTTATTAAGGACTTTAACAAGACTTACAGAAACCTTGACACAAGCACAGCAGTGTGTTTCAGAGAATTACTCCCTGCTTAATTTTTTCAGTAACGTTACTATTGGCTGTTTACATTCTGAAATTGGGCCAGCAGGTAACAGCAGGTAACCATCACAAAACAGGATCTCAATGGTTCCATGACAGAAGGATGATGCTGACTGAAATGGAAACTGGAGCAAATACACAGCAGTAACTGGATACTGCCTCTTTTTTTTTTCCTGGCCCAGTGAGCCCAACTGAGTGCAGTGCTGAAAAGACCATTTTAAAAAGATGACCTGCATGACTATTTGAGATCACTAGCCATAATGAAAAGAGGCAGAAAGACACCTCATTATTATTCTGACCTACACTTGTTCCTTTTGTTTACTGTAGTAGAAGTTTTTCAATTTAACGTTATTGTCTTTAATCATAACTAGACTTAGATGTTATGACACACTGCTCAAGAGAACCAAGTGTGGTAATTTTATTTACCTCCAACTCTTCCTTGCCAAATTCCGGTTTTGCTACACTACCAGGTATTTTTACATATATGTGCTTGAGGGGTTTTTATATGTATGTATGGATTAATGTATGTATCTGTCTGTATCTAAGCTACTTATTATTAGCTGCTTCTGATAACTGTTCACAACACAACCTGGAGTTTAACATTAGCCTACCACTGCAACCAGTGTTTCATTTTTGAGCTCTGGGCCAAAGCCTATGAGCCTTTAGTGAAGCTTGCCTATTCCCTACTACATGAAAACTTCAGAATTTGTTTACACAGTGTTTTGTCCACACATCTAGGAACATGACTATACAATAAAATTATTTCTTGTCAAGATAAAGCACAATGCTCAGAAAATAGAATCATCTCCCCCACAGTTGCATAATCTGCTAAATACTAACAGAAACCCACAACTGTGTTCACAATGATACACAGTGTTTAACAGGCTTTGCTTGTTGGCATAAAAGATTCAGTGGAAAAAGAATCAGCATCTATATTCCTTTCCCCCCCTTCTCACTGTACTTTCAGAAGTATTCGAATCTAGAAAGAAAAAACTGAGGAAATTTTGCTCTGCTTCAAAAATGAATCAGAAAGACGTCTAATAATATGACAGTACTTTGAACTTGGTGCTCTTGTACCTCTGTTAAAACGTAAAAGTTAGGGGTCTCACAGATGTACTGGTGGAACTACACATTACAAAATACTGGAGAACATATATAGAGAATGTAATTGTTGTACTGTGAGGCATCACAGGCAATTAAGGGCAACAACTATTAAACTAAAAATAACATAGCTAACTTCAGATAAGGATTTAATTTTTGCATTTATAACATTCTGGATTAGTGTTTTCCCTTGCACATGAAGCCCTTCTAGGACCTAAGAGCAAGGAAACAAACCTAGCATCCTACTTCACCAGCTTTACTGAATGAAAAAACAGTCATTTTCAAAAGGAAATCACCTTTTTCTATTTAATATTTGGTGCTATTTATGTAACATTCTTAAAGATGCATTTTGAGGAGATTCTTTTGAGACAAAGCGGTTTAGTAGATGTAGCAGAGCATCTCCATCTCACTTTTTTTTCATCTTAGTGATTCTAGCTGCCCCCCAAAACAACAGACTGTCACATTAGAACTTATTTTACCAGTCATTCTTCCAGACTGCAACAACTTCACAAAATTTTATTGAAAACCGTTTTTAAAAGAACAGGAAGAGGGAATATTTTTGAATGCATTATTTCTTCCCTACCTGCTTAACTAACACGTTTTTCATTACAACCATAGGAGAAAGCCCAGGGAAGGAGCTGCTCGTGGTCCTCGGGCATTGCCAAGGCCCATCCTCTGCATTCCAGCACAAGGCGTTCAGCACGTCCTCAGAGTCCGTCTGCTCCATTGCACTCGGGCACTCGGAACTTCCATCTGCCAGATGTACAATTTGGCTGTTAGTTGTTTCACATGCAACATGCTTGTTACTTCCTTTCAGTTCTGCTTCCTTTCAACCAAGTCACAAAGAACAATGAAGTTAAGTTCTGTAATATCAACAAAATTAGAGCTGCTGTGACAGCTGTCAAACAGTCTTTAATAAAAGGCTTTATAATTCAGGTCAGTTCACACAGCCACATCATCTCCCCCAAAAAATCTATTACTTTTTGTTCTTTTGTGTTCAATCTCCAAGGGACTGCATATTATCATGAAGGTTGCTCTAAAAAACTGGTATGGGAAAGAACTACAAGCTCCAGCATTGCCAGATCTGTGGTTTGTGCTGCAGGCATTTTGTGTTTCTAAAGTTTCTGTCTGAAAACCCAGTACAGCAGACATCTCACAAAAGCTTTTTTTCCTCTCCTTTAAAGGCCATTTTTGCACAGTTTTGTTAAGTATCAAAATGGCACACTGTGTGTCTGCATTTTACTGATGTTATAACAATTTCTGGTTTATCAGGCTCTACTGGCAATCTGGTCAGACCATAAGAGACTTGAAGTAGCATAATCCAACAGCTCATGCATCACTGCAAAGGATGAAAGTAGTTTTGCCATCCTCACTTCTAGACTGTGTAGTCTGAGATTCTTCCATTAATTTCTTTATTAGTCATATTTTAAATTCCCATGCCATTCAAATTCACAGGATGAACTTTATAGCTAGAGAAAGTTCCACCTCAAAAGACTTTGGTGGTAGGATGATACAGATGAAACCCATCTTGAATAGAAAGGCCCCCCAAGGTAATGAGACACAAACTGTAAGGGGTTAGTCAGATTTGTTAAACGTCACCAATATCCTGAGCAGGATAACATACAAAACAGTTAACAGTGTTTTTCTAAACCTGAATATCCAGAGTCCTTGTCAGACTCAGCTGCCGCCATGCTGAAGCGATGGTTGAAGCTCTTCATTTCCATAACTTTGCCCAATAGTTCCTCAAGGGTCTCAATAGATGGCTGTTTTGTCTGGGGCCTTCCATCCTGCCACGGGCAGTTCTCAATGCCTTCTCCATTGAAGAACTACAAAAACAGTTAACAACAAAGAAGGATTTTCTCTGAATCTAAAGAAAGCTCCACCAGTGTAAGACAACAATGGTTGCCGTGTTTGTCAATAAGGAAATCAGGTTATGAAAGGTTTGCTGTACCCGTCAAGCAATCTGCAGAATTCTATTAAACTCCCTGCCTCACATTTGCTATGTTTATCACACATTTAGAATAGAAAACAAAACTGCCAATAAAAAAGTTTATTCCCTGCAAAACTCTCTAAACTAGGCATGTTTAATAACATTAGAGAGTAGAAAAGATAGGCAGCAATTCTCTGCATTGACTGACACTTTGTAGAATCTTCTGAACTAAAGTTTAACAACTGCCTTTGGATGATTTTTTAAGTTTCAGGAAAGTTTCCATTAACCAATCTTTCAGTCCCTGCACCAGCTTCAAGAGAATAGTATCACAGTAGGCATGGCTTTGAATCTGTTAGGCTAGGTTGAAGATGCCAAAACATCTACTGCACAGGAAGGAAGAAGCTAACTGAAATAAAAATATGGTATATATTTTAATTTTTAAAAAAAACCTTTATTGAACGCCATCAATTAATCAAGGGTATTTTAGAAGTACTGAAGACACAGATGCAGCTGAAGGAGCAGAGTGCACCCATCTTACTCAGCTCCTAGGCTAAGCAAGGCAGAGCACAGAGCACGGCGCAGCCAATCTTACTCAATTGCCTGAAGCAGGACCATTTCCTATTTAAAATTTCTGAGTAAAGCACAGAGTAGATTCACCTGGAGAACACAGTGCATCAGTAATTTCTAACACCATTATGAATTCTGTCAGACAAGGCAGACATTCCTCACTGCACACACAAAACTTGGGGAAATGGGAACACCATTTCTAGATCCGCTAAAAATGTACTGCCCAGATCTATGAAGTTCAGCAACACGGGTAACCAAGATAAAACAGCAGATACAAAGTGTATGGTTGTTATCTGTAATTAAAATAATGTCCCTCTGAGTCTAGTGGGATAGGTTTGTATCTCCTTTTATACTGCCAGTGAGTTAACCAGGACACCTTAGGAAATACCTCAAAATATTGAAAGAATGAAACACACACCAAAAACTAATGTATTAGACATGTTTCTTCAGTCTCAAAAAGCAAAACAAACTAAAAACTAAAGGCTATTCATAAACAACATTTATTTCAAGAATTAAAAGTTACTCAGACCATATTTATCTTCCAAAAACTTTGTTGTCCCAAGGACTGAATCCCAAAACAGAACAGCTGTGCTGAGTGAAGCCCATACAACAAATACAGCTGAACCTGCAAAGCTGTGGGTTTGTTAACACAGTCTGTTTCTCTCTCAAGAGCAAAGGAAGTCATCAGAGAAAAGAAACTTTAACTGATTAATGAAAATGCTAAAGAAAGACATACTGCTGGAAAGTGCAACATACAACATACCTGCAGAGCACTCCTAGGCCTTAGAAATGCCCTCCTCTTCCTGCACTCAGAATGAAAACACTGAAAGGCTGAAACTAAAAGCTATGACAATCAGAAAAATGTAGCAATATTATGACTCCCTATGCTACATACTTGTCACAACCTTCAGCTGCTTCCAGAGGGTAGGCAGCCTCTAGTAAGACAAAGTTTCTGCTTCTCCGAAAGAAGGTAACTGAGAGTTTGGCTAACAGAAAACTGACAGAATGAAGTGCAGAAATTATTTCTAATGTTATTTGTAGAAATTATTTTCCTATAATCACTTGAAGTTATGCCTCATGCTAAAGCTTTATGTTTAAGTCACAAAACCAGGAACTCAGTGGTCTGCATGAGAGTGTGGCCAGCAGCCCAGCAGCAGCAAGGCAAGCTGCTTCAAATGAGGCTGTAGCAGACATTCTGAACAATTTACCCTGCAACACAGGGTAGCTTTCTTCTTAAGGTCCTGCCAACTGGTTATCTGAACTGCGCTGCAAAATCTCAAGCCTTGGCACCTCCGGTAAAGAATTATGCAATGCTAAGATGACCATCAATGTAACTACAGGAACGATGGAATAATGGTGAGCAGAAGAGAATCTCCCCAAGTAGCTACTTGCACTGCTTTTACTTTCTGTTTTCAGTCACACCTGCCCGCCTGCTAACAGGTATGGAGCAAACGTGATTACATAAGAGCAACCGAGATGCCATCTCTGGAACGAAGATGTGCTTTAAGTCCCAACCCATGCTTTCATTACTTAGTCCTTTACGAAACACCACAAACCAAAACTAGAAACAAGGAGGGATAGAAATAAGCAAAAAATGAACACCTCATCAGCCAGCTTGGCACGAAGGGAAGCTTTAGGAAGGGCTGGCACACCTTCTTCTACGGAACCATAACAAAACCACCACCGTAAATAAACCAACCAGACGCGACGCTCTCCCGAGACGCGGGCGCGGGATCCCTCCTGCCCATCCCCGGGCCAGAGCCGCCTCCCGGCCGGGCGGGCGGGAC
>JAOXXN010000065.1:41716612-41749351 GCA_026770055.1 Myrmophylax atrothorax | reverse complement strand
TGCCATGATCTGGTAAAGGGACTGGAGTTGGACCAAGGGTTGGACTTGATGATCTCGGAGGTCTTTTCCGACCCAATTGATTCTGTGATTCTATGATTCTGTAAGTCTTGTATAAGAGTATATCAGTATCAATTAGAACATGCTTCTGTTCTGGAGTAATTTATGGCCCTTGCAGAAGTCCATAATTACTGTTTGCAACCTCTAGTCACAGAGAAACTAAAACCCAGTTTTTATTTCAAGTGATATAGCAGAATGGACAGAAGACACCAATTGGATTCCTAATTTACATGCAAGGCTGCTTTCCGTTGTACTGAATTCATGAAGAGCTACTGGGGTCTCACCACTCTTGAAAATGGGGCCACTTGTTTGCTTATCTTTGGGAAAATAATGGATTTTCTATGAAATGTTCTGACAGTAATCATCTTCCAGATTGTATTGATTTAACAAAAGGGAAACCTTTAGGGAAAATCTGTCAATATTACTGAAAAATTAACTGAAAAATGGTGCAGTTTATTAGTAAATATAATGTTAATTAGTACAGTACAAAACTAAAAATAAACTTGAAATAAATAAAATGCAGTGGTGTTCCATGTTGCTTGGGGGGAGGTTTGTTTCTTTGTTGTTGTTTTAATTTAAATATAGTCATTGGTTTTGGTCAAAACTTTTGAAATCTTGGAATTTCCTGGAAGGTAGAAATACTCTCCTTCTTGTATTAAAATTAATATAGCCTTCTAAATTTCCAGCTTTCCAGAACAGTTTTGATGTTTTTATCGAATTTCTCAAGTGCAATTGTTATGGTGGTCAGATGAAATGGAGGATTGCATAGTGGGAATAGGAATGCCTGAAAAATGTATATTTCTGATCCCAAGATATTTTATGTAATTGGATTTGTGATACCCTGCTGTAATATTGTTTTCCTTTGTAGTGTTGCTGCACGGAAGGAAATAGCATTGATATTAAATGCTTGTATGTTCCTGCAGACCTAAGAAAGAAACCTGTAATGGCATATCAGAAATGACAAGCATACTCAGGCTGTCACACTCTGGTCCAGCTCTGCTATGCCAACAAATAAACTGCTTCAGTAGGGCAAAAGCAAAGGGTACTAAGAACAGTAGAATATTTACCAGATGTCATGGCATTTGTGGCTTCAGGACTAGCCCTGTGTAGATATAATACTGAATTAGATTCTTTCAGTTTTGCCAAGAGCAGGAAAAATCACATCCAGTCAGGGAAGACAGTTTTCAGGTTTTTTAAGGACATTCTCCACATGATGGCAGTAAAAAACCTCTGAAATTCAGAGGTGGCTTATGTTTCACCTTCAAAAGCCAAAGAGAAAAAACAAGTCAAGATGAAGAACTGAGTATGTGACTAAGCTTTTACATTTCCCATTTTTCTCCTGGTAGTCCTTAAATTCCCCGGGTAGTTTTCCAGACAGCAAGGCTACACAAAGCTTGGCACAAGGAGAATAGGTCACCTGTCACATTATACTGGGGCACAGTGTCACTCACAGGCATGCCTTCAAAAGATATTTTTGGTTTCTTATGCTGTGTATTAACGTGCACAGGGAGATGATAAGGAAAAAAGACGCTTTTAATCCCTATGCGAAAACTTGTCCCTGCCCAAAGAACTTCAGGACTGCAGCTCATCACTTCAAGCCACATAACAGAGAGCCCTTGGACAAGGACCCAGTTTGCCCCATCTGGGCATTTGACCAACTTGGTTTGATCGCTGTAACAATGCCAGACAGAGATTAGTTGTGGAATGAGTTTGCAGTTGAGACTCAGCCTGTCTAGAGTGCTTGTATATCTTGGTGTATGGAAGCACTTAGAGAGGAGTGTATTTAAAGAACCCAGAAGCAGCTGTGTGGCTAAAATTAAAATGCGTTTTTCTTGTATTGTTTTTTCTTGGTTTCCTGTTGCACACTCTGGGCCTGTCTTATGAGAGCAAATGGGCAAAGGAAAGGGATGAGTCAAAGGGATGAAAATCGATCCTAGAAATTCCTGCTTTGCTTTTTACAGCTTGGATGCACCAGATATTTGACATGAAAAGGCCTGTGGCTAAAACAGTCTTTGAAAGTGTGCTCTTTATATTCATATGCCTTTCATTCCATTCTTCAGTCATTTAGCCCATAGATTTCCTTTTTGTGTGTGTGCAGGCACTGCTGCTCTGTACCTTTCTTCCCAGCTTTCCTCCCCAGAACACAGGTCTAATTCTACAATGCCTAACACCAAAAGTACTATAGCTGATCAAGACGTTTGTAAAAATACCTAATGTGAGTGGCAGAAAAATACCAATGTGTAAATGAAAGCATAAGGTAGAAAATAAAGAACAAGATCTCTGAGAAAGCAAAATTAAAAATATAAACAAAGTTAGTTTATAATCAGTGGAGCAATTGTTCCTTTAGCAGAAAGGCAGTTTTCTTTGACTCTATTACTTAGAAGTCTTAGCATACAAGACATTTAGCAATAAATTTATACTCAGATGCTTCTGACATGGGGAATTATTAGCCCAGAACAGCACATAGGGATTTAAGGAAATAGATTTAAAAACTTGGTCAAGGTCATATAGGAAGTCTGTGGCAGAGTCAACAAAACATAATGGTGAGGGCAGTTCCTGTTCACCACTTCCCTCTTGGATCATGTGCCTCACTGAGGTTGTAGGGCCTTGCTGTCAGACCAAGAACTCGCTTCGTCTGATGCCCTCAAAGCTGCTTTGGAACTAAACACAGTAAGTTACAGCCAGCTTGGGATACGATTCCATATGATCTTTTAGCAAAGGAAAAAGACATTTTTAACTGTCATAGTGAATGTAAAGGAGCTAATCAAAGCACAACTGCACTCCAAACCAACATATCTACTCATTCCATTTGCTTAAAATTCCAAATATATGTTAATCCATGCATCTTTCCTAAAGAGTAGAAATACTATTAAGGAGTGAGGCCAGCCTACCTTGCCATTGATAAATGGGAAAGTAGAAGTTACAGGTGTCAACTCCCCAGTTTTTGAAACCATAAATTGATCAGAAGTAATAAATAGAATTTCATGTAGCTCATCTATATTTTCAGAAGGGATTACATTCTTTGTGGACATTTCTGTTCGTGACAAGGAGAGTTACACTCTGTAGCGTGAACCCTCAAGTCAGCAGCACTGAAAGTGTCACATTATCAGTTTGAACTGTCAGGGTCTACGTTTGAAAAAATGAGGCCTAAAATCCAGGGAGTGGTTAACAAGAGCCTGAATAAAACAACAAAACTGGAACTATTACTTGTCTAATTCAGCCTTCTGCATCAGCAATCATTTTGGCCACTATTTTGGGTATTGGGGTGACAGATTCAGGAGTGGTAGCCTCATTAAATGTTGCTAGAGACTGTGGCCTTCTTTGTCTTTTTTCCTTTTTTGCAGCTCTGGTATTCTCATACATTTTCTGCAAGAAGAAAATATGGTGGTTACATTTTCTGGTTTGTTTTTCCTCTTCAGAAGTAGTTCAGTTGTGAATGACCCTGTCTGATGAGTAAGAGAAGTTCAGTGTGTAGTTTTGGTGCTACAAAAGGGCCCATTGGAAATTTCAATGCATGTTTCCCAAGTCCTCGGAAAGGTCATTGAAGGTCTCCATTACATGCAGTTTAGACCCTGCTACAATTTTCTCATACAATTTAATCTGCTGCCTGTATGGCCTCCAGTGTACCAGCAACTGACAATCTCCAGTCGTTGGAATTGATTTCCTGAAATTGTGAAAGGCCTGCTTGGCCTCCAGATGACAGATGTGTGCTGGAGCTCTCAGTGCTGCTGCTCCACAGAGATGAGAGAAAATTTGCCTCATTTCAGCATTTTCTGAAAGCTTTTAAATCTTGTAGTGATTTTAGGGAGAAAGTTATCACCAAGTTACAAGCATCACTCTAAGTGGCCATCATTAAAAATCCTTTGCTTTCTGTAGCATTTATCATCTAGGGACCTTTAGGGGTTTATAAATATTCTCTAAGACGAACATCTCACGGATTTGCAAACTCTTGTCAGAGTCATTTTGCAGCTCAGGAACAAAAAATTAAAGAATAGATAAATGAGTTGCCCAAGCTCACACACCAGGGCAGTGTCACCACTAGAAAAACAGTTTTTTAATCTTAAAGTTTACTTCAAGCAGTTAATGTGCCTTCGTGCTATAACTCTCCTGTCTTCACTAGAACCATACATGTACTTAATTAAAACACATGAAAAGGACATGTTCTTTTTAGCAAACACAATAGCTGCAAAAGTAGGAAAGTGAGAAAATAACTTGAGATTTCTAACCTATTTTCCAGTTTTAAGGCCAAATATTCCTCACATTCATCTTCTGTATATAGCAAATTCTCCTAAATCTGGAGTATAGGTGCCATTTTCTTCCTCTTATAGTATATAGAAGTAAGTCCCAAATCTCAGACTGAAGGTCAGCAATAAAAACCCACATGGTGAATGTACATTGGGAGAAGTTTTAGGTTTTCATTGAAAAATATTCATGTAAAGAGTTTCATGAGAATGGGTGTTAGTTTTTTGCTTTGATGACAGGCTAAGCAGGCAATATGAAGCCTGAATGATCTGCTTTCCTTCCCAATCTAGAAATGTCTCTTTAAATATAAAAATCAGCAATAGAAAATAGTAATAGAAAAGCCAGGATTTTTACTACGAAAATCCAGCTCAACTAACATAATACTAGCTTGTTAGAATGGCTCATTTAACCAAAACATAAGGGCACATATGGTGGCTTTTCCAGAAAGATGATATATACACCTATTACGAGAACAGGGTGATTTCTGTTGAAATCCCAAGCCAGAAGTATCTGCTGTATAAGGCTTAAGTTTTGGCTTTTTTGGGGTGGCACTTTTTTGGCGTGTTTTTCTTTTTTTGAGAAATTTAGCCAAATCTTCTAAGGCATGGAACTTTGTAAAACCAGTGAAAACAGTTTAGGTAGACTTCAGTTGGAAAGGAATATAACAGCTTACTGTGAGAGAGCAAAATACATATATAAATATTTTGTGACAGCCTTGATACAGAAAGTAGGGGAAGCAACTAGAGAGGTTAGAATAGCATCCTTGTGCTAAGTAGGATATGGATGAGAACATGAGAATGGAAGAGAACTTGTGGGAATATGAAATGAAAGTATCCATGATCCTTTGGAAGAAGAGGAGGAAGAACAGTAAAACAGGAAACAAAGGATTTCAAGAAAGCAGACTTCAACAAACTCAGGATACTGGGAGATCACATGTCATGGAAGAGAAGTTTAAAGGAATAAAGGAATTAAGCACTTCCTGATGAAAAACATGCTATTCAGAATTTAGTGATCCAAATGCAAGGAAAGAATAGCAACTGTATAGTAAGAAATCATCTGGTTAAATCATATGCATTGACCTGAAACACCTGAAATAGTCATACAGGAAATGAAAATTATGTGAGATTACTAAAATCAGTATAAAGGAATGCCTAAGTATGTGGGGACAGAAATCAAAAAGAACAAGACACAGAAGAAGTTATAATTAAGAGAAACAAGAAACCTTTTATAAGTGACCAGTTTAAAAAATCTGTTTCTATAAAGAACATTACGGTTTATGACTATTGAGTTTCTACTTGAATTCTGTAAGGAATAAGAGAAAGACTAAGAAACTATTCAATAGTCAGTTGAGAGCAAGTAATGTCTTAGATCAATTTAATACATTTCTTGTTTCAGTATTCACTAAAGAGTCTACTGTAATCACTGGGCTAATACAATTATTATGAAAAACAAAGGACCATGATCTTGCAGACTAATAAAATGGACTCTAGCTTATTTAGAGCACTGGCCAAAGCTATTTAAAGCTGTCAGCAGGCATCTCTGATAACATGGAGTTGCTTACTAAGGCTCTAAGAAAAAGATTGAAAAAGGAAAAGTGTAAAAAAGAAGCAGCCAGGGTATTTTTCATCAGTCACTTTAACTTCAATCTCTAAAAAATGCTAGAACAAGTAAAATGGACAAATAACCAAGTAAGTTATATGTAAATATCTGGAAGATAGCAAAGAAATGGATTACAGACAGAATGGATCTATTGAGAGCTGCCCACATCAAATCAATCTGTATCCTTCTGCTTTGGGCTAACAGAGCCGTGAACAGAAGAGCAGTAACAGAGGTTGCGTATCTTGACTTTAGCAGGGTTTCTTACCACCTTTACATGTCATGTATTCATGCCACACTTTTCTAAGCAAAGCAGAAAAACTTGATATGAACATCATGATGGTAAGACTAGTGCAGAATTATTCAGAAAGCATAATCAGATGATCATTAGCAGTAGCTGTGGTAGCAAAACAGCAAAAGTAATCAGTACTTTCAGATTGGAGGGATGTATTGGGTGGGTTGGACGAGCACCTCTCCTGTGTTTCACGCTATTTGGTACTTTCAGTAGTGGCTGGGGATGGAGTACAGAGTATGGTTATTCCATTTACAGATGGCAGTAGGCTGACCACAGGGAGTTGGAAGGACAGAATTCAAATTTTAAATGGTCTTGGCCAGTTGGAGCAGCAATCTAGAAAACTGGAAGCAGTTCAATATGAAGAAATTAGAAGTTTCATGTTTAGGTGGGATTAAAGAGCTTTAACAGCTTGGAATAGGAAACAACTGGTTAGTCCATTAGAAAAGGATTTGGGGGGTAGAGTACATCTCTCTTGGATGCACAACCAGAGATGTAGCCTGTAAGATACAGGTACTCAGCATCAGTATGGTCTCACCTAGGTCATTGTTGTTAGCATTTACACTTCACAGAGGAGGTGAGTTAGCTGGAGTGAGTCCAAAGGAGAACAGTAAGAGTGTTCATGATTTATGGGGAAATTTTGACTAACTGGTGGTGTTTAGTCTATAGGAAAAGTCTGAGGCAAAATATGTCTTCAGATATGTCTTCTAAGCCACTCCAGAGAGAAGGAGAATCATATTTCTCTACATTCAGCATGGATAGGTTGAGAAATAAGAGGTTTAAAATATAGCTACAGAAATTCAGGCTAGATATTGGGAGGAGTAGGCATAGAAATAATGAAGCACTGGCATATTTTGTGAAGAGATGATGTCAAATCTCTGTTACTGGAGTTCATTATGTTCAGACTACCTGTGCTCAGAAATGTTACTGGTACTTCTGGCCTGCATCAGGACAGTAGATAGATGAGATGAACTTTCAAGGTCCTTTTCAGTGGCATCTTCTGTCAGAAGTTTGCCCTTCTCCAACCTTGGCCACCCCAATCTTGTGTATATGTCAAACACTCCAGACCACAGTGATGGCAACCACATGGTTTGCACCAATATTCATTTCAATAACATTTTGTTAAAAAGAAAACATGTATTCTGATTTTTATAATACAAATGTTGCAAAGAGTTTCTCTGTACCCATGTAAAGTTGTGGGCAAAACTATTAGGCTTATATGCAGTAGACATTTCAAGCAAAAATAACTTCCATGTTTTCACTGCAAAAGTCACCATCAGCTATAAGCCATCTTCATTTTTCCTTTTCAAATGCTTTCCCGCCACAAGCTTTTTAACACACTGTACTGGGAGCTTCAAACCGACTCCCAATTTAGTCAGAAATGTTTGGCTCCTCCTAACAAAATTCTGAAAGTCATACCTGTGGTTCAGGTAGAAACTGCAATGTCTGTGTAAAGCATCTTCTCACCAAAGGCACCTTCTCAGAAGACCATAGCAGAACTCTGCTCACAAAATGAGAACGTGGAGTGTTATTCTTATAGCCCAGTAACATGGGGGTAAGTCACAAAACAGTGTATGTGAACCATTCAATAGAAAACTAGTTTCAGACCACCAGTGACTTGAAAAATCAGGATTCCTTTGTAGAAAGAAAGCTACCAAATAATATACTTCCCAGAAGTTATGTCTTGTTTCACTATTATTTCTATGTCCATTTTTGTATATGAAATCTTTGTCAAATATGTCTTGTAGAACTATAAAATACTCTTTGTACAGAACTGGAAGCCTTATGGATGGAATTCTTGATATTCTTGATGGTCACAGAACAGGGATGGAGCTAAATGTTAGATACGGTGAAGGATAAAGTAGGTAACAGTATCATGTAATCAAGGATGGATTTGGTCTGCTAGAAATTAATGGGAGATAAGTCATTGAAGAACATGATTAACACATCTTATTTCCATTCTTTACAGTGTTGAATTCAAGAAGTGGTTATATCTATATTATTTTTAATAAATGGGAAAGTTTATTATTAATACAACAAATAGATAACTTAGAAGTAGTTATTACTAAAATTCCATGTATATTAACCTGGGTTGAGAAAGGGAATACTGAAAGATTTAGTGGGAAAAAATGACTGGAAAGACCGAAGTTATGAAAACAGCTCATTTTTCTGAAGTAAAATGTAAGCATTGGCAAGAGTTGCTAAATCACAAGATAAAAAGAATTCACACTTATTTCAAAAAGAAAATGAGTTTCTTCAGAGCCTCCACATCAAATGAATGAAGCTTTGTCTGTTGAAGTGGAAGAGAAAACATGGGTTTGATGATCTTCCAAGTGAGACATCTTCAGTGTCATTGAAAGTTATCCACAATGAAAATGTAATTCCCTACTCTGAGCCTTCCAGCAGCTCTTCAGCTGCAAACTCCTTTCAGAGCATTTTGAGTTCATCTTTGAAAACCACAATATGACAGATCAATTGGTGACTGCACCTTAAAATATAAAGGAAGAAAAAAAGGAAATGAAGGCAAAGACTTCAACCTGATAGAAAGTTGCAACCTTCTTTTCTTCTGAAAACATCACCTTCAGTGTCGCACAAAATGAGCAATTTGGAAGTCATTGAAGCACTTTGCCCTGAATACTCTCATTCAGACAGATTTAAATTTGTGGTTTCATATTAGATACTGCAAGTGAAGAGACAGAGGAAAAAAAAAAATTGAAGGAACAACTAAAAGAATCAACGTTGACATTAAAGCAGATGGTTCGTTGCACATGAGAAATGATGCAGTAACGGATACAGGAATCCATAGAGAAAAACAAGTTTCTACTTAATGCTTTTGATTTTGTTTCTGAAAAGCAAAGACTACGGAGTCCAGGTTGGTATAGATGTTGCCTACCAGTTCAAAAGAAAAGCAGACAGTATTTTAATTTGTTCTAGTGGTGGAAATAAAGAAAATAAAGCTATTTGCATTAAAAATAATTTTAAACATTTCCACGGTAGGTGTTCAATATGTATTGAAAATATAGTTATGAAATAATATAGCATCTGATACCATCATATGGAATATTTTGGGGGTTCAAATACTTTCCTGCAACCACAGATCTCATGTTTGCTTGATCAAAAGAAGAGGATTGGTGCTGCACCTTCCCAACAGCATTCAGAGGAACTCTGTGGAAATTTTTTGACCTGATTTTTATTTACAGTAAGATAATACCATGCATTGCATGAAGTGACCTAAACACACCTCTAAGTCCATTTTACAGCATCCAAGCAGTCTTATGTCACGGTTTTGTCAAAGGAAATCAGATCTAAAAAGTCTCAATGCTTTCATAAAAAAATTACACAGGCTTTCAAATTGTATTGAGCCCAAAGTGAGCTGTGGTCCAAACACAACAGACTTGACTGGTTTTGTTTTACAGAGATGTTACATTTACAAAAGCTATTACGTTGTGGGTTTGGGGGATAGAAAGTTCATGGACATGCAAGTCTGCAGCCACAGTCACAGTAAAAAACTGGCACAGCTAATTAGCAGCTAGAACTGCACGGGGAGAAAAAAGGGTTCTTGATTATTATTAGGGTATTTATAATTTGAAATGTTATTTAGCCAGCATCATTGATTATTCATTCAATTGCCAGATTTTGGTCTAAATTAGGAAAAAGAAGCAGAAATGTGGTAGGTAGGCTCTAAGCCTTCTTCTTTCTTTTAACACTAACAGACTTTGTACATGACATATATGGGAAGAAGTTATGCCATAATTTATGTCAAAGTAGTAAAATTTTGGAGTTAAATCACAGTGGATAGATACCCAAATTATGACAGATGTCAGTTTTGCAGAAGATATACAATTTTGTTCAGCAAGCTCAGTATGTATCTCTGGAGATTCCATTTTATTTGGTTGAACATTTAATCTCTGAAAAATGGTTTTTAAATATTCTGGAATGGCTTGACAGAATCCAGCTGCCAAATGTCCCTGAGCATTCTCTGTCTCTACTGATCTTCTCTCACCCTGATGGATCGCCTCTCTAAAGGGAGCAAAAATGTTCCGTTTCCAAAAGCTCTCTGAACAGACTGGCATGGACCATGACTTTCCCAGGCATTGTTATTCGGAAGTGCCAGGATACCAAGTGAGGAAACTGGCAAGGCCTTTCTCCTTGTATCTTAAACCTGCTTCTTCTTGCTAAGAGGGGAATGGAGGAGAGAGAGAGAAACTACCTGGCTTACAAAGGAATGAGGAGAAAAGGGAGGTCGTGGGTCAGGTAGGGGTACAATATTTGTCACAACATGAGAAGCACACCACCAGCTAGGATCAGTAAAGAGAAGAGGAGGAAAAGAAATTCCTTAATTAGCAGAATGTGTAAATAAATCTGAGTCCTGGTGTTCTTTTGCTATCAAAAATATATCTGATATCTACTAGCTAAGTGCATGTTATTCACTTCTGCGCTCTGACCTATATTGCATTTATACTGGTGATTTTATTAGTGCAGTCTGACTCTGACAGCAGCTTGTACTCTGAATTGAAAGATTATATAGAATCAACAGAGTTATTACATAGATCAACAGAGGTCCATAGGATGGAATTTGCATTCACTCCTAATTAATTATTTATTCCATGAAACAGAAGAGCAGTAAGGTTATGATTACATTCTAGAAGGTAAGCAGACTGTCCCAGGTAATTATAGATCTGTTAGTCTGGCATCAATCCATGCCGACACAGTGGAAAGTTATTAAGAATTTATTTTTTAAAAAAATAATTAAGTAGTAGAAATAAAGGGAACACCAGTCAAAGTAGATTTACAGAAAATCAGTATAGTCAGTCTGATTGACATTTATATGTTTACTAATTTATAGAGACAATATAAACAAATTCTTACTAGGCAGTTGAACTGGGCCTAACAAAAAAGACTCTAATTCAAGAATGAACCTTAACAAGGCACTTGCTGCATTGATTGAAGAACTTGGAACACAAAAAAAGTAGTTGTTATTAGGGAGTCACCATGAATGGAGTTTGTTTTGCCACAGGAATTGACACTAATGTTGTCAGCTGGCTAGTGAAAGACTATCCTATTCAGTATTTATTTTAATAAATAAAAGATACTAAATATATTTGATAACATTTTTGGATAATATGAAAATAGTAGAAATAGTAAATACTCAGTGAAGCCAGGGCAGTGTTAGAGGGAGCATGTGGACTGGTGGATGGAGTTATGCCCATTCAAAGAATGTTATATTTTAACACATCCAAAAGCAGCATATTTAGGGGCAGAAAACATACTGTCTGTTCATCTATAGGAAGAGGGGTTGTTTCCTGGAAACAGTGATTTGGAAAAGACTCCAAGGTCACAGTGGACAAATGTCAACATGGGTTCCTACTGTAATGATTTAGCAGAAATAGGTAATTTGAATAGGAAATGGACCACTTGAGAAGTCATTTAAATTTTGGATATAGAACTGGCACTGGAATCCTGAATAACTCTGAGGCTTGCATTTTAAAAAGAACAGTAAGCATTTTAAGTGGATAGAAGCCACAGAAATAATCGTGGAGAATTACTTTGTAGTTTGAAAACTGAAGAGTCCAGTCTGTTTAGTTCATATTTTTAAGAGAGAAGGAGAAATTATTCAGAAGTTATTTGATTCCAATGTATAAATGGTTTCCTGTAGAGACAATCCAACATTCTAAAGGCTATTCATTTTAGGGAAGATAGGCATAGTACAATAGCATCCTTTTGTGCTGGAACCTGTATCCAAATAAATTCACATTACAAATAAAACTCATATTTTTAACAGTGATGGAATAAACTACAGAGGAAGGTGGAGATTCTTCATCCCCTAAGATGAAGATTTGAAAGTTTCTCTGAAGAAATATGAAAAACCTTCAAATCAAAACAGGACTGGATTTTTTACACGCATTGGTGAAAAATAAGTTAGTAGCCTTAGTATGAAATAAAATTTAATAAACTGTGATATGCCAGAGTTCCCACTAAAGGATTTTAAAGTCTTTTTTTTTAAGCTATGAATTTAGAGAATAAAAGCACATTTTACTAAAAAGAAAGAATCTCAAAAGATTTTTAAGGTTCTAAGTCACGCATTTAGAAAAGGCAAAAGCAGAATGAGGCTTCCTGGGCAAAATTTCTCCAAACTGTTTTATCTGTGCACTATGAAATAGCCCAATTACATGTTCTTAGATGTTGGAAGTCATGTGGAAAATTGATAATGTGTAAAAGGCAGTGCCTGGGTAGAGCAGTGGTACCATGGAAATATTATGTGATCATGCAATCATAAATTTATTCTAATTAATATACATGAATAAAACTACTGCTGTCATATACAAGCTTGTGAATGCTTGTATCTGCAACATCTGTGAGCCCTTAATGGGAACAGGGAGATCGAAGGGGAATGAGAAAGAAGCCAAGGCAGTTCATAGGGAAAGAGTATCCTAAAGGCAGATCTCTCTGAGATGACTATAGAGTGCTTTAAAAGTATTCTGGAAGAACAATACCTCTTTTGGGGACTGTTTCTGCTTTCAAAAGAATTATTTAGACCAAATTTTTCATTTCCTTTGTCCTGTTCTGGGTTAACTTGGAAGAAATCTTAAAGGGTATTATGTTTAACTAATTGTCAGATTGATCAGTGACCTTGTTTGTCCAACCTGGAGTTGGCTGAGCAGAGCTTGATGGGAGTCTGGAGATGCTGCAGTGAAAGGAAAGAGATGCAATTTCTACAAAACTTTGTACATGGTTCTCCAGTCTCAGGAATGATTGAAAACTGTGATTGAAGAGCTGTGAGAACTCTACATTTTATTTCACATTTCTGTGGGCTGAAAAGGCAGATAGAGGAAATGTCGTAACTCTCCAAATAAAAAGACACTAAGAACTTAATTTTAGTGCATAGGAATGGGTTTTTTTTTTTTGATATATGCTGCCTCAGGAAGAACTTAAATGGGCTTCTCTCATGGAATAGTAATAATAAAAAAAGCAATACAGAATAAGAAGCAAGTACAGCAAGCACCAGTGAATCCACGTGTTCTTCTGTTTTAAGACTATAAACTTGCATTTTACAAAGTATACACTTTCATTGCACAAAACTTGGATGTTCACTTCCCTCTGTAACATCTTTCTTCTCATCCTCCTTTCATGAAATAAGGAATGAAATCAATGTAACAGCTTTTTCTTCACACTAACCGGGAAAATTGCAACAATCTTGGTACCTCTAGTAGGAAGTAGTGGTAGAATTATGCCTTCCTGTGCATGTTTTCCTGATTTCAGTAATAGTCTTCTAATATGACTGAGCCAAATGATGTGCGTGGAGTGTCCTTCATACTCTTTTATATGTTCATCATTTCTTACATCACATTAACCACAGCACTAATGTAAGACACGTATTTCTGTTGGTTTGGTCACCTATTGTATTTAAATACGAAAAGAGGGTTTGTAAGGTAGAATTGTGGTCTTCATGAGCTGAGGATTAGATGGAGAATATAGATAATGCTATTCAAAGGACAAGGATAATATACCCAACAGGAATAATGATGGGGTTATAGAAACTACTATCACCAGTGGGGAAGAATATAGAAGATTTAGAGTTCTTACCTGAGGAAACAGGAAATCTGTATCGTGTGTCAGAAAGCACTGGCACTTGGAACTGCACCTCCACTAGCAAGGATTTTTAATTAATCTTTCACTTCTGGTATGGTACAATGGGATTGGCATGCATGAACAATTGTTTGCTTTTAAAAAGAGAGGATTGTTGTTTTGACTATGATGTTGTGCAAGGTCTTAGAAAATGCTTGAATGGAAGGAGCAGTCAAGATCTTGTAAATAGAGGTAAACAGAAAATGGGATAAAATGTGAGATGTTTTCATCAAAAGTAGACCAGGTCAGATAAAGCTCATCTTTCTTTGAAAGCATAAAGGATTTCTTTAGAAAGTGCAGTGCAGTGGGCTTGATACTTCTGGATTTAAACAAAACATTTGAAACTTTGTTCAAGGGAATCATTATTTAAGCACAAGCAAACAAGGTTTGGAATTAAAAACTGTCTAAAATGTGAGGTATTTTGAACGAGAGGTTATAAAAACATAGGAAATTTATTTATGGTATCTATCAAAGACTTATCTTGGGACTGATTCTTTTTAATATTTCATGTTAGTGGTCCTAATGCTAAACCCAGTTTGTGTTCATGAAATTTGCACATAGCAGAGTGTTAGGAGGTATTACAAATACAGAGGAGAATCTGCCTATGAGACAGGAAGAATGACATGGCTGTCAACAGAATCATCACAACAAGAAAAACATTTAATACTGCAAAGTCATGCATTTAGGGACTTTCTGCTGTGAGCTGGAGGCTCACTGGTCTGCATGGATGCAGGAATTCAGACCTCTGTGTTTATTAAGACAAATTCACTAATGGTATTCCTCAGCCATGAAGAAGGCTTTGCAAATGCCAAACCCACATTTTTCTGTGGTTATTGGAAAATATTGATACAATTAGGACAAAATACTGTTAGATCTTATCTGGATTACTGGTACCAGTCTGACTCTCTGTAGTGGAAAAAAGGTGAATTTAAACTGGAACAAACCCAGAAAAGGTCTCCAAGGACCATTAATGGAATTGTAAGTCTTCTGAGAGGAGATTAAAAGAACATGGCTTGGTTTGGCTGACCAAGATGAAGTTTCAAAGAGGATATTGTTACTTTCTAGAAATACATTTGTGGGTAAATAGCAAGTAGGGAGACGAACAATTAAAGTTAAAAGATAAGATCAGATGGATATGAATTAACCAATAATGCATTTAGACAGGAAGTTAAAAGAAGTTCTTGAGCTATCAGAAAAATGAAGTTCTGGAACTGTCTTCCAGACACAGTAATAGGTGCAAGGAATCTGAATGGCTTACAAGGTGAAGCTTGATGAATTAAGGGCAGTCTAGTGATGGCCATGAAGTTGGAAAATAAAACTTGTGAAATGAGGCTTTGTGCATTTGGTATTCTGTCACTAAAGGAAGATTTGCTTTCCATGTATGGCTGTGTCAGGAGGCGTTTGGAGACTCATGTTTTGTTTGCTGTAAAATTAAGTGAAAGAAAGTGAGGCCACAAAAGTTGGTAATGAGATACAACACCATAGGCAAAAGCTAAATACTGGTGTGGTTTCTGTCCTGAGGATACCAAGCACATCCAGGAAAACAAAATGACTGTCTGCTCAAGGATGTGTTTCAGTATGAGATCCAAGGATTTCTATGGCTGATATTTGCAAGGACAGAGGGCACAGCCCACCCAGACCCACTCATTAGATAAATTTCTTCATCTCTTTCTAGATCATGAGCTTTTAGTAGTAATTGTTGTATTTAATTGTTGCATTTAATTAATGTACCACGTGCTTCTGAGCTTCAAATCATTACCTCAAGAAGAGAAGAAAAAAATTATTCTTTTCTTCTCTCCTTTTTAGTAGTGTAACTTCACTTTTGAAATATTTTTTGTTCTTCCACCTTTGTCTGATGAGATTGGTCATGAGATGAGCTTTGATGGGATTTCGGATTTGGTGCACTGATATAAAGTCAAAAAGAAAATTTTTTTAATGGTCAAGTTGGCAAGAATCTTCTTGAGGGTGCAGGATGGGGTGGAGGGTGCTTTTCCCCATAGTTTGTACATTGTTTCACTTTAGTGTCATATGAATTCATCTCACCTAACAAACCCCCTGTCATTATAGGGGCCTTGGAAGTGACTTCTGGAAGATGCAAAGTGTGGATGTTGTTGTACCCACAGTGCCCTCCGTTCCTGTTCCAGGACTGAACTGACGCATGATATTGATATAATTCAGAAAGTACTATTCTATTGATGAAGTATAAACTCAAATTCTTGTTGTTTGATTTTATTAAAGGGTGGTAGCATCTTTCTCAAGATTTCAATTACAGACTGGGATGAGTTGCCAGCTGACTGACTGCATTCCCTCCAAAGTCTGAACTAGGCCTGAACTGCTGTGTGGTACCGTTATGTGCTTTTCTGCATTTGAATGTTTGGATGCATTTAAATTATGGGACACATAAATATATAATCTTCCTCAGGCTGTCTTGAAGAGAGCAGTTTCTAAGATACATTGTGCTGAGACATTAACATTTATCTTCTTAGATTGTTACTATATTATTATGACTTTACTGTGAAATGTGATACAAACTATAAAAGCATATCCTACCTTTAAAGAGGTTGTAATGATAAAACTCCAAACCAGACAAATAGTAAAGAAAAACGTTAAGCAAAGTAGCTCTCATAGTAATTCAAGACAAATGAGTATTTTTACCTTCAGAAAAGAAAAATGCAGCCCAAATGCCAGGTGTAAGGAAGAATTTAAAAGACATATGAGAGATTTTAATGGGGAAAAAATATTACCCTCTACCCATTTTTTAGTTTTTACAGAGTTCTGGAAGTACCTGAGCTACTTCAGTGGTAATAAAATATTCAGTCTACTTTTAAAAATCTAAAATAAGTTACCATAATATTTCAGATATTTGCATGGAGGTAAATGCTGTATCTATTTATAAATGCTGCTGTGAAGGATACTGAATTTACAATCTAAATCCAATTAAATGAATATATTTATTGGAGACTTTATTTTCAAGTAGCTGCACTAGAGATAAGTATTCAGACCAAACTTTTCTTATGGAAGAAAGGAATTTGTAAAATTGTACGCTATTTAAAAAAAAAAAATCTTAAGGGTAGGTTCCTGAAATTTATTTTAAAGAGATTGGGGTTTTTAGGTGGGTTATCAAATTTGGGACATTTTTTGGCTCCTTGGACCTTTCCCAGTATGGCAGATCCATTCCCAGCATTTATCATTCCAGGAGAGAGAAATCGCTTTTATGTCATTAAGAAAGATGCTGTTATGGGGTATGGTGTGGAAAACCTTCCCATAAAGCTTCTAGAAGGGATACAGCTCTTAGTTTAAGAACTTTGTCTTTCAAGCCTGTCCACTGAAACCTAAAAACCAGACCATCTCCTAAAAGATCACATAGGTGTGGCCAATACAGCTCTTTTCATTGAATCTTTCAAAGGAGAAATTCTCTCATAAAGCAAGACTAGAAAAAGCTGTAGGGAAGACATGGCAGCCCCCTTAGTTCATAGGTGCTTTTTTAGTTTATTCCTCTCTTCCTTGGGAGGAATGTACTCCTTCTCCCCTCTACCCTGATTTGCTATTTTATAGCCTCCCCTACTTAGAAGAGAGTTTTCATCTCCTCTTTCTAGTGGTCTAACAGGGCACAGCTGTTGGTTCAAGCAGCACCAGGGAACTACTTTACTGTTTTCACACAGTGGCAGAGTTTAAATGCAGAGTGAAAGAGGAAGGGTGTTACGTGTGTTATCCCTGACACAGAACTGTTAAGTGGGTTCCAGTGGGCAGGAGTTTAGAGTTTGTCAGATGAGGTGAAGGAGAGCAACTCCTGTCATATGAGCAAAGGCAGAGAAGGTGCTCCAACAATAAATGGATGTGTTCAGTCAACAACCTTGGATCCTGCCTCAAGGACAAAAGCTTCCTGCATCTACTGACTGGATCCTTCACCTATAGCAATGTGCCACTTAACCTTGCCTGGCCAAGATTTCATTGGCTGATGTCTTTGGAGGTCTTTATGAAGGAAATGTGAAATAATCAGTTACTAATGCCTTACCATCTTTAGGAAGCATTTTCTGTGAACTAAATGAGAGCGCAGGAAAATGAGTCCTTTATGTAAGGAAAGTCAAAGACAATGTTATGTCACTGAATTTCTGAAACCTATAGATTCCATCTTGCTGTCATAAACTCCTCAGAGGCAAGGGCCCAGCTTTTGAAACTTTGCTTAATAAAAATCATGTTTAAGCAAGAGAACACCTTTGAAGCCATTGCTGATAGTTTAGATAGCTCTAAAGTTCACCTTCTGACTTCCATTTTCTTCCAGGCATTCTGTAGCACGGCTGTTGGTTCTAAGGTTCTACTCAGCTATTACCCATCCCTCTGGCAAGAAACTTTTTTCTATAGCTGTCAATGCATAGAAATTTGGACATCATCCTCTTTCAGGAGAATAATTCTGCAGGTGGTTTTCACACGGGCTTGTCATATCCCTCGCAAGTGCACTTTTAGCCAGGTATACTCACCTGCAAGTGATCAATTATAACTTTTTCTTTTTCTTAGATACAGAAAGAGGGGGGAAGGAGTTCTGATATGGGTGAAAAAAGTGGCAAAGCAAGGTCTTTATTTTGTCCACCAGGTGTGTATGCCTAAGTTTAGTCACTCTATATAAAGCCTTAAAAGGTGGTATTAAGTGTCCCTTCTATGAAATAAAGTGGAGGAGTAGAGAGAACTACCTCGGTGGCATTGAATTGCTAGTGCCACATGTTGGTCTTGAGTTGTTTGTTCATTGGTTTACTTTATCAATTAAAAAAATTGAGATCTGTGGAGAGAAAAAAATAGCACAGAGAGTGAGTGTAGCTCATTCGTGTCACAGCACACAGAGCAACTTTTGGAAAGTGGCAGGTCCAGCATTCTTCTTAGACAGACTTTTCCTAGTTTTGATTTGTTTAAGGCACTACTTTCTGGTCACTGGCTCATGGAGCATTGTGCAAATTGAGGATTGTTGCAGTTGCCTGCATCAAACCTTCTTTAAACAGAAAGCAAACATAAGGAAGAATTTGTGGGAGAACTAGGCACACCACTACTTTGGGGAAGAAAATGTTAATAGGAATCCTTGTTCATATTCTAAACATTAAAGATTCATTAAAGATTTCATTCATTAAAGATTCATCTAAATGTGGTGGCACACATATCATCCAGTACTGTGTCCTCATCCAACCATTTGTGCAGCTCTTTCAGACACAATTGAAAAAAAAGCCCTAAAGGAGAGATAATAGATATTAAATTGGGTGGGAGAAGAAGGGAAGGAATGTGTAGCAGTTCCAGTGATAAAATTTGTTCCTTTCCCTGTCTCCTGAGTTGTTCAGTCTAACAACCTTCCGGTCCCCAAAGCTAAAATTGTTGCCAAATAGCTGCAGAAAAATTTCCAGAAAAGGGTGGCATCTGATTTGTTTCCTGCATCCTACCCTGTTCTGTTCTGGGTTTGGCTGCAAGACTGCAAGTTTAAAGCTGAGAGAAGTGTCATCAGCCCCTAGAGACAGTGTCCAAACAATTGAACAAGTTTGGAGGAAAGGTTTATTCTTTGGCTCTCTCAATACTTTGTAGCTGCCAAGTACTGAGTAGTTATGGCCAGACACACACTCACTGTGGTTCATGGCTGACTCTTGATTTCAAAAGTATCTGGAATTGTTCAAGAAAAGCTAAGGAGGTGCCCTTTGATATTTTGTGCTGCTGACAGTCTTTAGGCATGGTGGTTTCTCTCAGAAGACATTACTGAGTTGTGTATCAGTAATGAGACTGAGCTAGTACAGAAACTGAAATAGATAAGAATTCCTTTTCTGTTCATCTGAGAAACTGCATTCACTGAGATCTCTTCACCTCAAGGCAGGCAAGTTTTGGGAAGAGCTGAAAGACACAGAGTTCACAGCCTGTTTTCAGGGCTTGAATCAAACTTGGCTTTTGCAGGAAATCTTTTCAGTTCTGGGAGTGACAGTAGTCAACAGTTCTCTTTTAGGAACTGCTGCTTGGCAAAAACCACAAGAATCTGCCAGTCCTAATCAAGGAAGAGCAAAAAACAACACCCCTCTTGCCACTCTCCCTCTTCTGCCCCCTTCAAAAATAAGGAAATCAAAATTGCCCCTGATATCCAAAGTTAAAGAGGAAGTTGAATATATTTATATTTATGAATATGAATGAGAGATCTAAATCCAGAGAGGAAATGGTTTTATTTCTCTCCTTATGATGATCCTTTGTCTTGCCTTTCCTTTGGGTCATTTGGTTTGAAAAGCTTAAAAGAGTGATGATTCTGACCAAAACCAGAGACAAAGTCTTGTCCCCTTCTAATTCTGGTATCTTGTTCATGAAAAAACCCTTGAAGACTAAAAGTTGGCCACTGTGACAATGTGAATCACAGAAGACATTGCCAGGAGGGAGAGTTTCAATTTCTGTATTCTTTTTCCAAACACATGCACGCACAATATATATACAGGATTTGAATCAGCCACTAGGACAAATACCTCAGTAGAAGGAAATTCTGCGTGCTTTACTAGAGAACAGTAATCCATCCTTTCAACATGCAGGATGAATTTGGGTCTCCAGCCCTTTGAATGATTTCCATCTCTATGTCCCAGTAAGACAAGAAAGTACATAATGTTCTTGGTGGGCTGTGACCATTGCCTTTCAAGTTCCAATCCTTCAGATCTTCCTTAGTCCTTAGGCTACCATTAAATGCTTGGCAATGGTTTTATCTTATCTTAGTTGTTAATGTCTGCAGGTGCATTAGATATCTAGAGAACTTACTTATTAGTGATCATTTTTACAGCAAGGTAGTTCACGCCTTCAGGGAAACTTACTACTTGAAGAATCATCATCAAATTAAGACTTTCTTTTGCCCTCTTTCAGGTTCTTCCCCTGACAGAGGCCACCTGGGATATCAAAAGGGGTCTAGTTTAAATGTGTGTGGACAGCTTCTAAGATTTAATGTACACAGAAGATCAAGCTATGTCCACAACAGAATACACAGGTTACATTAGTTTCTTAATTTTCTACTGAAGAATGATATGCACTTTGGATATGATCTGTACCAGAACAAGAGCGTTTTATACACAAAATAAGCATTTGAAGTTCAGACTTGGTACATTTTCCATCAATACATGAAAGACTCAATTCAATATTGACCAAATACACATTGATGGGCCTGCTCCAAAAATCATGATTGGTTTCCAATAAATAAAAACAGAGAAACTCTTAAATCATAGAATCACAGAATACCAGGTTGGAAGGGGACCTTGAGGATCATCTGGTCCAAACTTTCTTGGCAAAAGGATGGTCTAGACAAGATGGCCCAGCACTCTGTTTAGCTGAATCCTAAACTGTCCAGTGCTAGGAAAACCATCACTTCCCTGGGGAGATTATCCCAAAGGCTGAATGTCCTCATTGTGAAAAATGTTCCTCCTGTGTCTTACAGGAATCTCCCCAGGATTAACTTGTACCCACTAACCCTCATCTTCTCCATGGAATCTTGTGCAAAGGGAGTCTCCATCTTCCTTGTAGCCACTCTTTAAATACTGGAACGTGGTGATAAGGTCTCCCCTAAGCCTACTTTTCTCAAGGCTGAATAAATCCAGTTCTCTTACCCTTTCCTCAGATGGCTGGCTTCTCAGTCCCTTCATCATCTTTGTGTCCCTTCTCTTGCTCCTCTCCAGCCTGTCCACAGGTTTTTTATATAGCAGGGACCAAAACTAAACACAGTATTCCAAGAGTGTCCAGACAAGCACTGAGTAGAGTGGGATAATGACTTCCTTAACTCTGCTGGTGATGCCCTTACCTGCAACCCAGCATCCTGTTGGCTTTCTGTGCTGCAGCACATTGTTCACTCAGATTGAGCTGCTTGTCCACCAGGGCCGCCAGGGTCCATTTGAGCTGCTCTGCAGGCCAGTAGAGCCCAACCTGTGCTGCTGTCAGAGTACACTTGATCCCATCTTTTAGATCATTTATGGAGATATGAAAGAGTGTTGGGCCCAATATTGATCCCTGGGGAACCCCACTTGTGACAGGTTATTGATTTCAAAAGGAGCAATTTTTCACCACTTTCTAGGTGCTGCTTCTCAGCCAGTTCCCCACTCACCACAGAGATCACATCAGTTTCTCTAAGAGAGGGCTTTGGGAAACCATATCAAAACCCTTGGAGAAATCCAGGGAGACAATGTCCACCACTCACCCCACCTCAGCTGAGTAGGTTACTTTGTTGTTGAGGGTGATCATGTTTGTCAGGCACGACTTGCCCTTGGTGAATCCATGCTGGCTTTTGCCAATCACATTTCACCTGGTTTTGATAGCCCCCAGGAGAATTTGTTTCACAGCTTTGCCAGGGGCTGAAGGAAGACTGATGGGTCTAAAATATTCTGGATCCTCCTTTAAACCCTTCTTGTAGATGAGGGTGACAATAGCCTTCTTGTAGTCTTCTGGGATGTTTCCCAGTCTCCATAACTTCTCAAAGATTATGGAGAACAGCCTCACAACAATGTCTGCCAGCTCTCTTACCCTTGGGTGGACTCTTGGGGTCCAAAAATTTCTAGGGGTCAAGCTCCTGTAATAGTTGACATACCAACTCTTCCTTCACTGATGGTAGGTTTGTGTTTGCATCAACCTGGATTTTTTGCTCCCAACAGTGCTGGTAAAGACAGTGGTGAAGAAAGTGTTGACAACCTCATTCCTTTTTAGTGTTGGTGACTTATTCATCCCTCCTGTTTAATGGTGGGCCAATATTTTCTTTCTCTTTTTACTTGTTTACATACCTGAGGAAGCCTTCCTTGTGGTTTTTGACATTTCTGGGAAATTTCAATTTGAGCTGAGATTTCACTTTTCTAACTGCATCTCTGCACACCCTGGAAATGCCCTTGTAGTTCTCAATGTGTATTTGTCCACTTTTCCATCTCTGTTATGCTTCTGTTTTGGTTTTGAGCAGACTCAGAAGCTTGCAGTTCACCCATGGGGGCTATTGCTCTGTCTGCTTCCCTTACCTTTAAAGGGTGATGAACTGTTCTTGAACTTCCATGTTTCTCAGGAAAAAAATGCTAACAGAGAGAAAACTTTGCAATCATACACTATGGTCTACCATTTACTTCTACCAGCTCCCTTTTCTGGCAGCCAGGCTATAATGCTCCTTTGTGCACCAGGCAGATCTTTTTATAGCATCAGTTTCATGGTGAAACGTGCTCATTCTCACAGTTTTTTCCCTTTGAAGAAAAAAAATTTGAGGACATCCAATACTGGGCTTTAGGAATCAAGCATCATCAGAACAGGCTTATCCAGATGGCATCTCTGGTTCCAGGGCAGTCCACTTGCCAGATACACACTCAGAAGTGTCCCTAGCAATTGTGACATCCACAGCATCTTCTAAGCAGAGGTGGGAGGAGGTTTCTATCCTAGCTCTGCTCTGTCAACAGCTCATCAAGAGAGATGTATGTCTTCTGCATCTGTGGTAAACATACACATTAACAGAGGTCTTCCACATTCCCTGCTGGAAGGAAAAAAATGTAATCTCTTTCTTCAAGAGAATAGTTGATTTCCAAGCTGCTTCTACTTGCAAATCAGAGAAGCTACAGCTTATTTTCCAGGAGCAAGAGACAGACACAACTGAAACAAAACATAAATAACCAAGATCTCTCATTCCTTCTTCTTAGGTTCTGAAGGATGAAGCAAGCTCAGTCTTCAACAACCAATATAGTATGTGAGGGCAGTGCCTCACCTCTCCCTCTCTGCATTCTCCACTCATCCCAACTGTCAGCCTTAACTTCACCTATTCTGAGCTTCTTTGCACAGACATCTGACAGGAAACTCCTCGCTGCCCAACATTTTCAATCTTCCCATTGGATCTCGGTTGGTTCAGAGTAGGAAGGGATACTATAGGGCAAAGGAGTTACACCTTCACTAATCATCTCACAGGCAAAGCTTCAGACTAAGCTATTAAGGTTACTAAAATCACAGATATGAGGTAATACTTTTATGAATTAGATGCAGATTAAAAGGCAGAACTGTTAGATTTTCCACATGACAAAAGGTTAATAGTGAGGTGCCACAAGGTACAATACTAAGTACTGCTAATGCATGTAATACATTGAGCAGTTACGTATAAAAGGGGGAGTGAACCATGAGATGGCAGATATTGCAGATGACATGAAAGCATATCAGTAGCTGGAATTCAGATCCATAGCCAGCTCTCCTAAGATATCCCCCTGATCCATTGCATTTTTTATCACAGCAGATTCTTTCAGTCCTTTTCACTGTATTTATGAATGTAACTAGCACAATACAATATCCTGGCAACCTTATGCTTTCCATTCTGCTGAGTGAGGTTTATAGCTTTTCATTTTCGTGGGCTGACTTGAAAGACTGAATCCATGTCCCAGCACCTAATCAGTATGCAGGGCAGGTACTGAGGGAGGCTGTCTCTATGCGACAGCTCTCAAACCACTTCTCTGATTATTATGGCTCAGAGAAAAGAGAGTGCAAGGGAAATGGAAAAAAGTGAAAGAAAAAAACTACTGTTTTTTCAAATTTTAAAGAAAGGTATAAAGTATCTGCCTCTGTATTAGTAGCCAATCATTCCCCTGGTTAATTTAAAAGGAAGTATCTGTTAAAGATGGTCACAAGGGAAGAAGCCAAACCTCAAATACAAGTTACCTGTTGAATTTATTATGGTCTCTTTTAAGGGAGAGCTTGTGACTTTAATATGAAAAGCATCATAGCACCAACTAAAAATCCACATTGCTACTAATTTTCTTGTTTTCTGCTTGGGCAGACGGCTCCCCATCAAGACAGTAAAGCTAAGCCCATTGTAAATGTCTGCATTTGCACACAGGGGAAAGAACAAGGAAGTTAGGGAAAGGTATTATTATGATTTATCTGTTTTGTTTTGGCAATATATGAAACTATGCATAAAAAGTGCTACCTTTGCCTGTTGTCGTTTATCCTGGTGATAGAAAAGTATTTCATAATTAATCAGATACTCTCCCCTTTTTCCAGTTACATATATCCCAGGTGGCTGCTTGTTCATGGCTAAAATACTACCACTTCTGGGTAGGAATATTGTGACTGCTTAACAATGGATTGTTATACTACACAATAGTTTTAGGACTGAAAATTACACAAGTAATCTTAACTATTTTCTTCTCAAAATGAGATTGTAGGGGTCACCTTTTTCGTGGTGGTTACTTTACCTTGTGCTAGAGCTCTTGTCTTACCCTCCAAGCCAGTGGTGAGAGCACTTACCAATGAAATCTTTGGGTCTTGGGTTTGGTTTGCTTAAGAAGGTTCAAGGATACCATCTTCTTCCTCCCTGAGAGCCTGCTGTAACAGCTACCAAACTGGTTGAGGTAGGGCAGTGTTTTTCTTCCTGTTGGCTCTACGCCTTTGTGCTGAAAGGAGCACAAGATTTATGGTTCCAGAATGGCAGACAAGAAAGGGCTGGACTCTCTAACCTGGTACTGAGTTCTCACCTTGAAGGTGGGAGTCCCGAGTTCAGCAGCATTCCACAGCTCTCTCCCATTATGCATCTTTGTGCAGCTCACCACTAATCCTTTCTGAGAGTCTGACTGGGGCATTTAATTTTCTTCTGGTACAGTACAGAAAGCTAAGGTACCTAATCCTTGAGGGTCAGGCAACAAAAATGAGCTGTTTCAACGTGCATATTTTTATTGTAATGCAGCAGGTTATTTGCAAAAGTACCCATTTTATCAGAAGGGCAATGCAGGATTCTGATCTTGGAAAATGTACTGGAATAATCAATGTACAGCTAATCTGTTCAACAGTGAGTCAGATGAAAACAACATGGAAGAAATTATGGAGTGAAACTTCAGATATCCGACTAAAGATCAATTGTAATGTCATTAAAAGAAAACACATTTCCAAGCTCCAGGAGGTGCCAGGTTTTAATGTTCATCAATCATGTATAAGCCAGAATTATCAGTTTAATTATTTGCATGCAGACTTACCTAAAATCAGTGATCCCCACTGTAAGTGAAAGTTATAATTCCATCATGGAGAAATGACACCAAGAATGATGGAAATGAAGCCCAAGTCACTACATGTTAGAGCTGAAATTTCCTGGGTTTAAGCTGCTGTGTGTGTAGTGTATATATATAACCTGGCATCTGCACTTTTTTTCTATTGTGAATTTACAGTTTATTTCACAGTCCAGCTTCTGTTTGGGGATACAGCTCATTGTTTACATAGCACACTCATTATAATCTATTACTAATTTTGATGGAACTAAAACACTGTCACCTGACACTAATGGGACAGACATATTCTTTTAGGGACCCTTGGCAGAGTGATGACAGCACTAAGTTTTAGCTACAATTAAAACTTTTCTGAACGGGGTATTATTACCAGTATAGCACAGAATGTATTATTAGAATTGCACAGGATTGCTACAAGCAGAATCAATGTAGTACAATCTATAAGTAGCTTAACACAGAATTTATAATAAACTTATGATTTCTAATCACCTAGACCCTACCTCAACCTATGGTTTCTAATCACCCAGACCCTCTGCAGATCAGGTCACATCTTAATACACATTTTGCTGTATAAATATAGCCATTGTAATCACAGAATCAGAATCACAGACTATTCTGTGTTGGAAGGGACCCACAAGGATCATCGAGTCCAACTCTTAAGCCAATGGCTCACACAGGGGATTGAACCCATGACCTTGGCATTATTACAACCAAGTTTTAACCAACTGAGCTGATCTCAGCTGCTCTAGACTCAGAAATCAAATAAAGGATTCAAGTCACTTACTTGGTCCTCTGAGGAAGCAAACAATGGTGGAGGCGTCCCTGGCCATGGGGAGGTCACAAGTCTCACTGTCCATCAGCAGTTGTGGTTCAAGTTCCCCACTCGGGACCTGTAACTGCTTAATTCTCCAGAGTGCTCTGTGTGCTGCTGGGTTTGCCTGTGCTGTGATGGGGTCAGCAGCAGGGCCTGGCTGGCCGCGTGCCTGGGACCTTCCAGGCCAGTAAGGAAGGAAGCAATCAGCCTGGTGCCCAGGAATCTTGACACTGGCAGGGAGGGGAAGAAGAAATCTGTTTGTTTTGTGTACTTGGTTGACAGGATTCAAGGCCTGATAATGAGGGGAAAGGGAACTCATACATGACTCACTCTGTCACAGAGAATGACTTTGCCTTATAAAATGGTTCTAGTTATGCCAACCATATTATCAGGAGTCTTGAGCAGGGCATACCAGTCTAACACTCCTGGAAACACAAAGTAGTTTTCAATCTCTTTGAGATAAACACAGACAAGGAAAAGGCCTAAATTCACCCATCATGAAGCACCTTTGATGATGAGAAGATCTGTATCACTGATGAAACTAGGTTTTATCTTTCAAAATATTTACACAGTGCATGAGTGGCTGATAAAACATCAATATAATTGTCCTAATTTTAAGGCTGCAGTCCTCTTCAGTGCAACAATTAAGTATGCATCCTCTTCTAAGGAAAAGGTAAATAATGCATTTGATTTCCTGGGATCTGATTGTACCCACAATTTTAATCACGTTGCTCATCTTGTGCTTTATGTGAACAAGAAGAAAAGAATGAATTCACATGGCAATGTGAATTTCAGCATTTTAAATTTTGAAGTGTTTGACAATGCAGCCATAATATTCTTTCAATATAATATCTTTATGTGTAATTTCCTGTGTTAATTCCATCATGTGGAACCGCATTAAGTCTCATACGGACCATTAATAGAGCTGGAACTTAGATATGCTTGTGCAGACCTCTAGCATTTGAGCTAACTGACCTCAAAACCAGGCAGCCATCCTTTATGAGAGCCAGCCTCTAAAGGCAAAATGAGACAAGCACTTTGCAAAGGGATTTCATGGCTATTTGCTGACAGTTGAGGAACGATGGGAATGAGGAAGCCATGCCCTGGTACTGTAAGTGCCTAATGCCTACAGACCCTCTGCTCTAACTCTCTTAAGCCTGTCTCCTGTACCTGGAAAAGGAACTCCCTGTCAGCTCAGCCCAGCCTTTAGTAGGATGTGCTCAGTATGATTGAAATGACTGACAAGTTTGCATGCTAACCTCTAATATGTACTGAGTGTACACAGAGAGCCATTCTAGACATTGTGATGTCAGGTTGTTTTCCACCTTACCAGCACAAATTATGTAGGGAACATAGAAAAATTTCTCTCTACCAGGGCTCCTCTGGCATTTGGTCTGTCGTTCTGAAGCACCAAGGTAGCCAACCTCCTGAAAAAAGTGTAAGAATTTTTAGCATTGACAAAACAATACCATTTGCCATAAGTTATTAATCAGAAAAAACAGACACATCTATGCTGACACTGTAAAATGTATCAGCCTGAGGCAGATGGCACAGAAAATTTAAATTCAAATTATTAAAATTTGACAGCTACAAGCAACTAAACCAAGGCCTTATAACACCAAGCATTAGGTAACTAACATTGTTATACCAGCTCTTGACAAATGCAAATTTTCCCAGTAAGATCTGAGAACTTAATAGGGAGGATACATGTAGATAGAATAAGGGACTCAGAAATCACAACTGATTAGAAACAACCCTGACACAGATCAGCCTTGTTTCACTGCCAATATTTAGGGAAATCAATAGAAAACCTAAGCAGACTAATTGTTGCAAAATAATATTTTAAAGTGCTTTTGGATTCAGTATAATAGATTTTGTTAGTAAGGGTATTCAAAGCATAAAAAATTATCTTGATCATCTCCTTTCAGCATTTTTAGTCACCACAAACTGTGACAGTTGTGAAGAACTTTGTGTGAAACACAGGCACATAATAAAACAATTTACTTATTTTGGTATTGGCTGGGAAAAAACCCCACATATGCCAAATGTAAAATCATTTTATCGTCCAATTTCCATCAGTTTCTGTCTTCTGTAGTTAACTAGCATTTATATAGTGCTGTTGATCATTAAGTATTTTATTGCCAATTTATTCAAAGACACTAAAATAACTGAGTTTTTAAAATACAGTAGTAGGTCCTTTACACTGTAAAAAGCTAATTGGAATCTCTGTTGCAGTACACATTATTATTATCCTTATTAGGTGGGATTTTCAAATGTTCTAAATTTTTAACAAAATACTAACTTGTGTTCTGTCTAAGATCAGAAGCTCTAATTTAATATAGTTAGCATATATTCTCACTGATTAGAAATACAATTAATTTTCTAATTGTATCAACACTGGAGTATTTCAATCACAAACTGATGATTTGCCAGTTAATGTGACAGTCATTCAAAGAGGAACATTTATTGATATTTTTGAGAAGTTTTGGGCTTAACCAAAGACATTCAGGCAAGAGCAGTTTACTTGACTACACTAAAACTAGAGATGCCCTGTTGTATTTTGTTTGTGTCTGTACACCACACATCCCCATTTCATGCTGATGTCCTCATCCCTCATCCATCTTTACAAAATACAAGTTTAATTTATGTTGAGGTTTTCTACTAAAGGGGGAACTAATTAGGTCTTGGGGCAGGAAAAACTTGCTTTGGTTTATAGGCAAACAGTACAGATTCAACCTGTGCTAGACATTATCAAGTTTCAGGTCTCCAGAAAAATCCTGACAAGCATTTTGGCCTTGCTAGTCCCGATGCTTCCCCTCAGTCTTGGTGTCTTGCTGGTGGACAGTGAGAAGCAGGAACTGATAGGAGAAGACATAGCAAAATGTTACTATGTCTCAACCCTCAAACCTTCTGCTATATTCTTATTGGTGCCAAAATCCTCTATTACTTTGTGTGATGAGAGTAACTAGTTTATTGCTCTGTTTGGGCTTTTTTGCAAAGTAATGAGCTAGTTGTAAAATGAATGGTGCACTACAATAATGGGCCTTCTTATGTTTTTCAGAACTTCTAGGTGCTGGCACTTTTTTATGTTCTGCTCACCTTCCTGGGGCTTTTGTATTTGTGCTGAAATTAACATCCTATGCCCAGAGGAGCAGTGTATTGACAGGAGAGAGGCTTTTCTAGCAGAGCAGGAGGGAGCTCCTACCAAATGCACATGGACCCAGTGACTGGAAAATCACCCTTACAATCCTTTGACTTCCTTATAGGGGCTAAAGCCCATGGACATTCCTGAGGAGTAAGGCATCAGTCATGAGGGGCTAAAGAACTGGGTTATAAGGGAAAATGAGAGGTGAAAAGAGTGGCTAAGAGAAATGCAGGAGAGAGATGAGCACTGGTGGCAGCCAGTTACCCATGTTTGCACACTCTGAGCGTGCTGTGAGTTCTGCTGCAAAATAAACTCTGATGGTTTCTCAGGCTTGTGTCCCCATCAAGAAGCTAGACTCACTGCCTACACTGGTGCCAGCTTTTGAGATATTGGTATGTAGGACTCTATTTGCAGCATCCATTCTGAATGGAAAGGCTCTCATGGGCCCCAGTATAGATGTTTTGGAGGACACAGAAGCCTTGATGAGTTGATCAAAAGCTCATTTATCCTCTACCCGTCAGGAGTTTAGTGCTTGATGAAATACTCATATTCTCCTCGCTGCCTGGTGGTAGGACAGTATGACCAGGAGACCACAAGATGGATAGCACTGATCAAAATGTAATCAATATCCTAATGCAGAAAACACAGGAATCTCATGTTCAGTGGATACACTATGTCATGATGTCCTTGTATTCTTCCTTGTACTCAGCAAGGTTCTGTAGGTCAGGAAGTGAAATCTCTTCTGAGTAACTTTTTCAAAGATCTACTGTGCCAAGCACAAGCACCTAATCCCTTGGCCCCTTTCCCTCTAGCATACTTTCTGGGAAACTGCCTCTCAGGGCTACAGTGGTCCACACCACTTCGGTATGGTGGACCTGAGCACATCTGATCTGGCCAGCTGATGATTCCCTTTTTTATCACTGCAAAGCTGGTTGCTGGAATCAGGAATGTCCAGGCTTTGGGAGCAGATCACAGTGCTTAGGGACCTGAGGATAAAGCCCAACACACTGCTGGCAGGCTCCAGTTGTTTGCACAGAGTGACTCCTTATCTAAAGTGGTGGAGTCACTGCTTAACCTTCCTCTGTAGAACGTGAAGCAGTCCTCCTACCGTGTCTCATCTTCCTCTCTCTTCCAATACTCGCTGGAGAAGAGATCTGTATTTGATTGGCTCTGCTATAGGAATAAGCTGGAGATAAATAGCAGAGATGTTCTGGTCTAAACAGAATAGTCTCACTTTGTCTAGGGTGAGGGAGGGGCCTGCAGTCCCAAACTCCAGTCATTGTGAACTGTTGTGTCCCATCCCACTATGTCCAAGTTAGTTCTTCCGCGTCTGGTCCCATCCAAACCAACAGCAGCAGCAGAAGTTGCAGTGAGAGGCATTACGTGTATGTGTTACAGTTGCAAAGCAGAAGTTGATGGACAGTGCAGGCTGAAGTCCTCAGGCTACGTGTGAGGCCAATGAGTCAAAGTGGAACACATCCTGCAGGGATTGGTGCTACTGGGAGGCAGAACCAGAGGGTAGCTCTTGTGCTGTTGTGCTTAGCTGCTCATTCCATACATGCTCAGGGAGTGTGGGCACAACTTTCTTCTCTAAAGGTCCTCAGGTTGGAATAGTGTGTGCAGCCCATGTCACGTGACCCAGGTATGCAAATTAAATGCCTAGCAAAGATGTAATTAGAATATGTCTTTTCCCAGTGTAGCCACTGGCAATGGAAGCACAGCAAAATATAAGTTAAAGTAGCCTCCACATGTTGTATGTTTCTACTGCTTTTTTCAAGGTGGAGATGTTATGATAAAGATTCATAATTACAGGTGGTGAGAATATATTAGTGCATGTGTGTGTCTCTGTGTGTTTGCTTGTGAGAGACAAACTGAGTTGCATTCAATATCTAATTACTCAAAATTTTTAATGCCATAATAAGATAGAGCAGTAGGAATTTGTGTGAACTGGGCAAAAAGAAGAACACATGCTAAAGTTTCAGGATGTAATCTTGGATGACAAAAAATAGGTGACATTCCTTTTTCTGCCCTGTCCTGTGTTACAAATTTTTCGCTGGCAAAGGCAAGTTTTTCAAAGGACGTCCTCCTTTATCATAGCCCAAACTGGTCACCTTTAATGCATTAAATTGAAAACCACATACATATTTATAGCAAAAAAATACAAAGGCAAAAATTACAGCAAACCCTAAAGAAAAAGCACACATTTTACAAGTCTTAAATACTCTACATTTAATAGGAAAAGGAAGGAATTTATGTAGAATGTTGATGAAGCTATTAGAAAAATATCATTAGTTCTTCATTTTTTAAGGTATGCACAAAGGTTCTGAATCCATAATTTTATGAACCTTTTTATCTTTAAATACATCTTACTTAGGCCCTTATTCAGCAAAACATTTAAATACAGACATTTATATTCCAACTTCTCAGGATTCAATTGGATCATAGAGTAGCCAAATGCTCGCCAAAGACACTATTTCTGGAAAGGACTTGGGAAACCATAACTTCCTGCATTGCGTAAACTTCCTGAACTCAAAAGACTAGAAACTGAGACAGGTTTGGCTCATGCTTCAGTATGCAAGGTCTGCTAATGCACAGTGATTGGCACAGAAAGGCTGACTCAAATGGAGGCACAGCGTGGGGCCACTATAAGTGCATCTCATGTAAGTGCAGGAGCTGGAGGGATGATGGAGTAGCCCTGGAAATAGGATCTGCACTGCTAGGTCTCCTGGCTGGCTGCAGCACAGAGACAGCCTGGGACTGACTGGCTGTCATTATCTGAGCAGCAAGTGTTGGTTTGGCTGAAAAGAGAGCCATCCATATTCTGGAAAGTTCTCTTCCTACTCTTCTGTGAGATCTGTGGAGCTTTGCCAGAAGGAGCTGTGCTGGGCAGACTGAGAAATTCCTCCTCTTTTTCTTTTGTTTAAAGATAGTAAGAATTAAAGTAGATTAGAAGTGGACCAACCTCCAAAGCTGTCAAATCCATGTGAAACCA
>JAOXXN010000065.1:41705466-41716599 GCA_026770055.1 Myrmophylax atrothorax | reverse complement strand
GGCCATAGTTGTAGCTATGAGAGATCCCATGGTGTGCTGGTGAAAGTCAGGTTATTACTTCTTACCGTCTTGGCCAAAATCCAGCGTGCTTTATTATCTTCTGCTTCCTTCAAGCTCTTCCATGCACTTTGAATAACTAGTTGAAGTTCTCTTCATCTCCTAGCCGAAGCTTGTGCACTGTTGCTTTGCACCATGCCCCAAGAGATGATAAACTGATAGGAAACAATGTGACTCAAATGCACATACCTGTGGGTATGACTTACCCTCTGAGGTCCTGCACAGTGCTTAAATACAACTGTTGTATGTTTGTGCTCGGAAAGCAGAAGGAGCTGAAGGAGGTTAAAGATGAAATGTTGTTAGTGAGTCTCCATGTAGTGGACAGAATAAGATACTGTGCAAGAAAAATTTTCCTCTGACTCAGCTGACAGAGTTGATCTAGCTCACAAAAAACATGCATTACAAGATTTTAAGAAGTACAGCAAAGCCCATTTCTGCATTCTTGGGTGCTTCTGCTAGGTCCAAAGGGCAAACTTGCTTCAGCATAACCCATTGTTTGCTTTGGAATCTCAAAGATTAAAGGTGTCTATAAGTGCTGGTAATTTTCATGGTTATTGTTAAATATTTCCTTTTATTATCTGTATAATAGCAGCTAGAGATTACAAAAAAAAGGTGAGTTCTCAAGTGCACCCTCACCGTTTCCTGTCTGTGAGCACAGGAATGTTCTGTGCGTGAGGAGACTCCAACTCACACGTCCCAGGAGAGCAGCCTGACCACCAGACTGCAAGCTGTTTTGAAGGCAGGCACTCTCCACCCTTCCTATTGAAACTGTGCCACGCTGCAGAAAGTAATTTAAGTTCACTGGGCGAGAGAGAGAGAAGGGGAGTCACAGAGAGCAGAGAACGCATAAGAGGAAGCATGACTGTACTAGTTAAGACACCCATCTGGCAGAGGGGCTTAGATTCCCTTCCCAGCTTTCAGGGACTGTTACTTAAATATTTCATCTAAATAGTCACTGGATAAAATGCAGAAACAGATGTTTTGGACACCATACTCAGAGGTACCTAATTTTTCCCATGCTCTATATAGGAAACCTGAACACAGAACAAGAGGTTCTGAACTCCCCTCTAAGAACCCAGTGCCTTTCACTCTGGCACTGCAGGGTTGAAGTCCTGGGTAACTGATTCCCGTACTGGACCTGATCTTCAGGCTGTCACCTCAAGAGTCTATTTCAGAGATCCACTTTCACCATCCTATGTCCCTTCCCAGTGTATTCAGCACTGATGGGGACTTTTTATTCCTTCTTACAAGTGCTCCAGTATTCCTTTGGCTCTTCCAGAGGGCATTAAAAGTTTCAAAAATCAGGTCCAGCTTTAACTAGGGTACATGTTTCATTTTGACCTGCTAGAACATGCATCCGTTCTCCCATTAGAGAAACTTGACTATGCCTGTTTTCAGATAACAAGCTAGATTGGAGTTGTTTTTCTGATCAAAAATGTTTGTGATACAGTTTTATGCATTTCCCAAAAAGACTGCCTGGATTGGAATAAACACACACCTTCCAGAAGAAGTTTTGGATTATATTTGGAGAAAAGCTAACGTTGGAAAATGTTTGAGGGAAATCACAGAAATATTTCCCCCTCCTTTTTTTTCCCTTTTTTTTTCTTAATGAGAACATTTTCAATATGATTGAGTTTTTGTGAGTTCATTTCCCAACCAGACTTCTACAGTTTTGCAGCGATTTCCTTAAACCTGACTGGTTCAGCATTCTGACAAGGGAGCACTAGGAAGGAATATCTGTGCAGTTGCCATGACCTGGGGCATCTCAGTGGTGGGGGGGACCCTCGTAAGTGGGCTATGATGGTTGCACATGAGTTGCAGGACAGTAGTGAGGGCCAGAAGGGGTGGGCTGAGTTTCAAATACAGTGTCTTATTTAAGAAATGAGGTTTTATTTCTGACAATCAAGGAATGGGTGAAATTAGTAAAATAGTATTTATAATTTGGATTGTGAGGCAGTAGCGTTGGACTGTATGCTTAGAGGTCAGCCTCTTTCAGACCTCTAAACACCTGGGCAGTCCTGTTTTTAACAGGGGAAAAATAGTGTGGGCTAGTGTTGTGAGTGACCAAGTTTGTTGGTTTCACCTGCTTTCTCATGGACAGCTATTTGTGTCCAACAGGTTTGTAGACAGGAAGGTTTCTGGGTGGGATTAGTTAAATGGGAATGGACAACAAGACCAAATGTTTCAACTTACAAGGATGTTTAATGGGAAATTACAAGACAATACCCAAACATTTGGACCTAGTCTTCTCAGGAAGCTTTGGGAAAAAGCATTCAATGCCCTTCAGAATCGCCATGGCCTGATACAGTGACCTGAATGTGTGCTGCCAGCTTGGAGCAGGGTTGCTCTGCTGGCCCAGTGCTGTGAGGTGTCTCATCACACTCTTTGTGTGAATGGTTCTCATGGTGGTGACAGATGTTTCATCAAATTGTAGAAACTGACCTTGGGCTGGTGATTCAGGGAGCATTTTTGACGTGGTGAGAAGAGTTATTAGCACAGGAAGAATTGGCTATAGAAGAGTTTCCTGTAGTGCCAGAGCAGTCTCTCTTTTGGCCAGGCTGCGGCATCTCATCTGATCTCTGGTCTTGCCAAGACAGAGAGGAAAGAATGGTTCAGAAATTACACAGGTGCCAGTATGTCCTTTCCAGTCCCTGTTCTGGAAGCAACTCCTCCATCTCCAGTTACATGTGTGCACTGTAACATTCTTTATTACTTTCTCAAGCTGCAGCTTATTTCCCAGGTTCATCTGTATCATTTTCCTGGATTGAACCTGGTTCCAAACATAATAGTGTGATGGCTTTAGCCCCATTCAGCGCTCAGCCTGAGAAGAAATTATAGGCACGGGCAGTGCAAGAGGACAGGGCCTTGTTTTTGGTTACAAGATCTAGGCAAACAACTAGGCAGTTTTTTGAACATTAGCACAATAAAAAGTGTGACTAGGGAAAGGTAACTCACAACAGATGTGGTTCCAGAGGTCTGAAATCCTGTCAGAGGGAAGGAAGGAAAGAAGAGATATGTTTCCAGGTGCATTTCAAAGCCTCCATTATCACACATGGATGGTGAAATTTTAACTGGAGATTTGAAGATGCCTGGGGTCAGGAATAAAAGGCACTCAGAATATTTTTATTTTCCACTATAAACAAGGAATGCAAGAGAAGCGTTATTTACAGCTGTACCAGGTAGACAGAGTTTTATGTTATTTCATCTCAAAACAAAGGCCAAATCATGGTCTGAAGAAACACAGCCACTCTGGAGGAGGAGACAGTAGCTGTTTTACTACAGAATAGATTAACACAATAAAACAGGATAGATATCAAAACCCTCTCCTTATCCTGCATAAACACGAACAGTTTAACAACAGAATATCATTAACTAGCTTTGCATTTGAGAGATATAGTAAATTTGATACTTCCAGATTTTTGGAAAACGTCCTGGGAACACTGAAAAGGTCAGATATCCAGTTGGTTAATTTTATTTCTCATTTTAAGGGTTCCACATCCAACAGCACAGGCACAACTTCAAGATTTTCATTGGAAGTGATGAATTTTAACAAGCCTTTCTGGATTCCAAGTTTGCTTTTCATTTTTATCAAAGGGCTGACCAAAGTTTATGCTACTTACCCTGTGAACCATAATAATAACAAATGGGGAAGATAGTGAGGATTTATATAGCTTTATATTTAATATGGGGAGTTTCTAGAAGGCGTCTGTAAGTAGGGACTGTTGCCCAGGCTCCAAGCTTTGCCCAAGCAGTTCTTGGCAGGCGTCAGAGAGGGTGGTGAAAATGCAGCTTTAAGCCATCCTCGCATCATCCTGGGGCTCTCTCCCTGCCAGTGTGGTCCCCTGTGCAAACTGCACCACCACCAGAGGGACTGAATTTTGCACTGGCTACCACTGGACCCAAGAAACTAGTCTGGTAACTGGGGATCCATGAGAGACAGCCTTAGCTCAGCCATTTCTAAACTCTATGTCTTTCACAAGGACTCAGGAAAGGAAGAGCCCTTGCAGTCCCTGCAGCGGCTGCAAACCAGCTGAGGCTTTGTTGTATCTGCACTGGCTGAGCTGCCTTGCAGACTCCATTGCATTGATAATGTGGCAAAACCCCAGCATTCAGTGTCTGGAGGATCTGGCCCCTATGTCTGTGTGTGCATATGCAGATGTGGGTGATGTCAGTGAATGTCCCTTGCTCCCTGCAAAGGTCACCCTGACTGAATTTTTTCATTTGCTTCAGAATAAAGCAACCTCAAGAATATAATGAAGGAAATGAGGTCTGAAATTTGTTTCCTAACATCCATGAATTGCAGCTCTGAGCTAAGGGGAAAGCACTCAAATCCCTCTCTGCCTTCTTGGATAGGAATCTGTTTGTAGCTCCGTAATAATCAGCAGACATCAGTGTCTGCTACAACTGAGTATTTTTGGTATCTAATTGGCACTTAGATACCAATGTGATAGGAGCTTTAGAAATAGCTAAAGCAGATAAATACTGCTTCTTTTCCTGTGTGTATGTCTGTATCGTTTGTGTGAAGCTGTGTATTAATGTGAAAATTTCCCTGTTGATTTTAATGGGATGCATCTCCCTGCAGAGAATTTCATTCATTCAAAGCTGCAGTAATGTATAGAAGGGATAATTTTTTTTCTTTGTGCTGTGAACATCTAGAACAAATTCCCAAAGTATTATTTGTGCAGAAACTGTGAATGCTCCCAGCTTGCAAATGAAGTCAAACCCTTGTTAATGTTTACAGTAAAACAGCTGTTCTCAGCATTTCTCCCTGAGCCTCAGCTACTTTAGCTCTACCCTACTCAGCCTTACATCATAGCAGCTGCAATAATAAGAGGCTGAAAGAGGTCAGAAGCAGCCAGTCCTGCTAAACCACACCTTTGTTAAATGGGATTCTGGATTGTAAAATATCTCAATTGCTAAATTTTTCAGCCTGACTGGACTCCAAGCATGGGCTGGGTCTTCAAAGACCCAACTCACCAAAAGCACATGGGCACTGCCAGCACAGAGTAAAGCAGAACACAGGCTCTTTATACATTTTCACGAGAAACTTTCTATAGATCCAGACTGGGAAATGTTCCAAGGCTTCACAGAACTAAAGATAACAGTAATAAAAAATGGACTAGAGCACACTGACTTTTAAAAAGAAATAGCTGAGCCTGTTACAGTTGCATGGTAAAGCCTTGATAATTTGTGCAGCAAGACTTTGCTAATTTACACAAATAAAAGTAAGATCACTACAGATTACTGAATTTTAACAATTAGCAGGTATGTAAACAACATTCTAAGAAAAGAAATAGCATCAGTATGTAGGTTGCTTTAAAGACTATATTTTCTTTGTAAATATTTATGATTGCTCAAACAATAAATGCTACTGGATATGTTTTGTAAAAATGATTAGGTGTTAGCAGAATGTAAAATAGACCATTGCCTTGCTCAGTCTTCTCTTCAGAAGAGAGGCCATCATTTTCCTCCTAATATGGTCTATTGAGCTTCTGCAGTGTCTACACTGTAGAAACACACAAATAAATAGGAGTTTAAAGTCAATTTAAGAACATTTTAACACAAGAAGACCTACATGTGATTTACTGAAACCTTTTCTTCAGCTGAGTAGCAATGGGAGTTATGTAGGTTTTAGCACGTAAGAGAAAATGCGTTCATTGCTGCTTTGTGACCTTACATAGAACTGATAAAACATGTCATTTTTATTTTACTGAAAACGGGAATTTGAAAATCAAAGTCAGAAGAAAATAAGATTCGTACAGTTGAAAAAAAATCCAAATAAATTTATAGGTACAAGGGGTTATTTTAGCAGCATTTTCATGGTTAAAATCAAGTGTGAACATTGCAGTCACGTGCCAGATATGAGCTGTGACACCAACAGCACCCTTTGCTAATCTTATGATTCACAGGGCGATGTCACAGACTGTCAGATGATGTCACTGATGTCCTAGATTATGGCAAGAGGTTGGGGCAGAGGGACTGTCACAGCTGGAATGCTTACTGAGCTTAGCAGATTCCACAGCATGTTGCCATCAAAAGGACTTAGAAATCTCAAATGTGCTTTCAAATGTACAAGGAAGAGAAAGAAGAATTAAGTAAAAGAGGCCACACAGAAGAATTTGTAGATTTCATTGATACAGGTACTTTTAGTTGATACAGATACTTTTAATCCAGGGAGATTAGAGATTCCATTGATACATTGGAACAACAGTGTAAAGTGGAAATTAATGGGTCTAAATTGTAATAAATTGGACTACAGTTTCAGTTATGACTAATAATGGCGGTGAATTTCTTGCCTTGAAATAATTCTTTGAGATCCTAATGATTCCAGAGTGTAGTTGTAAGAGGCAATGACCAGCAGAGTAAAATACATACCCTTTCTTGAAGAGCACAGAGGCTAAATGTGCAAGGACTAGGCAAAGATAATGAGATGTAGTACTCAAGCAAATTATTGTAAGTAACCACAGTACATACAGTAACTCACAAAATCGTGTAGTGTCTGGGGAAGAACCACTGCCCCCCAAAAAGCAAGTTTATGTACCTTCCTACATACATATTATGTATACATCTATAATATGTATGTATATATTTTTGTATATGTAATCTAACACTGAGTGCTTTTAAAATATGCACACACCAACGACATAAACCTTTTGTAACTACACCCCCCAGCAAAATGTTACTCTAGCTGTGTGCATTTTTCTTTGAGTTTCACTGGTTCATTCAAAGCATGATCACTGTGTTTCTTCTGCCATAAGTTGTCACCTGAGCCCCTGAATAAAAATAGTGCTTCTATTCTGTCATATAGAGAGAATATATTCTAACTCTCTTGCTGCTTTAGGTACAACTGTGCCTATCACATTTGAAAAGGCAATGGTTAAATACATGTTTCTGCTGTCAGAAATGCAGCAGTTAAACCCTAAATAATATCTATAGGATTAAGATCCAAGCAGTTTACAAAAAACCTATATGCAGTTATCTTTCCACATTTCCTCTCCATCCCTTGTTACAGACTATGGAAGATAATATAAGAGCTCCAGTATGTGCTTATCTCATCATCTGTACTTTCAGGTAGTGAAGCAAACAGTTTCACCTTAGTAGATTTGGAGCAAAATAATACACATTCCTCTGTGATACAGGAATGAAAAAAGCAGGATTGAGCCCAGAATGGGGACAGAGGGGGAGAGATGGGTGGGTTTTTTAAAAGAGTTTTCTGAATAATCAGGAAATCCAGTGAGACAAACAGAATGTGTAGAGAGCAAGCCAGAATTATCAAATTACCATGACAACCATAGGCAAGAACCTAGAGAGAATCAGGTTAAGAAATTACAGTAGAATTACAGTTAACTTCACTTCTTTTAAAAAATTTAAAAAAATAGTAGTCATCCCAAACAGTCAGGAAAAAATATTTCCTTTGGCCTAGCTCATTACAGGGCAAATGCTTGTGAAATGCAGCCTTGTTTGTAATTTTGAAATTACTTTGCAAATATATACAAGTAGCTTTTATCTCATTTTCATATGCAGTTTGTTTTAACCAGCAGGATTTGATGTCAGATACAAAACTCAGAATCACAGATGCTTTAATTTGTTTGAAAATATAAACAAATAAAAGAGAACTCAGAAAAGTAAAAGTTCTATGTGTGTGTATGTGTGTATACACACAAACATATAGTATGTCTTAAACATTCTCCCTTGTATGTTTTTCAAATGACTACTTTCTTCCTTAAAACCTTTGATTAACTCATTCACAACCAAAAAGCTTTAAAACAATCAATACAGTAAAAAATACATGAAACAAAAGTGAAGTGAAAATACAATAAGTAAGAGTGGTGGTGTTTATTTTAAAAAGCTACAGGTTAACCATCAAGTGGTTAACCAGGTTATCTGTTGAATTTGGTTTGAAATTCTGTTTATTCAGTTACAGTGTTTCCTTTCATATGATACCATTCACATACATTAGAAAGATACAAGCATACAATTCTTAAAAGCAGAAACCCGTATTTAGAGAAGGAAGGGGGGATTTGTTCATGTGGGGGGTGGTTGATTTTTTCCTTGGTTTTGAACAAAGCTCTCAGACTGCTAACACTTGAGTATATAAATAAAATTTCCCCAACGCTTTATCTTTCCTGTTTTATGCCACTATCTGAATGTTTATTGCATTTTATATATGCCTGTAAACATAGATACACGCCCACATAGATCTTTTTAAAGGCTGCCCTGAAGTTTGCTGCATGGTCAGGGAGAGCAGTGATGCACTCCATTGTTCCCCACTATGATGTCATGCTCAGACTTTGCCTTGGTTAAACAGAATTCAGTTTACCGGACTGCAGCAAAATGTCCTTAGGGAACGCAAATTTATTGCTGTAGCTGAGATGGAAAGAAATAACATGTGAAAAAAAAAAAAGACAACATATGGAAAATGGTAATGTAATGGTAATTCTGGCTAAAATATTGGATGCCTATATTTTTCTCTGCAGCTCTACAGAAGTAGATGTGCACACTCATTTATACACACACTCAAACTGTGCATAGCTCAAGCGTGTGTTTATTTTAATCTGGGAACTAGGACAAGCTGAAATTCACTCTTAGGACTTGCATCGTCACTAAGATCTCATAAACAAGCAGTTTTGCATCACACTGTCCATTCTTTCTATTCACATTAACCACATCTGGACTCCACAAAGTGGGTCTAATCCTGCTGGCTATCCAGTGATGTCAATCAGAGCTAGAGGCATCACGTATGTTACCAGAGCCAGTGGTAAATTAATTTTTTCCACCAACATCTGAAAACTGTACGTGGGGATAGTGAAGGGAAGAAAGGGAATGGCTTTTTAATTATTTTGGGAGATCCTGAGCTGGAAGACCAATCTGAAGGGACTGACTGGGGAGAAGGAGGTCCTACTCCCCCCCTCCTGGCCTTCAAAAAACCCCAACCCTGCAGCCAGTCCTTCCCAAATAGGCACAGTTGGCAGGGATGTGTTCATCTTGGTCCCACCACTTCAGAGGAGCCACCAACAGATGCTCACCCTGTCCTTTCAAACCAGTGCTTCCTGTCCTTCAAGAGTTAACCTTCTCTAGAACATTTATTTCACCATCTCAGGGAAAGAAAAAAAAAAACCAAGGAAAAAAAACCAAAAAACCCTGCAGAGCTGAGAGGCTGCAGATCACAAGGCCATTCTGATAGCCTCCTGTCCCCATGGCAACAGCAACGGCATTTATCAGTTCCTTATGAGAGCAGGCACAGCAAATCTGCATTGCACATGGCAGCCTTCCAGCCTTTCAAATGAAAGAGCACTTTGAACTGCTGCCAAGTGTGGAAGGAGCAGAGCTGTCAGGACTGCTTAATGCTGGCAGTTTGTACTTGGGAGCCTTTCAGTTCCCAGAATCCTTCAGCCATGGCAGCCTGCCAGGTACTTAGCGGAAGCTCAAAACTAACCCCCCGACCATTCACTGCAGTGCACTCAAAATTTTCCACATGTACCATGTCACAAGTGCAGACTGTACAATGAAAGCAAACGCCTTCTGCTTGGGATTCTAATTTTATTAATAATCTCGGGAAAAGCAATTGGAGATTAGCTGGCTGACAGTATAGCCACTGTTTATAACTCAGGGTGTGTATGTCAAATGTGTATTTCATCCCTCAGAAACAGAATCAGCTTGGACAAGGGGGGCTGCACAGCCCTAAATCTACATGCAGTACCCGAGTGTGGGGAGATTAGTGTTAACAGAAGGCAGAGTGTGGTTATTTACAGTGGAGTATTTTTTAGCAATCATTACCACTGCATAGCAGCGAGACGTGAAATAGAAAACTAAGACAGTATTGCTGGCTGGTAAATATTTTCTGCCCTTACCCTCTGCATTTTGCTGATACTGTGAGAATCTCGGAAACTGGCTGATGAATGTAGCAGAAATACATGGCTCTTGGTGGGTTTCCTTTCAATGGAGAGTTTTCATGTGAACTTTTTATTGTTTTGTCTTACCCCAAGCACAAGGGCTTCTATTGGCAGAGGAAACAAATTGGCACAGCTCTGCTTTTTTTTTTTATTTAAATCTGCACTGAGATCAAGGGCAAGGGCTTCATTTTCCAGCACTAGTCATAAGCCTTTAGCACAAATAGAATGAAAATTGTCTGTCGCTCAGGCAGTTGGACAGGGTTCAGGAAAACTATGTCTGGCACTAATTCCAAAGGGAAGGTTTGGTTCAATCCAGCATCATTAATTTCACTGAACTGTTTTCACTAGTCTATATTCCCCTGTTCAAGAGCTGTTTATTATCCTTTACTAAATAATGTCTTTTGGAGAACAGAGTAATGAAAAATACCTGATATTACTTACATACGTATTTATACTCTCAAGTGTATGGATGCATAGAAATAGATACAGTACACATGGATGTAATCTCATTTTTTTTACTTTTCTGTTTTTCTGAACAATTGCTTGTTTCTTACCTTATCTTCCCATTGCAAAAAACATTCATAATGTCAAATATAAAATAGTAAAAATAGCCCAGAAGGCAAAAAAGAGAGACAAAGAGAGATGAAAAAAAAACCTGGAGCAAAGACAATCTCCACAAATTCACGAGTTTCACCACAAAACAAGGAAATGTAGTGCCTCTTTTTCAGCTTGCAGCTATCTTTGGCTGCTGCTTGAAGATTTGACTTAATTCACCCAAGCAGTAGTGTCTAAAAGTAATACACCAAGACAGACAATTTTGGCACTTAGTCTCCCTTAGGAATTTTACCAACAGTCTTTGTAAAGAAAGTAAATGATCTTTTTTTTTTCCTTTTGGTTTCTCCCCATAGCTCATCTTGATATGTGCTGATAAAAGAAACTGGGCCCCCCTTCTATTCTCACCATTATCCTCTGTCCATATCATCCTTCTTTCAATAACAATGTTAGTTAATCAGCATCTGTAACATGGTTTTGGAGAAAAAGTGCTTTTGGTCTTTTCAGATGGCCTAGTTACATAGGTAAAGGAGGTTATGCCATGTGAAATAACTTAAGAAAGTGTCAGGGCTTTTTCCTGTCTGTCCTTCCTGCCTTCCTTCCTTCCTTTTCCTTCCTTCCTTCCTTTTCC
>JAOXXN010000065.1:41674581-41689110 GCA_026770055.1 Myrmophylax atrothorax | reverse complement strand
ACTCCCCCAAATGCTAGTCTCCCTTCCGCTGGAATAAAAGCATGTTGTTACAACGACTGTGCAGCTGAACTCAGAAGCATTTGTGTGACACAGGTGTTTGGGAACAACAACGTTCAGTGCCAGACCATTTGCCTGTAGCCTGCGTCCTTCTCTCTCTGATAGCTCCAAGGCTGGAGGCTGTTGCCATTCTTGCTGATGCAACATACCGAGGGCTGGGGTGAAGGAGAGTGCATACCTGTGTGTCAGAGGTAGGAGCTCCCCTTTGGCTATGAGGGAAAGCAAAGCACATCCAAATCAAAGACAGGAGGGGGTTGCTTTGAATTGCTGTATTCCGGATCTATCTGAGGCAATCTTACTCTTCACTGCACACATCATGGTAACAAAAGACAAGATCATAGTGTAGCTCAGGTTTACATTTGAACATGTCCAGACTGGCACACAGTTTGGGTAAGGACAATGCACTTTTGTAGGTTTGATGTGTGTAGGAGCTAGGGGCAGAATTAGGGAGGGAGTGAGAAGCCTGAATATCTGGTCTGTTGCTGGAAAATACAGGCTGCTGACTTGTAGATGTTACAGGTTTATTTCATCCAACTTGATATGCTAGACATTTTCTCTTAGAACTCTCTTCCTCAATGTCTATAACTGATTTACGTAAAATAAAAAGATACAAAACATCTGGGATTAAAACAACAGAAAGAGCTCTCATCTTTCTGCAGCAGTAAATTTTGGAGTATTTTTTATTACTTGCTTAGTGTTGTTATGTGCCTGACTCCCTGTTACATGTAAAGATAATTCCTCCTTGAAGAACTCAGACTGTGTCGATAAGAAAGGCCAGTTGGCACATTTATTGTATCCTACCTCCTTCTGTGAAAGATTATACCATGTATCTTATCAAAAGGATGCAGTCTTTCAAGACCTGTACCTTGCTAAGTATACATACTCATTTTTGGCAAATATTTGCTGTGGTTTTGAGTGGTTCTCTCACTCCACCCCCTGCATGGCCCCCCTGCCCTTCCCCCAGTCAACTCTTCTGTTCATCCAACTGTACTCATTCAGCTGTGCTCATTGCATCATTTCTGCCGGGAGGGAGGCAGCTTGAGGTGCAGCCATCAGGGATAGCATGAGTTGTGTGATCTGTGGACATGTAGTCATGGTGTGCTAACAAGGACCTGCAGCCTAAGATAGATTGATTAGTCAGCATCCTTGATAGAATGTCTAGTGGCTTTTGTGACAGTTAAATACCAGGAAACAATGCAGAAATCCTCATGGTCTTTTGTACCTGTCTTTCCTCATGCTAGAACGGACGGCAGCATTTCTTGAGAACTGCACGGCACATGCTTAATACAAAGAGCAGCTCCTTTCAGCATTCTGCATGATTAGTGTTGCAGGTCTCTGCACAGATCTTCCTTGTTCTGATGGCTGGATTTTTACAGTAGTGTGTTATACATACTTTGCAAGTTACAGCTTGAAACTTCCTCCTTGCAGAAGGTTCTGTCATTTGAAGGAACCCCACCCTGCTCTCCCTTGAAGATGTGCAATCTCAGGCTGTGTTTGAGCATGCCTGGGAAGGCAGGTGCAGCCTGGCTGGATCCTCAACATTACCTGCGAATAAACACTGTTTAAACAAATTGGACTAATAAGAACATTCAAGATTCAGGTAATAATCAGGACAGGTTTTGCTCTGTAGTCTTCATTCTGTGCTTTTCCCACCCCTTCTCCCTCTGAGTTATAATCCAGAATATATGACATAATCATGTTGCTATGGAAATAATTTACAACATAACTCTATAGAACTGTATAACAATAAAAGTTCTTAATAGCCTCTGTTGAAAACAACAACAACATCACGTTGAAGTCACTTAGAAAAAAACCCCAGATTTCCTCCCTGCTGTTGTAAATGAGCACTTACATAAAATTTCTAATATTTTAAGGAAAATAATCATTCCAGCACAGAACCTGTAAACACAGATGTATTCTTCCTCATTGTCCTTCTGCCCAGAAAATACGGCAAATGCTTAAAGTCCCAGTACGAGTTCTTCAAACCTTAGAACCAAGGGAGCAGATTAGAGCAAGGTCATTTCTCTGCTCAAAGCAGGCTCTTCATGCTCATATTTCAATCTGACTCTGTGGGAACTGTAAGATGTCACCTGCTTCAAACTATTTCCTTCTCAGATGAGCTCTTTGTAGGGTTGCCTGATTCCTTCCCAACACGGTGGGAGTCACCATATTACTTGCTTAAATGCAAACACTTAAGGCATCAGTCCTCAGCAGCAGACACACACGATTACCCTCAGGGTCTAGTCCAAACTAATTCTACAGTTTGATGGAGACCTATCTTATTACCACACAGACTTCCTAGTGATGTTCAGTTTCGGGGTTGTCAAGTCTGTGTGCTGATATACCAGCTTTCCTTGATGCTTAAAGACGTCTGGGTAGCTCTTTTTACGAAGCCTCTTAAGCCTTTTTGGCTGTTGTTCCCTAAGGAATCCTGGCAATGTAGTTACCACATTTTTCGTTTGGTTAACAGTGGAGTTCCCACACAGTTTAACACCATTTGGTCTCAATTCAGCATTATACCCCTCAGTCACTACTCAAGACTTCATGGGCAGTTAAATGCCACCTGATGCCTGATCCCGTCAGATCTGGGAAGCTCAGCAGGGTCAGCCCCACTTGGTACTTGGATGGGAGACCTCCTGGGAAATACCCGGGGCTGTAGGTTCTAGTCGTGAGGACTTCACTGTTGGGGGCTGTAGGTTCTAGTCCTGAGGACCTCACTGTTGGGGGCTGTAGGTTCTAGTCCTGAGGACTTCACTGTCACCATCCAGGCTCGCTTGGCTGTGGCAGATGAACCTCAGGAGTTAAAGGGTGGGGCCAGTTCTGTGCACGCTGTGCCTCACCTAAAACATCCACTACGCAGGCTCGAAGGACACACCCACATGGGGAGAACCCTTCCCAAATCTTCATTCAGAAAGCCTGGCCATATATATACTACTCAAGAGTTTATCAGGCTGCCTCATGCAGGAAGCTGCTTTGTTGAACAGAGACCTGTGGCTCAAATGGCACATGACACATATCTATATATTCTGGGCACATATCTGTATATGTTCCAGTGACCTATCCCTTCTTGTGTGCAAGTTTCCAGTTGCATATCACTGGAGTTTCCCTGCTCTCAGGAGGACCTTCTGTAAGCTGGTGTAGGGCTAATAATACTTCTAAAGCTTTTTTGCAAGCTACAAGTCTGCCTTGCCTCTTGTAGCAGGATTCATTCCCTCCACCTCTATTTCCTCCATCATGTTACTTGCAGAGGAGTTCCCAGAGTGGCAGTCCATTTAAGCTCTAGCAGCAGACCCTGTGGGTCATTCCAAGGCCGCTGTTTTGAACTCTGAACACACAGGTAAGTGATGTTCCCTGGCTGTTTGATAGCTATAAATTAGCACATTCCCCACGAATGTAATGCAGCCCAGATGCCATGACAGTATGCTTCTGGAGCCAGTCTCCTCCTGGTCAAAACAAGAGCCAAACAGCTCTACAGTCTGTAAGCTGTGTTGCCCTCCCTCATTGTGGGGAGGTTTTCTGTAGCTACTCTATTTTAACTCTTTACACCAGCAGCACTAAGCATTCAGAGAGGCAGGTGGGCAGTGCTTTAGTTCCATCAGCACTGAGCTAAGCAGTCCCAAATAACCCTCTGCCAGTCCAGCAGTACTCCCCAGGCCCCATGTCAGCATACATTGCAGCAGTCTCTCCTGCTGAGGTGCAAGCTGCAGTTCCTGTTGCTTTTGTTGACTCTGCAGGAGGAGTGCCTGCTCTGCTGATAGTTTTTCACCAGCAGATAAACAACACTGCTGTCTTTCCCCTCCCAGCACAAGAGTCCATTGATATATATCTACCTATTGGTTTTTGCCAATATCTTTTATGTAATTGCTCTGATTTTCTCTTAGTGATATAGTCCATTTGCCTGTCAATGTGCTTCATGTTGCACAAATTTCTGGTTTATTTTCCCCAAGGTTTCTCTCTCTCAGGGTCCCAAGTCCATTCAGTCAGCAATTTGTCCCCTTTTGAGCACATTGCTAGAGGGGCCTGTTTGCCACAGCAAGGTAAACCACACAAATTCACCTATTTAGTTTGTTCCCACTGCTAAGTCCTTTTTGTAATTCCTCTGGCTCCCTCTCTGCTGGGTCTGATAACCTTACATAGCTGGTTTGCTCCAGGTCCACAGGTCCTTAGAGAGGCAGGTTATATTTAACAATTTTTTTGAAGCAAGGAAGATTTGTACGTGGTGTAAGCATAGCAACTCCTACAAAATGCTTTTTTCCTCCTTGGGATTTTGTGAGGTTAAAGTAGATACGTGTGACAGACATGAATGATGAAAGGCTGTGAGTCATTGTTCATTTGGAAGTGTGATAGATGTTAGGACTAGAACGAAATACGCCTTTACTTGGGACAGAAGAACTACTGTTGTTTTTTACCTCCATAGCTTGAAATACGTGTCAAAGACTTCACATAATATCCTGAGTTGGAAGGGACCCACAAGGATCATTGAGTCCAACTCTTAAGTGAATGGCCCATACAGCGATCAAACAAGGATCAAACCCACAACCTTGGTGTTATTAGAACCCTGCTCTAACCAGCTGAGCTATGACTTACAGATACAACTACATTCTTGGTCTGCATGGCTTTCCAGTGCCTCTTACAAATTCTTTAGCTTATAGAGGTGATGCTGAATTGTCTCTGTATATATTTCCTTATAGAAATGAAATTACTTAGTGTGGAAAGGAATGGTTGCTGTCAGGAAAGATCAAGAAATGGAAATGTACCTCTTTTGGGACGTGTGTCAAGGAGATCTGGAGACCCTTAGCCTGAAATAAAGGATGAAGTAAGAACAAGTGCCAGTGGCAAAGGCAAGAAATGAAAATTATAAGAGCTCTATCTGTCAGTAGGTGGGGATGAAAAGGAGAGGGAAACATAGAGTTTTCTGGTTTTAAATGCTGGGGAGATGCTCTGAAGCTGTTGAGATTGACAGACACATAAAAGTCAAATGATTGCATAGTTATGAGCAGGAAAACTTTGCAGAGCAGCAGAGGCACTGGAAATAAAGTAAATGATAGTAGACCAATAGGTCGTGAGGTGAAGAGTCCCTCATTATCAATTTGTCAATGAATAAGAAACAAAGAAGTTCCTGCAATGAGAGGAAACAGATAATAAGCAACAAGGCTGTCACAAGTCATAAGCCTTTTAAATGGGGTTTTGGTCAAATACCTTGGTGATCTTTATTGTTATTTTCTTGTATCAGCCAAACATGTACAACATAGTTTTTAGAAGAAAAAGATATGGTTGTCTTACAAATGCATACAATTTAAATACTAAAGAAAAAAACCCAAGAAGGGGATGTTGAAAAGTTTGAAAATGCTTTTTGAGCATGAAAAAATCAAGCCATTAGGACTTGGCACACTGGTGATAGGTGAATGATCCAGCCAGTGGCAATTTAAATTTACGGCATATGCAGTTGTACATGCTGTGAGGAAACCATTTTCCTAAGCACAGTGCCTAGTTTTCATGAAAGGTGCATGAACGTTTGGGGCTAAGACCTGATTGCCACTGGAAGCTCATGTCTGTAAAATGGGCATCTGATCAGAAAGCAAATGCCGGGATGCATGAGGAATGAAATGCTGGACGCCATGTGGAGCTTTGTACTGCCATTACAGGAAGTAAAGATCTGCCCTTATCTGAAAGAGTATTGGTGACCCCATCTTAAAAATTATAATGAACTGCTTAAAGGGGTTTGGAGATAAGCCCATGAGAACAATTAGAGACATGCAAAAATGTCTCTGCACCACAGCAGAAGTGCAGTTATTGTTTATTTATTCTACAGCTAAATCCCCTTAGTATGCATAAGACTTTTTGTAGACAAATAGGACAGGTCTGTGCCTGAGGAGTTTGCCTTCTGAGCAAGACAGAGCACAGCAAAGGGAAGCAAACCAAAAGAAGTGTGTTGGTACATGTGCAGAGCAGTGAGGCAGTGGGAGGCAGAGCCATGGGAAAGGAGAGGTCAGGCTCAAAGGTGTCACCAGAGACCTCCCAGGGTATGCACTTACCCTGCAGTAAGGCAGACCCCTCTGGTGTTGCTGTGCCAAAGGAAAGCTTCTTGTTTCATCATCTGTGAGGTGTGACCTGTCTGCTTCTTTCTTTCAGTCCTATAGGAAATATCCTTCAGACTCCACAGACCCTGTTTGCACTGGCTTCTTTCTCTACATATGCAGATGCTTTTACAGCAGCTCTGGATTTGTGTGCATGGAAAAGCAGCTACATTGCACAAACAGAAAAAAAAATCAATTTTAATTCAAAAGCAAATTTTGTGGGTATCTCTGTTATTAAGTTTTAATATGCACACACTCAAGATTTATTTGTACAAATGAACTTTAAGTTGAATTCTAAATGTGAAAAAGGTAGAATTGTGCATTTTATTATAAACTTCATGCTAGGTTACCAAATGCGATGCAAAACCTGTATCATTTGATATGTATAATTAGCCAACACATCAGTAGACCTAGAAATGTTCATCAAATAGACTAATCATTTTGAGTGATGAAAATCTTTAGTATTTCCTAATCCAGTTGCAGCTAATTCCAGAACAGAAGAAAATAATATTAATAGAATATGGGGGTTTTGTTGCATATTTCTTGCTCAGTTCTATCATTATATATGCAAATCAGGTAATTTTGTGCCTAATTGCTTGATTTGCATGCATAAGTGTAGGTTGCACATGTGCAAATGATTTTATTCAAATTTAATATATGTCTAATATATAGTGTGGCTGAAAACTTGAATCTATGTATCTGAATCCCTCAGAATTTTTGCTTTAAAAATGAGCAAAATTTGCCACCAGTTTTGGAGGTCAGATGAAGTAGATGGGCCTCTCTGCATGATTTTGCAGGTGCACTAACCCTGGAGTTGTGAATTTTTCTTGAGAAATGAGAAATAAAGTGAATGCCCAAAGAGATAAGTAAATAAAAGATATCCTGTTGCTTTACATGCCTAAGAAACTCACAGAAAAATGTGAGACTTACGAAGTGGAAAAAGACAGAATCACTCTGAAGAAAATGTGGCTTTCGAAGTCTTAGATGGTTTAACAGATAATGAAACTTAAGACAAAAAGTGTAAAATTACAATACTAAAATCTGAAGGGCATTAAAAATTCTTTCAGGTAATACAGCTATGAAAAGAGTTAGACCGACAGTTCTTGTGAATGAAGTTGTGTGACTTTAGGAGGAGACCACAGGCAAGGGATGGAAGAGCTTCATTTGTTCTGCCATGCCATGCATTTCACCTCTGGTCTGGAAGAGAAAGAAGATCCAGACCTGCAAGACTAGCAGAAAAAAAAGTCAGGCTCAAGAGCCTGTTTTGTTATGAGTCTCTGTGAGGAGCTCCCAGTACTGGGATCAGATGCGTTGTCACCAGCAGTTTTCATAATGATACGGAAGGGCAGGAAGTGTCCCTGTGGAAGGGAACTAAAATTACCAACAGCATTTTTTTACTGTGGCATCAGCTGTAGTCTAATAAACAGTGTTAGGCTGTTTTCTCCCTATTACTCAGAACTCCTCTGCAAGCTTTATTTGCATACACATGGGTGAAAAATACTACTAAAATAAGCATGTAGAAAAATTGGAAGCAATTTGGAGGCACATATGGGCTCACAGTTCCAAATTCTCATTCACACTAGTAAGAAGTGCAAGCAGGATCAAAACAGGTATGTTATATGCTTCTTCCAACACTCCTTTGTGCTGGCAAGAACTATAAAGTATTATGGGTGTAAATTAGAATTTGGCACAAAATGCGTTTCTGTCCGTCTAAGGGCTGATCTGTCATAGCCCTGCAGACATGAGTATGGTACGGATGATTTCAGATCAGTGTAGCTTTGCTAGTAAGAATTACTAGTGTCAATGTGTTTATAATGGCAAAGACATGCTTTTCTTGGAATAGGTTATTATATTTGAGAAAGGAGACAAGATGAAATAAATTGTACTTTCTGTAGGAAGCCACAGCAGCAGACAGGGAGGGGAAGGTAAGGAGGGTTGCAGAGCGCTTTTGCGTGGTGTGACTGGAGGCTTGTGCTCTGGGTGGGAAGCCATGTGAGAGCCAGGGCCACAGCTCCTTCAGCCTCCTCACCTAGTGAGCCTGTTTCTGGTACCACAAAAGCACGGCTCACCTGTACAAGCATACCTGTAGTGCTTTCACAGGTTACCTACCCCAGAGAAGTGCTCCCTAATGCAGACTTGACTTTGAGCTCCTTTTTTTTGCTCCCGGGCATACCAAATGTTTTTGATTTAAATGAGACTCAAACTCACCTTTTTCCTCCTGTTCTATCAGTGGGAGAGAAAGCACCACTTGACTAACAGTGTCTTACCTCTTTGTTTGTGTGCTAACCTTATCAGAGCAGCACATGCAGAGGTCTGTACAAAAAAAAGTAAACCCCAAACCCCTGGGCTGTATTCCCAACTCCCTCTGAGTGTTTAGCTAAAGCACAGCTTCTGTTAGATTGGAGAGATGCTCTGTTGTTTTACTAAATGCTGTTATTTCTACTTATTTTTATTTCATCACAGACCAAAAAGACACTCTATTTTCCACCTTTTCAGTAGGAGTGAAAAGCCCTGCCTGATATTCTTAGAGATTGAAGGTTTCTTGTTTTTCACAGAATGTATATAGCTTGGGCAATATTAACTTTCTCCTCTTAACAGCTTCTCTTTCCCCCCCATTTTAGTGTTCAGGACTGATTCCATTCTTGATCTCTATTCTGAGTCTTTTACTTTGTGTGCTTTCTGCAACTGAGGCAATTGCTGCCTGTTGCAATGTGGGATTTTGTGGTGGGCAGCAATGCTGTGAAACAACTGAAACTGCAAGTCCATCTCAGCTGTGCAGAGCATCCAGAACAGGTGCCATATTTCAATGGCCAACTAGCCCAGGGGGAATTAAGGGAAGGGAAGAGAGTCAGCACATCACATACCTGGTTACCTGGACCATCTTTTTCCACAAAACAAGGACCCCATGAAGGAGCTGACACCATAACTGTACTCAGACAGGACAAACCCTTACCAGAATCCCAGAAGCGGAAGAGCATTTGCACTTGCACTGTTCATCTATTTGTTGTTGCCTGGGAGATTACTGTAGTTTCTTGACTCAGATCTTATGTTGCTTCAGAATAAATTTTTGCAGAGAGATACAGCTTTTCCCTGGTTGCCTCCTCCACGCCCCCCACCCCTCCCGCCTTTTTCTAATCCCCGCTTGGCAGCTAAAATGGTCTAACATTTTATGTAACTGGTAAAAGAAATGATTACCAAGGAGTGAATTGTTTCTCGAGTACATCCCTCCCCTTGGGTTAAATATAGGTTGCAGCATCCCAGTATAATGAAAAGATTGGAAAGCATTTACGCACTGGTGTATTTTCTGCTTTGTAGTAACAGAGTAAGACATTCACAATTGTGAAAATCATACCTGCAAAGACAAGTTTAGTCAGCCCCCACCTTTACTGTATTCAGTCCATATACTAAAATGTTTCCCATTTAAACCAAATCCTCTAGCCCTTGTGTTTTATTACCTTGTGATGGGTTGTTGGCTACAGCATACTTGTTTATTATCTCACCATGTGCACTGTGGCACTCGCATTGGTTTTGTACTGCAGGATTACCCAGGGTGCTGGACCAGGAATGTCCAACCCTGTTGATTATAAAATATGAAAGAAAATCTGCAGAGGTTTTACCACTATGTAAACTTAGATCTGTATTGTGTCTTGTTGCCAAGATGTTTGATTTTGAACACATTTGCAGTTGCAATAAACTCTGCTTTGTAACCTGAAATCATCTCTACCATAAGGATGAAAATCTTCAGGTTCAGAAAGTGATTAAAATTCAAACTGTAAAATAAAGCCTGAGAAACACTTAGCCTTGCTAATTCAAGCACCATCTCCATATCTTTTCTTCATATGCACATGTATGCACATGCATTCCCAATCTTGCATATATATTCACAAGCTCACACGTTCTCCCGCTCACACACACATTCACAGGCACTCACACAGAGAATGTGTTCTGCAGTATAGCTGGTACACAGGGTATTTTTGAAGACAGAACAAGATGACTGTAAATTGACACTTCCACCCACTAATGAAAAAAAGCCAAGAAAACCTCAGTAGAGAATGAATTTTATAATTAATGCTGAACAATTTTCATTGACAAAGCAAAAAGAAGCAAGTGGATGGCTGATTTAAATGCTGAATGATTAATGCACAGAGAGGCGGCTGAGGAAAAAGACAAATTCAGGAGCAACTATGGAAATTTATGTATGAGAGAGTCAGCACCATATTCTGATCTCAGTTACACAGTTGTAAATCTGTTATCTTAATGGAAGTATTCAGCTTTTATATTTGCATAGCATAAGTGAAAATAGAATTTAACCCAGAATGCTTTTGCGATTTTGTATTTGCATGACTGAAAGGGGAGAGATGTGTATGTTTGCATGTGATAAACTGCAAATGCATGAGACTTTTTGTATCTCTCGGTGAGAAATGTAGAGAATGAATGTGTGTGTGATTGTGTACGTGCGTGCCAGTTGTGGGGCTGTCTGACAGTGAGTGGGAGGGTGAGAACGTGTTTGTTCCTAGACTCCCTGGTTGAGCACAAACGGCTCCTGGAAATGCCGTTTCAGATTAGAGAGCGATGGCTGGAGAGGTGGAGATTTCATTACCTTTCTCTTTGTGTGATGTTTTGGAGCTGGTGATGTGAAAACAGAGCTATATATAATCCAGTCACACATGTGGTGTCCTCGAGATTTATAGAGCCTGCTAATGCCAGAATCTTTGGGGTGTTTCACTGCACAAAGCAAAATGAGAAATAATCACCCCTCAAACACCAAGGCAATGCAGACCCCACCTGACTTTTTTCATGTGCCAAGCAAGAAAAGGTTCTTCTTTCTGCAAGATGCCTAGTTTTATTCCTAAATGTGTGTGTAATGCCCATCACCCCATATAGTGAGTGCTCTCTCTTGTCCTTGCCTTGAGGACTAGGGCTGGTCCCCACCTGCCTTGGGTGGGTGTGCTGAGAGAGGAGGGTGTGGAGGTCACAGGCAGCAGTTTGCTGTGTGCAAGCTTCTGAGATGCAGGGGCTGTATTTTTAGCTGCTCCAGATTCTCTCCTGGCTGGGATATGATGCTGAGGAGTTTATTGCTGTAAGGATGTGCCTAGAATACCGGGCAGCCTCAGAAATTTACTGTGCCGCAGAGCCCTGACTCAGTGCTGCTCTGTGACTTTCCTCTGTTGCTTCCGTGCTGGAAAGAGAAAAAATGGTTCCTTGTGTTGCTGGCTGCTGCTGGCGCTGGAGGGACAGCTGCTGTGATTTAGCGAGAAGCCTGTTACTGGGAATGACAGCAGCTCTAGATCTGCCTAAACTGTAGTTTGCTCAGCAAAGCTGCCCTCAGATTTCTTTTCAAATATTACTCTACCTTTTTGTATGAACAGTATGAATAATCACATTCTGCCTCTCATTTGTGCATTTCCCAAGCAAGTCTGTAATGTTTCTGCAAGTTGTTGTTTTGCAGCCATACTCACAAAATGCTTCCAAAATGTTGGGGACATTTCACAGCTAGTTTTCTGTGGGGCATTTCAGGGGAGAATGTGGGGACACGGCCATGGGCGGATTTCTGTACAGCTGGCTGCAAGGAAAGTGGACAACCAGCCAGAGGGGTGAGAACTTGCTAGGGATATTCCCTGTGGTGAATCCTGCAGAAAATGAAATTACATTCGTGGTCTTTCTGTCCCACTGGTGCAGGTGCACCTGCAGGTTTGAAAGGGTGCTTTCAACCTCATCAAACCCCACTTTAATTGTGAGACCCAGTATATTTGCAATGTAAAATTATATATATGAAAGATCGGCAACTGACTTCTTGAAAATCTAAATTCTGAGGACCCCAGCTTGGCCCTTATTGGTCCAGTGAAGCAGCATAAACGCTTGATGAAGAAAAATTATTTGTACCATCAGGTTTTTTTAGAAACAAGTATGAGATACCCCGAAGAGCCTGAGCAGGATGCTCCCAAATCCCTCTGCTTGAGAAATACGGTAAGACCCCGTGTATTCTCTTGGGGTTTGAGTATCATAGTCCTCAAGAAGTGGGCTTTCCTCCATTTTCCTGAACGATTCTATGAATCTATGATCCTGCCTGAAGGAGGCTGGAAATAAGGAGCTGACGCCCGTCTGCTCTTGCTGGATCCCGAGCTCTGCTCGAGGCTCCCTGCTGCCCTCTTGTTGCTGGAAATGACACTGGAAATACGCGCACTCTGTTTTCACGTTGTGATGGGAGCCAGACTAATACCCTCACATTTGGGGGAAAATCGTAGACCTCACATAGGAATGTCTGTCTCATTGCTGTGGCATCCGGAATAATAAATACAGCAATCTCCGCTGTAATGCCTAGCGCTTGTCTGAACTGCTGCATTCTCGGAAGCACAAACATGACTGAGGGGCAAGCTAGAGAGAGATGACATTTGTAGGCAGAGGCCATAGATTTTTTCAATGTTTTAGTCTTGCAAAATACAGGCAAGCTTTCAGCAGTACAGGCTCTCCCATCACACTCTTACTTTTCTAGTGTGCTTAGGGCACCACAACTACAAAAATCTACTGCTTTACTAAATGCCAGAGAATGAAGCTGAAGTGACAAGAGTGTTTCTGAAGCATCCCTGCTGAATTCCACACACACAAGGCTTGAAGCCTCTGTGAGGGTACAGGAGATCCTGCACTTTTAATTTTGTATTATTAATTCTTTTACTTTATATTTTTTAATTCTAAATAATTTTTCTTGGATCACTAGTGCTCTGACATTGTTGCCATCCACATTGTATACATGAAATCTATTTGAAATTATTTTAGTGGCTTGCAGCTCAATTCCTGCTTGATTTGCTGATTGGTTTCTCCTCTGAAAAAAATAATCAAATTGGATTCTAAATTGCTGCTTGTTTGCAAAGACCAGTGGCTATGAATGGGATACAGAGAATGCACTCTACTCTGTCCAGTCATGAATGGTAGCCAGGTCAGGGCTGAGCTGCATTGGCAGGAGGCAGCGATGTGGGAAGGTTGCCCTGCCATTATCTATTCTGTAGACAAGCAGCGGATTTAATTCTCAGAGGATCTCAAGCCTATAATAAAATCTCAATGGGAATAAAAAACCCTGACCCAGAAGGCAGTGGCATGTTCTACTTGTCCTCCATAGTCGTGGCTGTGCATCAAGGGAGCTGTGTGACAATTCTGTGGAGCCTGGGTAGCAGAAGAAACCCATCCCCCAGTGTTCTGCTGGAGTCACTGTGAGGTATATATTTACACTGCTAGTGAAAAACAGAAGGAAAAACCAGAGTGTCTCTAACACATGTAATCTGTAGAAAAAATACACATTTGCATGTCTGTTTTAAGCTAGGAATCTTTGCTGCTAAGGGAAGAGCAGCGTGCATGCTTTTTCCTTCTTGTGTGCTGTCTTCCATGAACATGCATTGAAAACCTGGCATTTTTCTTGAGTTGGCACTGCTGGGTGACCTCATACACATATTTGTCATCTCAGCAGTTTCAGCTTCAGTGTTCCTCCCTAGATTCATTAAGAAAATATTTAGCATCCGAAGAAAGGAAGTGCCCTGTGGACTACTATGCTCCCTACAGCCAGGCCAACAAAAACAGAGCCCCAGAGTGCTTTCTGAGGGTGCAAGGGTGACTCCTGCTCACTCCTGTCCCCTCGGAAACAGGAGAAATGGGTCACATCTACAAAAACTGACCCAACCCTAGTTATGGTGACCTTCTGCAAGTGAGGATGCTTAAAAGGATCTTGGCAAGGTGATTCACTTCAAAAAATCTTGTTTTTTAATAAATCATAGATAGCATTTAGACTAGGAGGCTGAGGACAAAGTCTGCTTTCCCTTTAGTTTTGGGGTTCATGGAGTTTTCCCCTACAAGTCTCTTAATTCACATGTGCACAAGCTTGTTATCAGAAAAGCTGCTGGGGACTCCTGGACCTTTTAGTACTAATGTAGTATGTGCCTGGTTTTTCATAAAGGAAAATGAAATGGAAGCTATTATCTGAAGGGAGCTTTCATTGTAGCAGCGAGGCAGGGAGCTGCTGCTCAAGTATAATAAGACAAAATGTGAGACAAATGCTGCCTCCTCCAAGCCAGCGTCTGACCTCGACAGTGAGAGCTTTCTGCTAAGCTGGCTGTTTACAGCCCTCGCTACAGTATCCATCTTGAGGTTTGTGGGATTCTGTTTTCATTCCCATCGGAAGGGGCATGAGCACCGTAGATTCCTCTGCCTTCAACCCTGTCCCCGAGGTATGCTGACATCTTGATTTCCCACCCCCCACCTCTCCCAGCCCAGCAAGGAAGCTGGGAGAAAAATTTTCGGAGCATGAGCGGACCTGGAGCCAGGGAGTCACAGGCCAGAAAGTCACTGTGCTGCTGTGGAAGGAAAGCTACACTTGGGAAGTGAGATTTCTCATGTATTGCCAAGGCCT
>JAOXXN010000065.1:41652700-41674529 GCA_026770055.1 Myrmophylax atrothorax | reverse complement strand
CTCTTTCTCCCTCTCCTTCCCCTTCTGGGAAAAAGCCACCAAGTGCGGCAGCAGGAGCTGATTTAGGCAACCGGTGTTCTGTCCCTTCAGAAAATGGGGCTGGGAGGGGTGATGGAGGGGGGGGTTGCAGAGCATGCTGCTGACCTGCTGAATTATGACTTTAATGCAGTCACTTTAATAACTTGCTGTAGCTCCAACCACCAGATGCAATTTATGGCAAAGCAGGCGCCCAGGCATTTTTCTTTCTATGAAGACTAAGCAGATATCTGATTACCACCCCCTCCCCCAAACCATTACCTTCCCCCGCTTGCTCTGCTAATGGAAAAATGTTATGTGTCTGTGTGCTTGTTCCCCAAGCTCTGTTTTCAGGAAATGGTGGAGAATGAGAAACTCACACAAGCGCGCACACATGCGGGAAAGATTGCTTTTACTCTCCATTCTTCAACCACGCAAAATTCCTCCTGCTAGTGGAATTGCCAGTTCTTTTTCTAAAACCTTACAACCTCAGCCAGAAGCAAGGCACATTCCAGGATTGATTTGTAGGGAAAAAGAAAGATCCCCTCCCCTCCCTCCATCTGACCAAAATCATTTGAGTGTTTTCTGCATAATACAAAGCACACTGCCCCTCAGATCTCCCTGTTGTAACAAAGGCTTGAATACAACCCCCAAACAAACAAACAAACAAAAAAGCTGAACCTGGGAATGATGAATAGGCAAACCAAACTCAAGTTTTAATTTTGTATTTAATGGTTGTATACACTAGATGTGTACATTAAGAAAGCAATGCACAGATAGGTAGGCAGATTCCCTGCCAGTTCTCCTGTTTTGAAGACCCACTCATTTTCCACCTAGGGGATGAATTCTTCCTCCCATTCTCCTTTACCCTCTTTTTCTGAGATTTGCGTCATCATTGGCTGCATATATTACTAATTATTGTTTATCTTAGTCCATGTCTGCAAAGCAATTTCCCAAATAAATTTCACTGGATCAATAAACTTGGATTCTGTTTTCTTTTCTAAACTGGGGGAAAGAAAAGTAGTAAATGTTTTCTTTTTAGCCAAATGGAACAAAAATCTGAGTTAAACACATGTGCCCATTTCTGAGGGCTCACACAGAAGCCCCTGTGGTTCAACTGTTTTTTATCTTATTTGTGATTTCCTTTCGGGGGGAAAAAAATTGTATTTGGAACTGCAGCCCTGAAAAATGGCATGTACTGCTCCAAACCCATTGAAAGGGTGTCCATACAAGGACTAGCAGATCATTTCTTCATGACTGTTAAATATTTATCAGCAAGGCAAATTCCTCCTAGGTTACAGCTAGTACCATTTGGAATGATCTGCCCCTGTGCTTTCAAAAATGAGTAGCAGACTCCTACAAAACATCTAGGTCCTCATTCAGCTAGGATAGTTTTCCTCTCAAGCTTGAGATACATAGATTAATATGTAGTGTACACTGCAAATTTCTTAGTAAAGAAGTAGTAACCTATGGGAGCATTCAAGTTTCAGAGAGAGGGGGATAAATTGGACGTTTCCATGTGGATTCGGTCTGATGTGTCTGTTTAGCTGTGTTTACAGTGACCTGCCCTCAGCCTGTACCAGCATCACATTTGTTCTCCAGTACTGCAAGATGCACCTACGTGCACACATGCAACCACGCAGGTATATTTCTTTTAGGTGTGATGAGTTGTCTTTGAGCAACTGAATTTATCTCTGCTGACTACAGACGCAGCTGAAATCAGATTTCTGACTTTCTGAGGGTTAGAGTTAGGTGAAATGAATCTTTGCTCAAGCATTCAACCACAGCTCCTTGGCTTGTGCAGTTAGCTTCCTGAATTCCCTAATGATCTCCGACCACAACTTAGCCAGAATTGCTTATTTTCTCAGAAGGGATGGGGTGAAATGCAGTTAGTTCAGTGAAGCCATTGGCATTTCAAAATTATATGTAAAGGTATTTATTTGTACTCCTGTTTTTCAAATTATGTCATAAATACACTTCATACTTAACAGGCTCAAAGTACTCTCTCTAGTTGTGATAATTTAAAAAAATCCTATCCAAATGTTTATGCAGCGGTCAGTAAGTCAGTAGTACGTGCACCGACCGAAAGCAGATGCCTTCGTTTGCTGTGCGGCCCCCGGGGCAGTGCCCAGACCTCAGCGCCGCAGAGCCCACGTAGCTCCGGCCGAGGGACCGTGCCCTGGCCCTGCTGGCTCCGGAGCCGCTTCGTGCTGCCGATTCGCCCCGGGTGGCTGTGCAAGAGCCGAGGCTGAGGCGAGAAATTCGGGGAGTAGCCTCGAAATTGCGAGAATATTATTAATGGCAGCGGCGTGTGACTGCAGGTACTTGGTGACACTGGAGCTCATTCTGGAGGCTCTGGTGATTCTGCTCTGTTTTCTTTTTTGAACCTGGCCTTTGATTAAAAATGCCTCGCTTCCAGCTTACATTGCCTTTTAAATGGCTCTGTAAAGCCCTCTCGCGGTTCCCAGCGCACATCAGAGGAAGGGCTGGAAGTGTTTCACTGCAGAATAAACATATGGGCTGTAAATCCTGTGATTCAGAGGATTCGCCTGCAGTATTCCTCTCCGCTGTTGCCATAGGTAACCGGGCTCTGCAAAACACCATTTACCCTGGAATGCAAGGAGACACGGCGCTCAGCAAGGGCACTCCGGTTAACCCTTTCCTAACAAAACAAAAATCCCTCTGGCCATCGCAGCAGAAACTGCTACTGGCTCTCATGCGTTTAGGTTCACATACAAGAAACCCGCACCATGTAAATTGAGGCAGACTACGGAAGTGCTCGCACAGCCCCAGCCGTGTGCACATCCACTCCGCGGGAGGGGCGGATTTCTTCTACCCGGAGCCAGACACTGTCAGAGTGCCACGTTTTCGGCACTGCTGACTCACCGGGGCTGTGTGGCACACAGTCAGTCCTCTGCCATGAGCCCCCGGGATGGGTTAAACTGGCACCACATACAGGAACTGAAAGGCAACTGAATCAGGCAGTCCAAATCCAAGGCTTGTGGAGTGGTACTTGTCAAATTACTTAAGTCAGGACCTTAGAAAAGAAGCGTTGAGCTCACAGCCACCACGGACCGTTTTGGGGATTTTTTTGTTTGTGTTTTTGTTTGTTTGTATGTTTGGTTTTTGGAGAGTTTTTGGTTTGTTTTTCTTTTTTGACAGCTGACAGGGGATCCCTAAGGTTTACAAGGTTTTGCCAATGCCATCTAATGGAGACCTATCAAATCAGACACGGAGTGCAAGTTTAACACTGTTTTATTTCTGCCTCACGCTATTTTGCAACCAAGGCACTCTTAGCACCTCCTCATGGTCTTCTACTCCATTGCCCAAGGTACTGAATGTGGACAATCAATTGCTATCTGCAGTTTAAGAGAACAGAGCAGAAAGTGGGGACCCTCCATTTATTTTTTTACTTTTTTACTCCTCTAATTCTGACCTACCTGTGGGCTAATGTGGATCCCAGCACCAGAGGAGCTGAAGTGAGGTACAATGTCTGAACAGTGTTTGTGGCCACAGTTCCATCAGTAATGCTTCCCAGAGAGAAGGTAGCAGCATATGCTCTCCCTTTGCCCTTTTTCCCACGTGGAGCTGTGTGCGTGAAAAGTAAATTCATAGCCCTGTGTTCAGGCAGGAGTTAATTCATACTGCAGAGGAGCTGCAGGTGAGACTGAAGATCTCACTTCTCAGTTTCACAAATGCTGTTACAAACCCCCTAAATATGATGTATTTCAAACCACTGTTGTCTTCTTCCTTATACTCCCCTCTGCAGTTCAATCCATGCACACATACACAGCACCAAATTCTTTCTTTTATGACACAGTATTGCTTTAGGGTCATCTACAGATATGTAAAAGTGCAAAATTCCTGCTCTGAAGTGTTAACTATGTAGGTTACTTTTACATCAAAAGTCTGATGGGAATACAGAGAAGTCAGGAAATGTGGATAAGGCTGAAATTACATTCATAAAAGATCATGCAGTGGTTGAGAATCACAGCCCATGCATGGACAAGCCTGTATTGAGACTGCTGTAATCCCTGGGCAGAGCAGGGGGTGTGAAGGAGAGGTCAGTGTGCTTTGTGGGATTCTCTGGCATTACTGGGGCAAGGGGAGTTAGTCCTTCTCTGTTATTTGAACAGTGAGCAAGTATTTTTTTAAGGATCTTTTTTTATGTAGCTAGAATAAAAAGGAACAGGCAAGAGAAAATGACCCCAAACCATTAGGGGATTGCTGTCTGTGGAAAAGTGCAAACATAGAATGAAATTGTTTTCCTACAAAACCTTTTTTTTTCATGGCTTGTTTCCATGCCACCATGGAGAAGAATGGTGAAGAAAACGGCTCATGTGCAAGGAAAGGAACTTCTAAAGATTCCCAAGAGCTACTGAATGGGTGTTGCTGGTTCACATTCTCCAGATTACTGTTACATCAGTCTGGATGGTGGAGATAAACTGTCAGAGAGCCGAAAAGCCATGGAGCAATGCATGGAAGCACAGTGATATTTATGTAGGCTCTGACTCTTTGAATTGATAGGTTTTATTTTGCATACTCCCTTGGCATTGCCAGAGCCTCTCTCCAGACCTAACACTTGATCTCCCCTTGTGCTGAGTCTGCTGGGAACTTTTGACACTGTGGGGCACCTGCTGAGGTGTTTGGAACAGGTTGTGTGGGTGGGGAAAGGGTAGCATGAGATCAGAAACAGGTTCTATGCAGGGCATAACGAAGTGATAACTGGGCTGATTGAGTGTCAGCCAATACTTGAAGGTCCAAAAACCACTGGAAGTGTTGAAGATGCAGAGGCTGGAGCCTGTTCCTTTTCCTGGTTTTGCCTTGAGTCAAGGGTATTTAAATGTCAAGTGTTTATGTAGTGCCTAAATTTACTTAGGTTTGGGTGTTTATACCAGAAGGTTTGTGTCCTTGTGCACTCCTATCTGTGTGTTTGAATGATGATAAATGCCAAGGCTTTCTTTTGGAGGTTGTGTTTTTCCACAGCCAAGGTGACACACTCCCATTATGTTTAACCTTCTCCCCCAAGAGTTGATAGAATTTATTTCTTTTGGAAAGGAAATATCAGAGCCTTAGCAGCCCCAAAGCAATTTTCTTTGAAGGCTGCTTTGGCTGGGACTGCAGATACAGTGACAAAGAGGAGATTGTGGTAGAGCAGAGCTAGATGGGAGCTCAGGCAAGAAAGGGTTACTGTCTGCACAGCTCTCTGTGTCTGGAGCTCCAGGCAAAACCCAGAGAGAGACAATGATGTCAGCACTACCTCCAGGCCCAGGGCCCCTTGCCTGACAATGTGGGCAATCCAACACATTCCCATCTGCCACAACAAGAGCATTCATGCTCCTATTTCCTGACCTCTTTGGATTAAAGCATGTGGAGTTAAATATACATCCAGCCCCATGCTCTTGCACTTGCATTGCACCAGAAATAGACTTATGGGAAACTGGCTGCAGCTTTTGCCACCCGACACTTGGGATCTGTCTAAACGCTGTCATCAAGAAAAGCACATGCTGGTCTGGTTGGGAGATTGTACAGTCATGTACACATAGCTAAAATACTGTTCTCTTTTGTGCCTTGCAATGCTGCATGTAATCAGCGCGCAGTCAGAGAGGGGGGAGGGAGGGGGAAGGGGAGCTTAAATAGAAAATGAAGATTAGTCAGAGGCCATGATTTCAGCGTTTTAACAATCTGAAACTTGCTGAGTTTTTTAGGACTGCATAAAAAGTTCTGACAGCAGAGACAGACCTTGGCTGAGCTGGGTGTCTGAACTCCAGGCTGGTGGAAGAGGGAGAACGTGCAGAAGCCTTTGCCTGCTGCCATGCCGGGCTGGCAGGCACGGGGAGAGCAGCTCTCACAAAGAGCAGCTTTTTGTTTGCTTTACAGTGAAGCTGGCCTGGTAGTGCAAATTTCTAGTAATTAGAAGCATTTTATTGCTGCTTTTATACACGATGTGTGTGTGTGTGTGTGTGTGTGTGTGTGTGTGTGTGTGTGTGTGTGTGTGTGTGTGTGTGTTGCATGCACATGGGTATCGTGTTGTTTCCTTCTCATGTCTGTGGGTGCTGTGTATCTGTGGCTCTGTGCCCATATGTATCTGTGTGTCTCCATATTTATCTGTCATTCTGTGTCTGCATTGCTCAGTCTTTTTCCTTTTAAATGTAGGAGTTGCATTTTTTTTCTGTACACAGATGAATTTTCCTTTACTATACAAAAAGGGGAAAAGAAATGTAGGGATAGCTTGCATTTTGTTGATGTCATTCTCAAGGAAGTGCTTCACCATTGAGAAATATGAAGAAGAAAATGAAACTTTCTTTTCCTTTTACTCTCTTTTGTCTACAGTCTTCTGTCTTATCTTCCTTCCCAGGTACTTATTTTCTTTTCTCTCCCTTTTCCCTATCAGACTGCAAACTCTTGCTCCCACAACAAATGTTTTAAATGTACTCTATCCTGCCTGCAGACTCAGTAGACTTTTTTATACTTCTTCTCTTCCTTTTCTTCTTTTTTTTTTTTTTTAACTAATGGTGGGCCTCAATGTAGCAAATTCCTGTGGGCAGTTTGGTTTAGTGTCTTTCCCTCTGCATTTGGCCTCTGCCTATAACGCTCAGAATCTCAGAGAACACAGGGAAGCAGAACAAAACAAACTCCACAAAATCTGTAGTTCTCCAATGGCTCAAAGGGGTCTTGGATGAAGGTTTAGCTTATAAAATCCTTATTGGGTACTTGGAGGGGTGAGGCCAAATGGCTAATGTAGGATAAAAACTGCAAACCTCTTAATTCTCTTAGTGTTTGGCTTAACCTTGCCTTGACTCTGAAGAGATGGCAGTAAGTAAGGATGAGCTTGTATTAGAAACATTATTCTCTCTTTCTGCCCAGCCTCAGCTGTGCCAGTTCCAGTATTATAGGGCATCAGTGCTACAAAATTCTGTACAGTTTCTGCTAGTGGAGGTTTGGAACTGCCACATTTCTCAATTAGTGTAATCAAGGCCATGACACTGGCATCTTTCCCAAGAGTTTCCTTCCCCTTGTGAAACAGAGAATACTGAAAACCGGTCAGAAAAAGTGGAGCCAGACTGCAGCAAGCACTGGATTTCACTGGTGGTACAATAAGGAAGCTGCCTCTAGTTTCAGCCACTCTGAAGGAGGCAGACAAGTTAAAGTGGTAGTATGCGTGTGCCTGTCATCCAGATATTTCAGAGCATGTAATAAATTGTGATTAAATCACTAAACTGAAGAACTTCAAAAGGGTCTGGCTGTGCAAACCGAGGATCTAAATGTGAGAAATCTTCAGTCCTCTTTACGCCTCGGTACCTGATTTGCCACTGCTCTAAGCTAGTCATCTCACATGAAACTGATTTTCCCATCAGTACCACCAGGAGTTAATAATACTTAAGCAGAGCAGGGCCTCTTACAAAGTTGTTTTGAAGGAAATGGAGATTTATTGAAGGAGTCTTTGTGTGAACTTGCGTGCCAGTTTGAAGTTCTTCAGGAATAAAGTGGAGGAAGCGTGTTCAGCATGAGATCAGCACGGAAGACAGGAGGGTCTGCAAGCACCAGGGGAAAGCCAATGTTAAAAACAGGAGCTGCATAGTTTTTGGGGACCCTAAATTAGGTTGTGGAACCTAGGAAGGGTTAGGTTTGCAGTTTTGGACTGAGGCATATGCAAAGCTCATGACCTATTCTTGGTGCATGATGGTTCTCTGCTTTTGTTAGCTGTCCCAACTTCACAAAGTCAAGTAAATAGGTGAGAACAGAATCTCTGTATTCTGACACCCTATCCCGTGCCATGAGTACTATACCAGGTACCAAAAATGTGAAGAGTATGTCTCCAGGTTCTCCTGCTTTGATTACAACCATTATTTTGGTGATGAGTTTTAATTTTTCCATAGAAATCAGTTTCTTTGTTTATGATTACACATACATACATCTAATACATCTCTCTTAAGCCAGATATGAGCAGCCTTGTGAGAAGTGCTCAGCAGCTGGCTTGAAGCAGGACAGAGAAAGAGAGGAAGCCTGCAAGTCACATCCTCCTGACCGCCTTCCTCTTCATTGGTATGTTCAGTCACACTGCCCAAAAGAACCATTCAAGAAGATTTGAGACTGTATGGAGCAAATGCTCCATTTCACTGACAAACAAGATAAACAAGGGTGTCAGCTGAAGCAGAGCTGCTGAGGTGTTCTGTGTAATTCAGTGCCAGGCAGTAGTGGCTGCTGCTTAGGAGATGGATTTATTAAGATTATTAGTAAGTGTTATTTGGAGGTGACTGAAATCGCTGGGTGGAATCCAGAGGATTAGCTTTCCAAAGATAGCAAATGCAGAAAAAAAAAAGGCAACCCCAAACAAACAAGCCACCAGAGCCACCAGTACAAGTTGTGTTTATTTAATAAAGTCTCTGCACAGGATTAGCTGACAAGCATTTGCTTCTCTTTGCGGCTGGAGATATGGGGGATGGGAAGGAGGAACCATCTTAGCATGTAATTCCCCAAGTAAAAGCAAAGCTGCAGCACAGCATCTGGCCTAGTTCACAGAGTAGGTGACAACTCACTGAGAGCAGGGCAGGCAGAGAAGGAATCACCTCTTCCTGGATTGCACTGGATTTAGGCAGCCTATTGTGCAGCAACTCTGATACAGAAATATCCTGTGAGGAAGGCTCTGCTTAGGAACTGTCATGTCCTGTGTAAAGGGCGTGAGAGCTTTAGGCAGGGCATCACACTGATCTGAGCCTGAGAAGTGGCCTATGGGAGGGACAGCAGCAATCAAAATAGTCATCTCCTATTCTCTAGCAAGGCTGTAAAAGGACCTCAAAGTGCTTGTAGACAGGAATTCACCAAATATTACCCCCACAAGCCTATCCCTGTGGGATGGAGGCTGGTGTTGCTAACCCCAGATGGCAAACTGGAGACAGAGTGAGCTGTCCAAGTTCCCACAGAGAGCAGGCCAGATGGGAACACTGGGAGGATAGCAGCAGGGGAAGACAAAATCAGGAGAAAAAGGCCATCCCTCAGAGAAAACTGAGTGGGGAAAGGGCTCTAAGGACCACTGTAGCCCCTATTTTAATATTGTTAATGTTCCTAGAAGAGTCCCTCCAAAATGCTAGTGACTGGTGGTGTAGAACAAGTGAGTCAGTTCTGCAGTGTAGCTTGGCTGTCCTGCCTCGGTGCTGTCACCCAAGTAGAGCCAGTTGGGAGCTCCCAACTGTCCCTTCAGCCTTCCCAGCATTGCACTAGCAGAAGCATGATCACCCAATGCAGTATCCTGTGTTGCTTTTTTGTGATTCATTGGGGCCCTATAGGGAAGTGACAGCAGAGACTGAGGGATTCTCTGTTTAAGCCAAGGTACTGAAAAGAAGACTGAAATTGCTTGTTTTCTTTTATGAGAAACTGTTAATTTGTCTCCTAAATCCACAGGAGTTGCACTGGCTCCTCTTCCCTCCTTCAGAGAAGTCCTTATGCAAAGCAGGGCTGGGTTTGCTATTGCCTGTGCTTCTCAAGACTTTCCTAGACACCATGACAACAGCAGCAGAACTCCTGGATTTTGTAAACCTTTACCTTTATAGAGTCACAGAGTAGAATGGAACCTATGAATACAATTTAGCAACTTCATTCCTCAAGGCAGGGGGGTGGTTGGCGGGAGGGGGCAATGCACTACTTAATGTTTTTGGGATAAGCTATCACAAGTGGAAGGAGGAAAAGGCTGCAGCTCACTCAAGTGGAAAAAAAGGCTGGAAAGCCAATGATGCAGTTTTATACTGAGGGACAGAACTGTCTGGTAACCTGTGTACTTAATCCCCATGCTGAGATTGAAGGATATGTCAGTAGTAACTAAAATAGAAGCACAGTGGGAGATACAGAACCCTAGCTCTAAACTATCCAGCTTTTACAGATGTCTTTGTTGCTAAAATTTGTGTTGCTGTAATCCTCGATTCCTACTATAGAGAAGGTAAAAGATGTTGGACTAGGAAAAGGAGAGAAAACTGTAGCATTTTGGGATCATGTTTTAATCTCTTTCTACTGGGTTCCAATTTGTTTTATAAAAATAATAATTTTCACATGAGAAGCTGACGGTTGAAGACACTAATTTCTTTCACAGATAAAATGAAAGTACCCTCATGAAAATAAAAAGGCAGGGTTTCCCCCTAGCCCTAGCCTAGGCCCTAGACTGACTGCTGGAAGATCTCAGTTTTCCAGACAGAGATGCTGTGGCACATCTTACTACCAGGCTATGTGAACCATTCAAGGTAATGGGTCTTGACTCTGCCTCTGTGTGACTGATTTGCAAGATCTACAGAAAAAAAATCAAACCCCTTTAGTAAGACTAATCTGCCTGCTCTAATTTACATCAGAGAACCCAACACATCATGACTGGTTTAGGACCACCTCTGTCCTTGAACTTAATGCATACACAGTATGCCAGAGTATAGCCGAAACTAAGGGTCTGTCTCTCTCTGTGATAAATACCTGGTTTTATGGGACTGTGGCCATGAGTCCAATTTAACAGTATGAAGTAATTTTCTGTGACAATTCAGTTCCCAGCTTCATCACTCTCATCTTTCTTTTTATCTGATATATTTTAGTGTTTGGTGTTATGCCTAATATGGAGAGATTCCAATTAACTAGATGAAGCATTTAATAAAGGAAATGTCTGGACAGTGAGAGGGTTTTTATCTTTCAAAAGTCTTCCAGTGATTGTTGGAGTATCTTATTTTAAAATGGGTTTGGCTTAGAAGGACCACATTTGTGTGATTTGTCCTCAGCAGAAATTAGAGCCTCTCAGTATTTTTATGCTGTGGAATGATTATTTTTTTGAGTTATTCATCATGGACTTCTGAACCTCTCAAAAGTCCACAAGCTCTTTATGAGCCATATAAAAAGATGCAGAGTCACTAGCAGAGCAAAGAAATTCCCAGGAGGAGAGAGATTTGTAACTAAATTGAGATGGACATAAAGAGATGAAGAAAGTAAACTTCAGAAAGCCTGGAATAAAAGCAAATTCTTTAAAAGCCTAACAATGATCTAGACTCCTGCAAGTCAGGAACAGAGTGGGCTATACTGAGAATGTTTAGAAAAAAAGCACAGGACTAGCCTGGAAAGTTTCATTTCATATCTGCTTTGGCAGCAGGAGAAAGATAGGAGGTTTGTTTTCTAGGGCTTTCTCAAAACAGTGACCCTGTTTTGAGAAAGAAACATGACTCTCATCTTCTGAGGGCCCACTCATGTTACTGACATGCAAGATACTCTACAAAAGAGTAATTTCTTCAAAATAGGCTGTTTACAGTAAACAGGACATGCAGGTCAAAGGGAGAAAAGCAAAATCACTATTTCTGAGAAGCTACAAACAAAAGAATTGAAAGAAAATTCACAGACAGAAGTTGTACATACTGTAAATGCCTAGGCCTCTTAATAAACACTTTTGGGATTCCTGGGCTGGTTAGGAAAACATTGCATAGCAAAGCCCTTTCCCACAAAGAACCAATTAGATAAATGCCACCTGCTGATTGCAAAACTGGCTAAAACTTACTGAGATACACACATCTTAAAGAATCCAGACTATTTTCCTACCTGGAAACAGAGTCAGATAGAGCTGCATACTAAATGGTGTGACAAAGCCAAAGCTGGCTAAATAATGATAGTGTATTTGTGAATATTTATTCAGAGAAAATATTGTCAAAATTCACAATATTATTGATAATGAATTATTTAATCATCTCCAGATGAAACTCTAAAAGAATCCCTGTCTGTACTGTTCTGCCAACAGGTATCATGCATGCACAGCCCTCCCTCTGCAGTGGCTGCAGAAATGTGCTCTGCTTGCCAGTCTCCAACAAGGATTTGACTCTGCGGCTATCAGCTGAGTCAAAGTCTCACAGTACTGACAGAACTACTCTGTCAGGGATGGATTCAGTCAGGCCTGTGGGCAGAGCAGGGCTAGTGGCTGTCCTCTGGACAGGAATACACCACACCAGCATGCCCATGGAGAAGCCCCATGTACAAATAAATGGGTGCATATGAGATCCCTGTTAGCACGTGGCAGCGTTTCTCCCTCCATAGAGGTATGTGCTCTATAGAAGTGTGCAGGAGCTCGTGCAGCTGTGGGACAAATACATGTTTTTGGCAGTAGTGCATTGGGGTAGATGTGTCTGTGCTTGTATCAGTTGTCTCCATAAGCAGTCTGGGGTAAAGGGAATTCCATAGGGCTCTCTCTTCTCTCTCCTCCTCTACTTTTTCTGTCTGTCATTTTCAGGGAACCTTTTCTGCCAACAAGTCCTTATGCAGGCTTGCTGTGGGATGGCCCTTCCACAGTTGTTCAGAACTGCACACTGCTGCATGGAGCAGGTGTCTGTCCTCCTGCCTGTAGCATCGGCCCAAGGACGCCTGTGCCTCTCCCCATGTCATCTGCAGTTCCCCAGCAGCAGACTCTCCCTTCGGCCAGAGGACTTTTGACTGGACTCACACCCAGATCTGTTCAAACAAACGGGCAGGTTTAGGGATGTTTGTTCCAGACAGCCTAGTTTGTTGATTTCACTTGTTTTTATCGGGTGCAATGCACATAATTCAGCTCAGCTCTCTCCTGTCTTTCCTCCCTGTCCTGCCCTGCTGGTACATGCTATTTTCAGATCAGGTCACACATCCCCCCTTCTTTCTCCTACCACTGCTGGGCCTGTTCTTTCCATTAGGGTTTAATGAGAGGCCCACTGGCCATGCCAATCCCAGCCCTCCAGTCACTGCTGCAGCCAAGGTCAAGCCCGGGGCAGGAATTGTCCACAAATACAGACACCAGAGTGAGGACAAGGAAAGAACAATAAGAGACATTTACCTCTCAATGCACTTAAGCGGTTGAGAGAAACCGTCCCTCCAGACTGCTGAGTCAGCAGCGGCTGACAAATTAGTCAACAGGATGACTGGGCCTCAGCTCCTGGCAATTAGCATGGACAAAGCTTTATGTGTGCCTGTGTGCTTTCCTATTAGCTGAGGCTTGCACGCCCGCGAAGGGAGGAGGGACTGGGGAAGGAAATGGCTGGCTTTGCCTTCACAAACACATGGAATTTGCATTCCCAAGGTTGCGCAGCAGTCACTTGGCTTCCTGTTTCAGCATCTTTGCAGGCTGTAGCCATTAAGAATAAAGTATGCTGAGAGCCTCTTAGGAGGGAGGTGCATCAACACAGCTGGAGGAAGGGCGAGCCCTGAATTGCAATAGCAGAGGCACTTCAAACTGGGAGGGGTTTAGTTTAGCCCCTAAGTGTGGCTAACAAAACCGGGTGCTGGCAGGGTCAAGCAGTGTTGGCAATGGTCAGGCAGAGGAATTTACTGGTGAGAATAGTATTGCTAGTATGTTCAGTACTGGAGTAAGAAAGCTGTCACAGATCCAGAGTGAGAGGCTTTGGCAGAGCTCAGGGTGATGAAACGATAGAGACAGAGAGGGATAAGAACTGGACTAAAGAGGATTTTGTAGGTCAGGAGTTCAGTGTCTTGTCAAAGCGATTTGGGAAGCCAGGGGCTAAAAGGTGGAGCTGCAGGTCAGGATTAAGCTGAACCTAGGAGCTGAGCTCTGTCACCATGTGGCAGAGGTCACTGCCTCCAAAGCAGGCTGTGGCGGTCATGGCCCATGCTGTGAACAATGACATTTCCTGGATTCAACTCCAGTGGAACTACACACTTTGTTGTTAAAATCCTGTGCATCTCCTCTTGTCTTCCCATCGTAGGCCAGGTCACCAGCGCCTTCAGACAGAAAGTCCTCAGAGGACCCAGAAAGAAAGGTGAAATACATCTGCTTTATTAGCCTCACCTTCATCCACCGCATACCCATGTCCCTGGTAAGTCAAATGATACCATATTATCGTCCTCATTCACAATAAACTGGCCAGTCTGATTTAGCCAAAGTTCAGTGGTGGCCCCAGCTTTGAAAGGCCTTGCTGTGACCCATGAAGGTTTAGTGGGCTTTGTTCTGGGTGCTCAGAGACCCATCTCTCTGCCTTACAGGCTTTCATAAAAGTTGAGCTAACTGAGAGCAGCAGAAGCATTCAAGCTCTCAGTCCTTCTGTTTGCGAGAGTGGGGGGGAGACACATGGTATTTGTATCCAAGGCACCACTATGTGCTCCTTTGCTAAGCAGAACTGGAATCTCTGGACTTCAAATCCGGTTGCTGTGAGCCTAGCAACAAGTGAATGTATCTACTTAAGCTTTTAAGGAAAGGACTAGGTTAGGGGAGGTGAAAGTAGGTCAGAATGTTTTATTTTCTGAGTTTCTTGGGTTTCTTTCTAGGAACTGTAAAGCACTGCTTGTAAGTAGTCTCGGTACCCAGAGACTGGCAGCACCATATCCATGTACACTCCTTTATGCAGCACTAAACTTGAGATGGTGCATTCCATTCTGTTGACCAACAAGCCGCCTTACACTATTTCAAGTTTACTAAAGGAGAGGAGCCTGCACCAAGGTGTTTCCTGTGGAACAGCTGACACTCAGCAGCTTGCTGTTCCTGCGATGACCTCTCCTCGTCTTTGACCCCTGTAATTTTCTGCTTGGTTGTAGGCTGATTTAGGGCAGATTTGATCTCTTAGCTGCTGAACAGTGTTTTCAGAAAACACCAGCTGGCATCTATCTACATCACTGGGTGGCTAAATAGCTTTTGAATCTGGGTCTCCATTCCTTCATGCTTCAATTCTTCATCCAGGAAAAAAGGTCTAACTGTAGTTTGGGCTTAGGTCAGGGTTGTACACATGAATGTGGCTGTGTAGGAGCTGTGGCCATCCAGGTGCTTCTGTTCTCCTGTCAAGGAATGTGGCTGGGGCCTTCCTTCTGCCCATTCTGACACAGCATTGGTTAGACAGCACTTTGGTTTGTGCCTGACTATTGCTGCTATGCCTGAGCATCAAAACTTTAACCTTTGAATTTTGTCATCCTGTCAGTTTACGAGGAATAAATCCATTTCAACCAGTACTTAAACCTCTACAAATGCAAGGAAATAGTGAGTCCTAATTGATCATGTTTAGACTTCTGTGGTACCAAGAAACTTTACATAGTCTTGCTGCTGTGGTCTTACACCTTGTAGAAAAAAACACAGCTATTTGTCCAGGTAATGTGCATAATTTATCAGATATGAATACTGTAAGGAGCCATGGACAAAGATCAGCTGACCTGTCTCTCTGTTAACCTTGCCAGTGAATGTCAGAAAGTGGTTTCTCTTCATTACAGGTGATAAAGTTCATTACAAGTGATTCAGTAGCTTCATGGCAAATTCAGGCCCTCAGTTTTATTTCCATAATTTTGCAGCACTGACCTTTCTATAATTCTATGATATGCCAAACACAGTTGTTTAAAAAATGCAGACTTGTCCAGATCAGGTACATGTGCAACTGCAGCAAGATCCATGCTGACTGCAGCATTTACAAGAACACCTGAAGGGGCACCTCATCAGGGTACCCTAAGGAAAAATATGGAAAGCACAAGGTAGTGCCCAAGTGTTACAGGAAGAACACAAGGGTGTCTAAGATACTGTAACTTTGAAAGTCAGCCACTCATTCCATTCAATTTCCAACAGAGCTATGCTTCCTGCAGCAAACAAACTAGGGGTGGATACAGTGATGGGGTACAGAAGTATTCTAGTAACATGGAGTTACAACAGATTGTTATTAGCAGTAATTCCCACTTATTTCCTAAAGCAGCTACTTTCAGGAAGCTGCCTGCAAGTAACACTCCCTGTCTGGCTGATAGCCATTGTGCTCTTTAGAGAAGGTATTTTTCTCATGGAAGGTGCTCAGTTAATTTTGGAGTTGAAAAGGTACACACAGGACAGGGCAAGTTTCTTTAACATGGCCTTGATGTTATTCCTCCTGGCCTCCTGGAAGTAATGTGCCTGAGGAATGCAATGGACTCTTTTCTGAGCTGGCAAGCAGTGCCATTTGTAGTGTTGATATTTGTCCCAGTGGGACTTGGGCTGAGATTTTTCCATTGCTCCCTTGCCCAGTTCACTTTGTCCAGAGTGCCAAAAAACTGTCAAATGGTATTTTTGCAAATACCCATCTAGACTGGGCTGGACCTGGTGGCATGGAGGTGAAAGGATCTGGAGTCTGTTTTCCTGTCCTGCTAAACTAGCCAGTATCTCCTTGTGCTTATTCAGTAGGTTAGCTCTGATGATGTCAGTATGCATATTTTGCTGCTATTTAGCTAATAGCTAAATTTCCTGTTTAAAAATCATATAAAGGGAAATAAAGGAAAAAGAACTGCTGTGGAGGAGACAATGGCACAATTCAGTGGTTGGTTTAAGGTGTGCTTGTGCTGTAGGTCAATTGCTTTTTAACAGCAGGTCTGACATAATGTTGTCAAACTGCATTGAGCATATATCCCTGAAAAGATATTTTTGCAAACCAAATCCTTCAGATTATCATTTCACCACTTCTGCTAGCTCTTCTTCAGTCTCAGATACCATGTGCAGATCAGATGCGACTCAAAAAGAATGAAAGACCTATAGTACCTCAATATTATAATAGCAATGGTCCCCCATAATATCAATGGTAAAAATAATTAAGTCTTTTTGATTCTCTAGTGTGTTCCATCTGAGGGTCTCAAAGCATTTTACAAGCATTAATTAATTAAACTTTCATCTTCTCCCTGAGGTTTTTCTGTGCTGGAGGTGGTTCAGTCCAGTTGTGGCTGTTGAAATCACAGCTGATTCTCAAACCAATGGTTAAAAACTGCCTCCAGAAATCTTCAGTTCTTACAGCTGCTGCCCTTTCATCTTGCAGCTGTGCTTTCCCATCTTAGCTTGGTGGATGGTTTCTTTTCTTCTGGCTCGTGCGGGCTCAGATCTGTAGGTTCCATCTCCTAGCTCTGCCCTGTCTGAGTAGGTGATGCCACTGGCACAATTCCCAGGAGCTAAACTGACCCACCACTAGCCCCAGAATTACTGAAGTGTTTAAGTAGCTTAAATACTGAGTTATGTAATACTCCTTCCCACTTAGAGCAGGGGATGTGGACTAGAAAGAAGTTAAAATGGAAGAGGTAAGGATCACTAAGTGCAAATATTTGAAATGTAACTCTTTAGGTAAACACTTTAATTTTAAATATGCCAAGTGTTTACAAATAAAATACAGAAATTGCTTATCCCGTTGTTGAAATCCAGTCATTCTTAGGGCTGAATGTGACAATTCTTAACCAGTACAGAGTAGCACTTTCATCATCTCTTATGGATGGAATCAGATTATATCAGCTGAAACTGGAGAGAAGCGGGAGAAGGTAGAAATGAACTACCCAAACTGGGAGGTAGTCATTAGGATTCAGCTCCTATCTTAAAGGAAATAGAGAATCTATACTAATAATTACAATTAATATGTCATATTAACTGACTTTTAAAAATGGTGATAATAAAAATAGTAAAAGTAATAAACAGCTCTGCAAAGTATGCAGAAAGCCTTGGGGGTTTTGTTGGCAAGAGGAACTGTTGAAATACTTTTGCATTGATATTTATGTAACATCTTTTGTCTTGGGCATCCCAAACTGTATCACCAACTGCAGCAATGAAAAGATTATGAACATGGCAAGCCATATGTTGTTTTGTTAACAATACAATTTTGGAAATCATCTTTAGCATTTCTAATTAGAAGTACATAGTGTAATAATTTGATTTGATTTCATTAATTTGAGCTCAATACTGTGCATTCCTCACCTAGAAACCAGAGCAACTGGCATATTATAAATATGCTGGCATATAGAATAGTAGGATGAATTAATAATTTAATAAGGTGTACTGCTAACTGTGTATTATATGTTTCTTTCTGAGCAGTCAAGGTGCTTTACAAAGGTTGGTGGCAATAAAGAAGGATATTTGCAGTTCATTAGAAATGCAAACTTTGTTCCTGAGATACATAACTATTCATTCATTGAAATCTACAGTTACCTTGTATTTAGTGCGTTTTAATGCCCGTGTTTTACAGGTAAAGTAATAGAAAGCATACATTAAACCATACACAGTCAGTGGCAAGGCAGACAAATTAAAGTCTCTTGATCCTGTCTCGACATTGAAAGCATTGTTTCTCAGTTTCCCCAGGCAAGCAACACAGGACTGGAAGAAAGGCTTTTCTAGGGTGACCTTCTGGGTCATCCTCTCCTGTCTCCTGCCATCAGGGGCAACATGTCCTATTGTGGCTTTTGTGACTGTAACAAAGAAAGAATGAGTCACACTTCTCTGCTGGACACCAGGCCGCTCATTGATACAGTTCAGGTTGCCTTTCTCAGAAAAGGCTATGATGGTATATTAAGGGAGCTTGCAATGGGAAAAGGCTGGTCTGGTTTGTCTCGGGGATTAGAGGAGAATGGCAGCCTTCCAGTTTCAGGTGCTGGGAACTGAAAATAAAGGTGCTGCTGAGTAGGGTTTTTCTCACAGACTCGGGTTCAGCTCTGCACTTCCGCAGCCAAGTCAAGAAGTACTTTTTTAAGGTAGAAGACTCCCTTTAAGACACGAGAAAAAAATAAATTCAGGAAGCATCTTGTAGAAGCATTCTGGAGATTTCCTTTTAAACCAATGTCTGAGTTTAGTGAGGTTGGTCACAGGACTGGAAGGTAGGATTAGATCATTCCATTCGTCCCCTTATTCCCCACAGGACAGTATTCTTGGCAAATGTTAGTTGAACTGTTCCTGAGGCTTCTCTTTCTTAGCTCCTCTCTAGGTCTGTTCACTCTAACAGTTTATCATCTCCCTCACCGTGATTATTGGACCATTTTGTCCCTTCTCCATTCTCTGTATGAGCTAGTCCTGCCTGAAGAAGTAACTTACTCCAGATTATCTGTTCACAAGTCCCTGTATGTATTTGGTTCCATTTCCCTCACCTTTATGTCATGTTGGTGAATGTGCACAGAAGTCAGCAGGGCCATTAGGGAAGAGTTCAAGGAACACAGTGGGAATGTCCTCACTGTTTGCCGGGAAGCCTCAGTTTAGCTGAACTTTGTGTTTTCCTGTGACTGTACAGTGCTCAGAAGGCTGCTGACACATGGGAAAGTAGCCAATTCTGTAGCCAATTTTATTCTTTCTCATTTTATTATCAAGAGGAGGGAAATTCATAAAAATTGTGAGGATCTCACCCACATCCCCTCCCCACTGCAGAGTTGCTGGTTTATTTTTGTTTCATATTGCAAATAGTTACAGAAACAAAGCTCCCCAGACCTTGAAGTGAATCCCAGCATGTAGCACCATACATGGCAAATCTGTGTATCACGCTTCTCATCACTATTGTGTCCATCCTCCATACCTCTCTAGTACCCTTGGTCTCTCTCTAAAGTGTCAAAGCATGAGAGGAGCAAAGTTGGATGGCAGGGACAGACAGGAAGATGGTGTAGAAGATAGCAGGAGGGATGGGGACGTAGATGAGTGACAGCAGAAAGATCATAGGAACACTGATGAGGCTGGGAAAAGCATACACAATCATAGAAGCACTCTCCTGTGGAATCTGGATCACAATTAACTGTATCCGCATACTGACATTTCTCATCTGTCAGCTTACAGCTGTGAAATCTGCTGGCAAGGTGTGCATCACTGTCCTTAGCACTACATGCATTTGAAGAAATATCAAGCCATCTAATTATACTAAATCCCTTGTCCATAAGCTCAGACTGTAAGAAGAGTGGAGAAGAAAACTTGACATTGAAAGCTGAGTTTGGTTCAATTTACTGGACTGAAAAGAATGTTGATGATATGCTCATTTGCTGAACACTTCAGGAGGTCTGGTATACTAAACAGACAGGGAGCTGAGGAAAGGGAAATGAGAATCAAAGACTGGATTGCTGCACATGCATTTCTCACCTCTGCTGGCCTCCTGCAATCTTTACACTTACATGCAGGTTTTTCAAATACTACTTGTAATGTGTTAAATTAGTAATACTACTTTCACCAGACATGTTAGAAACACCTGCCTCTGCTTTGTGTTTTTTATTCCTTAATTCTCATGCAAGCTGGTGAACCTGTTCCTCACACAAGTTATGAGTTAAGACGATTAAAACTTTATTTCCAGATGTTATGTCATGGTGCTTTGCAATCTTCTTTGCTTCATCCCTATATGCCATTCTGAATCAGACCTAGATGGATACCTAAAGGGTGGCAGAGCTCATGGCCACTGTGTTCAAAGTAGAGACTGTTGAGAGCTGTGTCTCTGTCTACTGGGTCTAAGAAGAATTTCCTGATATACCTTACTGAAATAGTCTGGAGGAGATAATCTGGCAATTAACATCTCCTTCTCCCACCCCCTGGTTGGAGAGTCGATGGGAACTAATAGGTCTTTTCCTGCCTAACATGTGTGGTTCACAAAACTTTCTGTGGCTGACATGGTGCCAGGAGGCAGAGGGGTTATTTTGGGGCAGATTCCTTTTCATTTGTTTTGTTTTCCTCTTTCTATAGCAGTTTAGCAATCCCAGTCCTGGCAGCAGAGATGCCCTGAGGGAAGGGAGAGGGGCCGCCTCTGAAGACAGTCAGAATTCTTCATAGCTGCTTGTCCTCTCTTTGACTGCGGCATCAGCTGGTGGCTGGGGGAGGAGAAATGCCTCAGGCTCATTCAGAGTTGACCCATGGTTATTTTTAGCTCCTTAATGCTCTTTCCAAGCCCCGTGCCCCTCTTCCCCCCAGTTCATTTCTCTCCTCTTGGCAAATGGCACTTCACGAGCTACTCAGTCACAGGTTAGAAAGCACTGAAAAAAGTCAAAGGGCAGGCAACGGAGGTACTCCTCGGAGAGAGGCACTTAAAAGGTCAGGAAATGCCTGAGCTGTGGGCAGGAGCCCCTCCTAGCCCAGCTCTGCTTATTAAGCACTCTTGCAAGCCCATGCAGACGGTGATGGGGCTCAGATCCTAAAAACCATGTGAAGGAGGCAGAGGAGCAAAGAGTAGACAGTGAAAGAAGAGGAGGAAAAGAGATGGGGACATACAATAAAGAGAGTTGTGGTAAACAAAGGGGACTAAATGAAGTGAAGGATGATATGCACTATTTGAGCATGACTGAGAAAAAGAGGAAACAGAAATTAAGAGCAATTTTACTTCCCTCAGATTGAAAGCCTGGAAGACCTCTCATCACAGGGCCATGGGCTTCCTCTTCCCCTGCAGAGTTCCTAAATATCAAAGCCAGGCCCATGCTCTCCAGGCATCAGGAGAAGACTTGTAGCCAGCTCCACTTACAGGACACACCTCTTACCTTGCCATCGGATGGGAGTTGCTAGTGAAGGGTGAACAGCTGGCAAACAGGAGGGTGCTGGGTCCTGCAGAAAGTCGGGTCTTCCTCTTTAGGGAGAGAATCGAGATAGTCACTGTGGAGCAGCTTTCCCTGTGCTTTGCAGAGCTGTCAGCAGCCCACCCTTGCTCCTGGCTGGTAAAGCATCAGGGTGAGGCTGGTTGGGTGCAAATCCTAGGACCTTGGTCAAAGCAGGTGTTCAGGATCTAAAACTCATTTGCACCTGGAATGGTAGAAAGCAATGCAATGAAGAAAGTGCTTGTCTGTGGAGGACCTGAGCATGAACCACTCTGATGGCCACGGCATTTCTTCCTGCATGTGTTGTAATGTCTGTTCATCCATTATGGTGCAGGATCTGAGCTTTGCAAACAATACAGAGATTTTTCTCACTGTGCCCTGGGAGGCAGGGTTATACTGTTCCACCCTCCTCCGGCCTCAGCAGCTGGGAAATGGCTCCTGCAAAAGGCAGGGCAAGCCTTTCCCTGTGTCCATCCTGGTAGGATGAGCAGGCTCCTTTTCCCTCCTCTTGGTGGGGACCTGGAAGGGAGCAGCTGGGTGGCTCTTTTGGCTACTGTAGCTAAGTCCAGTGTCATGCAGATGCCAGGGCAGAAATAACTTG
>JAOXXN010000065.1:41620918-41652615 GCA_026770055.1 Myrmophylax atrothorax | reverse complement strand
AGTTTTCCAAAGTCCCAGCTGTGTGTCCTTGTATCAGACAGGGGAAGCAGGTTGCCTGGATGCAGTCCCTTTGATGAGCAGTGCAGTCCCCTGGAAATCAAGTTGCAGTCCCTCCCCTCCCCTTCCTCAGCATTGCTGCCCAGTGTGGGAGATGGATTTTGGTCCCTGGAGGGCTCCTGGATACAAAAAATGGCAGGGAGGGGAGGAAGACAAAGCATCACAGATGCCAGCATTCCCACCACACCCCCAAAAAACCAGCCAGGTGTAGGGATTACAGAGAAATGCAAGGCCAGGAAACTATTCTACCCATTGCTGAAGGTGAGCATGAAGCTGGTCCTAACCCAATAAAAGAACTGAACTGAGCCAAGAAGCCACTCAGAAATTGCATCATGAGCAACAGAGACTAGGACTAGTTCGTATGGTCCAGCAAGAGCAAGCCCAAGTGAGAGTACCCAGCTGTGGGAATAATCATTGCTCTGAAAATGAAGTTGCACAGAATGGGGCAGGGTTGGGAGGGGGTAAAACAATTTCCCTTCCTCTTGGTGTACGAAGGAATAAAACAATTCCCATTCCTACTGGTGCGTCTGTCATCACAGTTTTGCAATTGCACAGCGTCCTTGGCACTAGACAGCTTCGTTTGCCTGATGCTGCTAGAAAAATCAGCTACTATGGGAAGGAAAACCCATGATGTGCTTACAGGTGTCTAAACTGTAAAGACCACAAGAAAACATTCACACTGTTTCAGAAGGCTTTAATTAGGAAGAACATGAGAAAGATGAAAGAGCATTTACTATCAATGTCAGAACTCCTCCCACCCCATTCAAATCAGTCCTTGATTGTTTTATTCCTTAATTTTCTCAATGCAAAAAGCCACACCTGCTTCATTTCAAGATAAGAAGTACATATACTGAAAACCCTTACAGAGGATAATTTCTCAGCAACATTAAGAAGTCTCCACAAAGCAAAATTCTGTAATTGAAAACTACTGTCCATATTACTGAAATAATTCTCCTTAAACCATCTGTCTTCAATGGTGTATCTTCACCTTCCCCATAAGACTCTGCCATTGGCCAATTTCAGAGAAAAAATAAGAGAATAATTGGACTTAACTGGTTGGTTCCAACAAGATGGTTTCTGCTCCAGAAGTCCAGTAAACTAAGTGGCTTTTGTAGCAAACACTAAAATAATACAGATGAAATGTAAACATACTTTTATACTCTTGATATAGAAATACATTTCAGGATGAGGAGGAAAAACCCCCTAAACTAAGACTCCTCCATGGGGGTTGCCCTGCCAGATGCATTCAGCCCCCTTGTGTGGAGGCAGGGCATCAGCAGAAGTGCCTCTGCTGACTATGGCACTGCATGATCCCAGTGGGAGGGAGGTATCTCTCAGTTACACTGGTCCCAACAAACCAAAGGAACCTTTCACATTCCCCAAGAAAAGCAATGGCCACCCACTGCAGTTTGGCAAGCACTGCCAATTCCCAGTGAGAAAGTCTATTCAGCTGGCAGTCATCTGCATTCAGCAGTAGTTTCAATTTCTTAGTGCACTTAGAGTACATCCCCTGATGCAGTGCTTTAGAGCACGTTAAGCATGATGTAAATCATAGATGACAGTAGGAATTTCCGCTCCGAGAGGAATGATTGCAACCTTTTAGCCATATTAAGATAGAAAAATTCAGTCTTGGACACTGGTATGTATGGTAATCTAAAATCACTCTGGCTTTGATACCTTTTCTGTGGGCTGAACTGTGAAAACAGGCCCAGCAATCCTTGGTTGCTTTCTTCAGCCCATCATCAGCACCTTAGTCATCTCTTGATGTACCGTTGGGGAGTTACAATCAGGCAAATGTGGGGTTAAGGCATTCAGCTGCATCATATGCAAGTCAAAAAAGTCTAACTGCAGAGCTGGGATTCATCCCTGTATACAGAACGCCACAACGTGTGCCTTCCTGCTGGCCCTTCTGTTAATCCCATATGAATATCAAGTAATGAAGGTGGCAAGACAGAACTCCACAGCAGCCAGCAAGTACCCTGCAGCAGCTAATATGCTCCTGAGATAGGTGTGGAAGCTTCTGAGGGCAAACATCCTGAGGACAGGGCAGGGAAAGGAGAAAGAGAAAATAGTACAGATCTCTGGCAGTGGCAAAGACAATATATAGATGAGGGGAGTTCTTTGTTGAATCTCAGAAATTAGGATTAATCAGTACATTACAGGACAATACTGATGTGACTTTTTAACAATGATGGCCCCTCTGCTCCATTTTATTCTGCATAAGACACACTAAAATCAAGAGACCAGATATAGATGTCACTGAGAACTGGGGTCTGACTGAGGAGGGAAGAAAGAAAAAGGGAGAGAGAAGGCTAATTACAGGATGGTTTTTTCACTTTTTTTTTCTCATTCCCATTTCAAAGACAGAGAAAAAGAGAAAGGCACACATAGAAAAAGAGAGTGTGAATCATTTAACATGAATTTTACTTGACTGAGGACTGACATAAGTGTGTGAACAGAAAGGAAATATATGAATAATGCAGAGCAAGACTCCGTGCAGACAGAAGACTGTTATTGTATCCCTGTTTACAGCTACTGAAAGCACAATCAAATAGAAATGGAAAGAGTGCAAAAAGCCTGCATGGTCATCTCATGTAGAAAAGGTGTTAAAATACATTGTGGATCACAAAATACCACCTTTCAATCACTGCACTGAATTTGCTCACCTGCTCACACCAAGACAAAGAAGAGGAACTGGTGTTGCTTTGAGCTGGAAGTGAGCGGAATGACTTCTCTGCAGGTTAGGCTTGCTCTGAGCTGTGCCCAAGCTGCAGTGGCTGCTATGGGACACGAGGGCAGAAACATGGGGGAGAACATACGCTGAGCAGCTCTGCCATGCAGCCTTTACTCGGCACTCCTGGGAGAAGGGTTTGTACAGAACTACAGAAAACAGGTATTTTCATGAGGGTGACCCCTGAAAGAATTCATACCTGTCCTTCTGCTTATTTAAAGCATTTATTCCTTTCATGGGAGAAGTATGGCTAGGAAGTAGCACACTCTCCCAGGACCCTTGGGACAGCTGGTTTCCATTTGTGGTCCTGCCACTGGCTGGTTTTGGCTAAATATCATCATTTTTGTGCCATTGGTGAAGCACTTTGAATTTTTCTAACAAAAAGCAGCATGTAAGAGCTGGATATTAATTCAGATTCTTCTAAGAAGCCCATCATCATACCATGTGGTCTCTTGCATTCTGTAATTAAGGCATACTTCTGCCCTAAGGAGGGTATTCTTATTCCTTCCCTTACTTTATACCACTTCTGGATGGAATTTGCAATAATTTCTGAGGTAGCCTGTTGGATCCCCTCCCTATGTCTGCTCCTTTTCCAAACCACAGTCCAGAAGTTCATCTGAGTGGTGATGGGAGACTCTGGCTGTGTTGTGTGCCTCAAGAATTCAGCAGAATCAGAACACACACATTCATCTATAGCTGCTGAAGATTTCTCAGAAAGCTTTAAGAAAAAAGGGCTACATACTGAATTATTCTCTAATTTATTGTTGTATTAGACTAGGAAGAGACATAACATTGCAGAGGTTTGTACAGGTGACTGGAGGATGTTTATATTTTTGGACAATACAGAGAAGCTTACCTGGAGGTCTAAGGAAGGGCATCTTAAAGAAGGACCCCAGGAAGAAACAGAAGGAGGGTAAGGGGCAAAGACAGGACACTAGGGCATAAAGCAAAGGAGATTCAGAAACACTGATGTTAAATTTTGGATTGAAAGGAAACAAGAAGAGGGAAGAGGTAGTGTCTTTGAGGACAAGCGCGTAGGAGGCACAAGAACTTTGAAAGACAAGGACACACTTTGTGGAGTTAACCTGTTCATAACAGAAACAGTCTGTGTGCAGATAGGCATTCTCACATTCTGCCTACCTAGCTGTCCCAGTATCATATAAAAGGGCTGACTGTGAAAAGCCCTTTTGCACAGAGACAGGCACGGTTTTAAGTACAGCACTACAAGCAAGCAGGATGGAGAAGCAGTGATGCTGATGCAATGCAGTGATGAAAATAAACATCCCTGCTACTTCAGGGATGGAAAAGGCACATTCCATCCTCTGCCTCCTAGAAATCTGCTGAAGCCTTTCACCAGCCAAAAGAAGCAGCTTGCTTGAATCAAAACCAGTCTACTTTTGCCTCCTCCCCTCACAGTTGCCCATTTTCCCTTTGTGCCAAGAAAAAGGAGAGGTCAGCAGGGACTGTTTTGTTTTCAATACACTGTATTTCTATGGTGATATTAAAATGCCCTCTATTTGCTTTTTATCTTTTCACCTTGAAATGGGAGCTGCAGGTGCTTGTATGCTGTGCAGCTGTTGCACATAATGAAAAGTGACAGGGTAGTTCAATCTCTGGGGTCCTTTCAGTCCATAGGCTTCCCGCTGAGAAACCCAAGGTGGGCACTTTGGTTGATATTTTTATCTAAGTTGTTCTGACACATCTCCTCTGGGAATTGTATTGATGCCCCCTAACTCGTACCATGCAGCCCCCCTGGCTGCATCAACTAGCATTTACTTCTGGTCGCTGATAATCTGAGCTCCTATCAAATCAGTAGCCTAAATATGAAAGGCTCCCTGCTGTGGTGTCCACGGCACTGCAGAGTCCTAGGGAGGTAGATGTTTAATAAGTGATTAAAGGACAAGTCACACTCTTTTTAGCTGGGCTTTGAGCCGTTTTGAGGGATGATGATATAAAAGGTTGTGATTACTGTCTTTTGGAGACAAAGACAACGAGCCTGAAGTAGCCTGACATAACTTAAGTAGCAGCTCTAAAGTGCAGTGAGATCAGCTATTTCTGCAGACTCTGTGATGCTGCAAAGAAAAATCATGTCAGCAGCAGACCTGGTGTAGAAGTTAGCTTCTTCCTTTTTCTTCATAGCAATATACCCACCACCTCCTGCTTCACTGTGCTCTCAAGGGCTGTAAAGAAGCACTTTCTACTCAGACATTCAGTTAGGCTGTCACAGTGTTGTGTTCCTGGAATATACATACCCTTTTCTCTGCTCCTACAATTAATGAACAGTTCATATTAGCTCCCTATAAAGCATGATAAGGAACACTGAATCCAGCTTTTGTAAATTAGGGAACCCACCAAATCTACCTCTGCATAAATGAACTGCCTTGAGACTGTCTCCTGTAAAGGAAGATGCATTACACTGAATCCAGGGGCTTCCACACACTTAAAGTCAAATTGAATCTTTGCTTTTCATCAAGGGAAAAGCACAGACAGATTTCTAAGTCAGGAGGATCTACCATGCAGTGTCCACAATACCTCTGTATTGAGCCTGCCCTTGTCTTTCCAGTCCTCCTTTTGAGCTGAATTGCATGCATCCCTGTGTCAGCTGGTGAACCATATAGTGCCCAAACCTTATATCAATGAAGACCATGCCAAATCATCTCCTCATACATGGAGAGACATTCTGTCAATTTGCTCTAAAAGCAAATGTACCTTATTTACTCCAACATACTACCCACTTTATTGAAGGTTGAGATATTGATCTCCCTGGTAAATCAAGGTGAGATCTATAGATCCCTCCCAATAAAGGATGGTGGATGTATTGATTCTCTTCTTCCCACTCCCCATAAGTGAAAGGAAGACATATTAGTTCCTCCCCATTAAATGAAACCAAGCTGTATTAAGGCCACCCCCATAAATAAAGGGTGGGCCATGCTGACTTAGACCTTAACCACATAAATGGAGGTGAAATGTATTGATTCCACCTTCTGTAATTGAAGGAGCATTGTATTATGGTGCTCCTTCCAACACAAATGATGGAAAAGCATATTGATTCCATCATTCTTGAGTGAAAGGTGAGTTTTGTTGAATACCCCCAAAATGAGGAAGGAAAGCCATACAGAACTTAGCACCTTATTTGGAAGTTTGTTTTGATCTGTTATTTACACATTAAGGCTTTTACTGTAGTTGGGCGGTGGAGATGTGTTACTGCTTAAAAGCTCTGGGCACAAAATGGGGAAGTGATAAGGAGCCATGGTTTCAGCAAAGGGATGTGATGCCTAAGTAGAAGGCTTCCCGAGTTCCAGTCCTTGTGCTCTTGTAGACACCTGCATTTAGGCAAAACTGCCTGACTTTTATGTCTTGTCTATCTAGTAAGGATAATGATCCTCTTCTGATATTAGATGGTAAATTTGTTCATGACTACCTACAATGTTGGTTAACAGGCCCAATAAAGTTCTGGAGACAAGAGTGGAAGTGGATGAAACATTATAGGGCAAAATTGTTTAAAAATAAGGTGTACTGTATATGCCCTGTGCCTTAAGAGGAGCTAAGTCTGTACACTGCAGATAAATAATTAGCAGCAGCTGCCTGGAGCCTGTGGTAATTTTTGCTCTTTAATTATTCCTGCTCCTTCCTACCCCTTTCTACTAACAGCACTGTTTTGAAAGGGCTTTAGCTGATGGGAAAGATACCAAAGTTACCTCACCTCAAAGCCATGCACTAATTCAGGAATTCAGTCTTTTGGACTGGGACTGTGCCCATCTGGAAAGCAAAACAGTCAGATTCAACTGCACCCCTTCAGGAGACCATGTTCAGCCCAGCAGCATGACAAAGCCCACGACAGTGCAGGGACAGGTGCTGATGGTGTGAAAGAGAGGTGCCAACTCTTTGCTTCCCCAAGGAAATACACTCATTTTCCCCACAGTACTCCATTGCACAGCTGTTGTCTTTTGTTACCTGTTATGAACATCATGATCCTTAGGGAGGCTACAGAAGACAAGTGAAGAGGACAGAATCAGCAGAGCCTTGCAGAGAGGCCTGTCTATGTCTTTCTTCCCAATTTGTCCTAACAGTTGCAATGAGATAGAAAAAAAGAAAAAGACAAACAACAAAGTGAATGCAGGGAATGTAGATGACACGAGGAAGTTAAAGACATAGCCCACACAATAAATAATACCATTGTCACCTTTTTGCTGAATGTCACAGAAGCGAAACACAGCTCAGCTACTATGCCTTGTGATGAGCAGGCAGAGTTATGGTGCTTTGTGGTTTGTTGCCATGCATCTGCAGGGACCCCCTCACATGATATATAGGGGGCTACACATGCAGAGAGGGGGAATTGAGTTGGACACTGGCCATATCCAAGATACAATCATAAGTAATGCAAACTTTGATCTATTCTTTAGGATGAATTACTGAGGTCTATTTTACCATGTGTTTCTTAACACATAACTTATCTTGAGATCTTACAGAAAGCAAATGTGATAGCTTTTACATGAATTAGCTGTTCCTGGAATATCTTGTTCTTCCCATGTGGGTATTTCCAAGCACAGTGCTTTGCCCAGAACAGAATTTGAAAATGCCAGTCAAGTACCAGCCTCCCCCTAAGCCCATGAATAGGAAAGCCCAATTTCTTTGCAATTCTCTCATATTGCCAGCTGTCTAAAACCCTCTCTGAGAGGATTTAAATTGGATTTTGTGCTGATTTTATACAGTTGTCTTATGTCTTCCCCATGTGTGGTGAAAAGAGATTTGTTCCATACAGCATTGGGGATGCAAATATCATTCCTGTTTCAATGCATCGTTTAAAAAGGAGGACCAGACAGTTGCCATGGCAACTGCACATCTGAGCCAGCTGTAGTAGCTATGGAAACAGGAACGATGGAAGCGAGAAAAAATAGTCCCAGAGGACAAATCGTTTTAAAACACACACAAAAATTCCCTTAAACTAAAATAAAATCTTGCTGTGAAATTCTAGGACCTCAGAAAGAAGTGGCAAACCAGAGGATAATGCAATGACTCTTTCATGATCTCAATGCCTTTTTTTTATTATTTTTTTGAGAGACAAGGGAGAAGGCATTGGAAGCGATCCAGTGATTGCTAGAAAGGAGGTGAAAGTAAATTCCACCATACATACCTTTGGCCCGATCTGCTGATCCTGTGGGAATGTGAATGCTCTGCACTGGTAACTCTGCACCACAGAGGCACAGATCAGTACTCTGGTCAGGTATCCCTCTCATTCACAGCAGGCTCTCCTGTAAAACTAACCATGTTCCATACAAGTATTTTCAAATAATGAGATCACGTCTTTGGAGAATGTCTAGTCCCTGCAAGAGGCATAGTTTTTAATCATTAAATAGGGGGCAAGATGCACTGTTTGAGATGTCCAAAGCTTATGTCTGGGATCCTCCAGCAATGGCCGGGTGCCTGACAGAACTGCAGCCTGCTCTCTGGCCTTCAGGCATGGGCCAGTCTGTTTGATGAGTACGAAAGAGAGGAATACACAACATCCTACATCTCACCAGAGTGCTTAGTTAATGTTTGTATGTAATTATTTTTTAGCTTTAATGTTACAAGTACTTGGAGGCAATGACTAAAATGAGAAATTAATGATGCTGTAGAAGAGAATAAGGCAAACAGCTTCAGAATCCACACAGAGATGTGTATATTTGGTGTCTCCTGAGAATGTTATAGGGCAGACACAAGGGCTGACATTGGGACTGTGGGAAGAGAAGAGAGCAGATGTAGAGAGACCATGACAAGAATAGATGGAATAATAGGGAAAGGTGAGGCAGGAGAGCCTCAAAATGGGAAATGATAGGGGTGAGGGAGAATGCTGGAGCCATGTGTGTGTGGTAAAATGAAATGCAGTGAGAGGTTAGTAGGACAGCAGGTGAAGTCTGAGGCAGAGGACAAGTCTGAGGCAGAGGACAAGGATGGAAGCAGGCAGAGATGAGAAGACAGAGTGGAGCAGGATGGCAGACCATAGGATATGAGGATGAGGAAGCTGAGGGCTATGCCATTGGCACAGCAGTATAGGACAGGACAGGGAGGGAAATAAAGCCTGGCACAGTAAATGCAGGGGCAAGGAAAGGCAAAGAGAAGCAGGAAAGGTGAATGCCAGATAGGGCATAAAATTGTTTGCAGGGTAACACACTTTCTGTTGCTTTTGGTAATATTGCTGTAGTTCAGCACATTTTCCTGGCTTTTATACAATCACTGTACGTGTAAACACTTTTGTTAGCTGGTTCACTCAACACACTGTGGTGAAGACTGCTTAATCCAAGGTAGTATTGTACTTAATTTTTTCCAGTATTTCTTTCTTTGCTCTGTATCAACAGCTAATGTTATAAAATTTTTCAAGGTGCAAACTTTGATTATTTTCTTACCGAAAGCAGATTTACAAAAGCAGTTTATTATCTCAGGTACCTTTGAATTGTCACTGCAATTTCTGCTTTTTCATTTTGCGACCACAGTTCCTGCCCTTTCATTTCAGTCTCACTATTCTCTTTCTGTCTATAATAAAAAGGAGTCAGATGCCACAGTCTGCACACACCTGTAATTTGTTGAAGCCAAGGAAATCTGCATAAATGTAACTAACAGGACTAGAGGACCTGGATATGGATTTCTGTTTAAAGGAATAATAAACTGCTCACGTTTACCAAGAAGAAAGAAAAAAGTCTTTATTCAAAATGTAAATATCCTCCTGCTGAGGAGCAAACCCAAAAGTCAGCCTTCAGGATATAAATATTTATGCCTTTTGCATAAACAGCAGATGTAACATTTCCAATTAACTGTCGATCTTTCCATTTCTCTGGCTGCTGCTGCTTTCTCTCACAGTATCAGAATGAGCAGTTTGCTTGATTTGCCTGAGCTCAAATCTGTCACAAGTGTCTACAGTCAGTAAGATAAAATTGTTCCTGAAAATGTTTATTTATCAGAGCCTAACAATTCCTCTGTATTTTTTATCCCTTGTATTCAATTTAAGATTAATTCTATCCTGCTGAAAGATGTGAGATTCACAGCCCAGATAAGAGGACAACCGAGAAGGAGCAGAAGCAGGCATAGGTGAGAGCGTGTACTCAGTCACTGCAGCACACTTTGCCCCAGTCCTAGAAGGAGCCCTCATGACATGAGAGATCTCTGACCCATTTGGCCCCTGGCCTTTCTACCAAGGCTGCCAGACTGAGTCTGAGTAGTAAGGGGTTTTATGATGTAGTCACCTGCTCATAGGAACTGCCTCCATCACTTCTTCAGTGTCAGCTTTCTCAGGTGTCTGACATTCAATCCTACTAATGGCAGCCACCCACTTCCACAACGTCTTTCTCTCTGGGAGAAGGTGTGACCTGTGCAAGCAAGAAAACGAACCCTGCTAGAGCTGGTAAATATCAGTTTGCATTGGCATCATGCCTACAAAACAGAAGATTTTGCTGGAACACTGGCAGGAGGGTGAGAGCAAAAATCAACAGCAGAGAAGCTGTAGTAGGTAAAAAACAAGCCAGAAGACAGGTGCAGGGGGAAAGAAAAGCCCTTGCCTGGTGATATGTTAGAAAGGGGTGGATCCTTCTGTTCCTTTGTGCTAAGAATGCTTTTATGGGTTCTCCTGTGTGTTGACCTGTCCCACAATACCATAAAGTTTAGCTCAGAATCTCTTAATTTCCTGGGAAATCAAAAGACAACTAGTTGAGCATTGCTTCAAATCAGGAGCTGCTGTTCAGCTGACACAGCTTTCACTGGGGGCTTAGGTGAAGAGCTCTTGGCCTTCCTGTTTATAGGGAAAAGACTGGCCTGGGAGCCACACAGCCAGCCTGGGACTGGGCTTTGTGCTATGGCGGGGGTTAGTGCAGAGGTAGGTCAGCTTTGCTCTTTACCTTCCTCAGGAGCTGCATCCCGACAGCTCTGGTAGGTGCTCTGTTGCTATGGGAACTGGCTCTGCTTTAAAACCATCCATGTGGCAGTGCAGGGATGGAGGCACCTAAAATCCTGACTGTTTAGTGGTGCACCCTCCTCACACACTTCCATTACCTGCTGTCTGCTTTTCTCCAGGTTCCCAGCACTTAGAGCTACATTTTTGCCCTCTCCTGAGGCTCTTCCATCTGCCACATCCTCTCTGGTCCTGGATCTTCTCTGGTGTGAACAGCTGGCTTCTTGCATAGTATCAGAAACCATCAAATGCTAACCCCTTAAAAGTTGATCCAAATTCCTAAGTAACTGAAAGTTTAATTGCTCAATAAGCACAATTTTCACTTTGTTCTGTGCCCAAAAGGCATATGTAGTACTTCTTGTCTGTATTCAGGTATAGTCTATACTCATCAGCACTATAAACCCCCAAATAATCATCAAAGTTTGCTTCAGGTGAGCTAACTGAAGTACGTTTTGGTTAGAAGCTAACTTTGCTTGGCTCACTTACTGCAAATCCTTGCATGTGTAGGATTCTGTCAGCAGTAGAGCAGGTGCAATGACATAGCTGAAGTTATTTCCAGCTTCACGCTACCTTCCTCTTCTTCGTATCAACCTCTCTGTTTGATCAGTTCATCTAAAAGAACCTGAGGTAGTGTCAGCAAAATGTCCAGGCTTTGCTTTGCCACCAAGAACCAGGAGTCTGAGCTCCCACCAGAAGCCAGGGTAGCACCACTGTTGACTGACTCCTCTGTCATGCCCTGTCCTTACTGGGATTCATACTGTTCCTCCTGCTTGGGGAGCTTCACAGGTGCAAGATGGCCCTACCAATTTCTTAAAATGGATCAAAGTGGATTAACAATTTAGAATGGAGCAATCTCGAAAGGAGACTGAAAGTCAGTTTCTTAAACCACAAGCATTTTTTTTTTTGGTTCAGCTCCCTTGACTGTGGCTGACTGTCTGGTATTTCTCTTGAGTTTTCACTGCTGGCTGAAGAGTCTCTGGTTTAATGGCATCCATTAATCATACAACAATGCATCTCTGCAGCACCAGAGCTTAGAATTCAAGTTACAGTACTGATGAGCATTGGCCCGGCTTCTCAGGTTGAGGGTGCTCTGAGGTCAAGTCAGACACTTCAGGCTCTGTTCACATTTTGGGTGTAATGTAGGATGCCCAGAATGTAGACAGTTGCTTGTTCAGGCACAGGAACAGACTTTCAGCTGAGCATGCTGAGTGCTCCAGGTCATGAGTCACTCTTGGGGCTGAGGTAAATGGAATTAAGCCACTGTCACATTTTGTGGATTTGAAGGAAATCTGAGAGCTACAATGACTCTTGCAAGAATTGTCCCTATCTGCATCAGCAGGTCCTTACAAAGCTTTGGGTCTCAATCTCTCATGCCCACTGGGTGCTCTTCTAAAAGTAGATGAATCTTCTATGCACTCTATTCTCTGTGTTTCCCCTAGAACAGCTTGTCAGGTTTTCACCAAGGCATACAGTTTTTCAGTGCTAAAGGACCCAAAGTCAGCACTGTCTTCTCTCAAATGCCTTGTGGAAGCCGTGATGACCTGCAGGTACAGTCAGAAGCAACTTTCCAGACTATCCTCCCCCTCCTACCTGGACACAAAAGGTATTGCAGAGCCTGTGGCTAGAGTTTGCAGGAAATAACTAAAAATGGCCTTCAAGGGATTCTTTAATCACCTTTTCCTAGCTCTTCTGTTGCCAAGATGGTATTCAAAGGAAAATGTCAAGGCCTGATTGCAGCCCACAGACCACCAGCCAGACAACTCTTGTGCTAGACACTCCTGGATTTGCTGTATAATCCTTATTTGCAAGGCCTCAGGTAAGCATCATGGAGTGTGCCACAGAGTGGCTGCATTGATACCTTTCATCTAGAGCAGATGGCAGTTGTTTTTCTCACCTTTTTAGGATACAGGATCCTTTGTGTTACCATAATCCTGTGCTTTGCCTGTCTTCAGGGCCCCTGATAGAGCTGTGAAAGGACACTAGTGCGGAAGCAGGTAAGGTATGTCCTTTTACAGCTCCCATGTAGCCTCAGAGAGACCTTTAAGAAAGGTCCCTTTTGAGAAAGATATAGCCTGTTTTTGTGTTACATCGTGCCCCTTGCACATATTCTCACAGACCATTTGGACTAACTCATTATTCCCAGATTTTAGACTACATTTCAGTACCTAGCCCCTTGAATTGGCACATTAAACAGCAAGACTCAGTGAGCTGATTCTCTGGAGTCCTACTGATGCATGAGATCCATCCTGTCCTTCCCATGTCTTCCATGTTCCCTGTTACTTCTTCAGTCTGAGTTAAGCATAATGACTCAGCAAATAGATACACTTCTTGTTGGCAGGTAGTAAAGGCATTTGCAATGTTGAATATTTTATGTCCTTCTATTTATCTTGCCCAAGTGCAAATTTGACTACAGGCTGTTCCATTGCCACTATATGATTTTGTCCAACCTTCTGGATTCCTTCAGGAGAGGAAACAGCCTGCAGGTGCTGGAAACACTTTTCGTTCCTTTATGACTAGAAGAAACTACTCTATTCCTCTAAGGCTTTTAGTCTGACTCAATTCTGGCTCATCCACCTGCCTGCTTTCTCTGGAGAACTGGCAGGTGAATATTTTCAGTAATTTACTTTAGAGCTGTTAAATCATCCTGCTATTTATTTCTGCCATAAATTGTGCCCAGAGGTTAGGATGCTCTTATTTTCCCAATCACAAAGGACCCAAAGGAAAACATTCTGGAAGGCACAGAGGCATCTTTGGGTGGTTTGTAAATATTTCCAGAGTCAGATATACTGGGGAGTGAAAAGAGCTGTAGTCTCTACCTGTTAGCATCGCCTGAATTAACCTGCACTTCCCGGTTATGCAACAGGGAGCAGTTGTGCTCACACAGCCTCCTCTTCCCACTGTGATTTACATCTAGCGTCTGCGAGATACACCTGCTAGTGCTTCAAAGCATGTAAAAGAAATAATAAAAAAAGGCCTTAAGAGATTATGGCTTACTCCTCATGCAGTGGTTTGACTCATTAAAATCAGTGGAGTAATTTTCAGTGACTTCTCTGGGATTTGGATCAGACCCTAAAAGCACAAGCCCTGAGAGCTGGACTGCAGCCAACTAACTTGAGAGAAGCAGAATTCCAAGCAAATGAGTTTTCATTTTTAATTCAGAAGCTAAATAAAATTGAACATCAGTGCATTTACATGGGCTAGCTCCAAGAAAAATCTAGGGAACTGAAAGCAGTGATATTTCTTGTGTGTTTGCCTCTTCTTAACCATACCCTAAGGGGCTGGTTGCTTCACAAAGCAGTATCAATTACCCAGCAGTGGACACTACTGCTCTTATTATTACTGTATGCCTAAATGCTCATTGTAGACCAGGACTCCAGCAAGCTGGACAATAGACAAGTATAGAGCAAACAGATGGCCCTTGCATTCCAGAGCATCTCAGAATCTAGATTTACCCTTTTATGCTCCGTTTGCTGATGAGTGTTGCATCACACAAAGTGGCATTGTCTTTTCCCTGTTGAAGTCAATTAGATTCTTCATGCCCTAGGGAGGTGATAGGGAGGTTTGTCCTGCTTGCTTTGATTGAAGATATAAAACTTTAAGTCCTGATTTTGCCACTCAAATTCCCCTATGTTTTGTTGGAAAATACCTTGCAGAAGCTTACTCAGCATGAGGGTGAACTTTGTTGTATCATACAGGCTTGTTTACCAAATGCTGTATTGTCTGCCTCAAGGTCAAACAGGTACCATGTGCCAGGACTTCCTGCCCAGGTCTAGGTAAAAATGGAGGATTAGCCTACACTATCTCAGTACTTCATGAGTATGTACTTTCCTCGGAAATATCTCTTTTTTCTGCATCTTCATCTCTTTTTTTCCCCCCCAGCACGCCCTGATTTCCTGCCCTTTCCTTTGCTACCTCTCTTCATGTTTTGTCTTTTCTGATAGCATCACTGACTCACCCTCTGCAGATAATTCCTCTGTAGAATGGCAGACTAACAAAAATAATAGTTGTAAATCCCTCCTATAATGCACTTGGTTTGTGAGGTGCAAAAATAGACCTAATTATTTAATTTTTTGAGGGAGTCCTTGCATTCCGATGATTCCTATAATTATGTTCCTTGAGACTCAGCCAGAAAAGGAAGCTCTAGAAATCCCATAAGAAAAGGTTGACTGTTTCCAGCTTTCCCTGTCAAAACCTTTCCCAGTGTAAGATAAAAACCCCAGTATGAGCAAAGAAAGGAGAAAGGAGAGGAGACGGAAAGCAACTCAGAAACTTGGGGGCAGTTCTGGCTCTGCTCCAGTAGCTCGTGCTCATCTTTGACAGGTACAGGGAGAAATCAGACTGAAGAGGGATCTCAAGCAAGCAAACAAACAAATCAACTAAATGAACAAGCTGGGTAATAAAGTAGAGCTGAGAATGAGTAGCTAACGAACACATCTCTGTCGCTGGACCACTTTCTCCTGGGTAGAAGGGGAGTCAATTACCCACCTTCCAACAAGCTATTGATCAAGCTGCTGCCATGTATCGAATCGGAGACCTGGCCACCCTGTGTGTGGCACTTTGATTTTCTCTCCCTCTGTAGTAGCACGCGGATGGAAGCCAGATGAGCCAGCACAGGACTATCGATCAATCCGCCTCCCTCCTCCTCCTCTTCTTCACCCCAGTCGCCATGGCAACCGTGGCTGCAGCAGCAGCAGCACTGTTTACCTCGCCTATTTATTTTCCTTTTCAGTATCTTTCCCTTCCCCCCACCACTCTCACCTTGGCATGATATTGGCAAAGCACTCAGCAGTTGTAAAAGGGATGAATTTTTATGACTCTGAGGAGGACAATGCAGTTCTCTGCTCTCCTTTGTCACCCAGTTTGTTCATTTAGTTGATTTGTTTCTGAGGAATCATTGCCTATAAACAACAGAGATCTCAGTCACTAACTAGGTCATGCTCCAGACATGGAGGAGGACCTGTCATTCCAAAAATACAGGTCTCCTTCATATGGTTTAAGTCTGCCTGTACTAAACCCCATATTTTCTTCTTATATATTGCCCTAGAGTGGCAACAGAGAAGTTATTCCAGATAATGCCATCATGTACCAGCTGTTAATCTCACAGGACTCCTGGAACAGTATAACATAAACTTCAAGTGCACCAGGATTTCTTTCAGGTCTTCAGCCACCTTTGTAGCTTCTGTTGAGGGCACTGTGTCCTACAGGGGAGCAGCTACTGTGCAAAGAGCAGTAACCAGTCACACACCAGTAGAAGGCCTTTCAGTATGTTCACCATGGCTTCCAGCTGCATACACTGAGCAGTTCAGTTCCTGGCTTTGCCCAGTTCAACAGCACTTTCCATTACCCTTGCAATCTTCCCAAGTGACAGTGCAGTCTTGTCCCATCTCTTTTCTCATACTCTTCTACTCCCTGAAACTGCCTTCCTGTTCCTAGGCAGGATGATTGACTAAACAGTAGATAAATGAACAATGTTTAAGGAGTAGCTCATTTCCCCCCTCCTGTGCTGAATCACCCATTGCAGATTCTCAGTGCAGGATTCTCTGTTGAAATGTAAGACAAAGAGGCTTTGTGCAGGGGAATGAAATGTAAGATATACAAATAAAAGATATCTCTTAAAATATAATGAAGGTATCCAAAGGTCTGCCTGGCTTCCTTTTAATTGAAATTCTTTACCCAAGTCTCACATTCCTGATTCTTTCCACAGTAAGGCCATCAAACCCTTCCAGGAGATTCCCAGTTTTCCTTATAATTCAGTATGATTGATACAGGATGTAGAAAATCACTTGATGTTATTCAGTACAGACTATCCCTCCTTGAAGCAGAGTTATAGGATAAACTATGGAATTTGCTACTGCGTGACATTAGGAAAGCAAATACTGTATTTTGAAGAGGAAAGAGACATCTGTAAGAAATAGAAAGTCACTGGCAATTTGATGCAAGAAAGTTTCAACCCCTAATGCTGGGAGGCACAGGAGGACTAGGGTCAGTGAGGAGTCCTGCTTCATCCTTCTATTTTGTCTAGCATTGTGCCATGGTAGGAGTACTACAGAGCCACCATCCCTTCCTCTGAATAGTTTGGCTCATCTCACTCTGTCCGATACGTTACCAAGCTCAACTAGCCAGGAGTGTCTCTTTATATACCAGGAGCTCAGATCCAAGATTGGCTGAGGGATTGGTTCATTAAGAATGAATAAGCCTTGGACAGACTCTGGAAAATGAGACTGGGGTTAAGGTTGTCCAACCACCACCACACATGAGGCCTTGGCCTTGCTGGGGGAAAATTGATTCATAGCACCATGAGAAAGAGGTATGTTTGACTGGCTGGAGCAGTGGTCTGATGTGACATGGCAGGAAGTGTGATACTAATGCAAATTGTTAGTAGTTATTAACTAATTAAATTGCTGTTATGCCTATAAGGCACTTAACACTTTGCAGGCACAGAAGAGAGTCCAGACCCTGGCCTGAGGAATGGAATATATAAAAAGGCAAGCACAGACCAATGTTGAAAGGAAAACAAAGAACATAGAAGGGGTGTAATGAGAAGCAGCTCATGATTTTGCAGTTACAATTTATGTCTGGTTTTGCAAAGAAGGAAGGCTTATGTGATCACAAGATCTTTGGCAGGGGGAGTGTGTCTGTCCCATCATAGGTCTGTATAACTTTTGATACACTGATCAACTAAAAGCAAATTCAATGGGTGAAAGGCTGCCTCAGATATACAAAATTTCATTTAAATAAAGAGCCAAGAGAATACCCTTTTCCTCAGAAGAAAGTTGCAATAGCAGTTTGTATTTTCCTCAAACTTCAGAAAATTCACACAGGCTGCAGCTCATAAAAACAGAAGAAAGGGCTTTAACTGGTGCTTAGAATCAATAGAATCAAAACTGTAGGAAATCAGACTGCCTTAGTGGCAGCAAGCTGACCTGAGTAGAGATGCTGCTGCAAAATGTGGAGCAAAGAGGTATTAGAGAGACGGCATGAAAGAGTGTGAGGAAACTGGCATCGCTAGTGAAACCTCACACTCTTCATGGAGGAGACAGGAAGAAGCATACTGGAAAAGACAGATGTATAGATGTGCAGTCTTCCACAGGTAACTTTCACTGTAAGAAGTTCCTTAAACTCAGTTAAGTAGGAAGCAGTGGGTAAATTCAAGTCAGGGATGAGACAGTGTGCTGCAGAGATGACCTTTGTAGCTCCATTTGCTGTGTACTGCAGGGAGGGGAGCTGCACATCAGATCTGGGATGTGAATGGTATAGTAATAGAGATGCACCGCCCAGATATGATGGCTGTAGGAGAAAGATCTTGTTAATACTGTGTGTGAAGAAAAATTAAAGTCCGTCCACAAATGAGATGGATGGAGTAAGAGAGGGAGGAATTGCAACAGCTAAGCACACAGGGGCTGGCTGTGGATTCTACTAGAAGAGCAACGAACAGCGAGTGTAAAGAAAGATCAGGATTTCGTTTTTTATCCAGTCTTTTAATTAATGGCAAGATTTGCAAGAGGGAGAATACATTCCGGATACCAAACGATAGTCTGACCCAGCCAAACTCATGTATTTCACAAAGCATTAGGGTTTCACTAAGCACTCATGGCTGTGTTGTTTCATCAGACACGCCGCTCTGGTGTATCATATGATATGGCAGCCGCTCAGGCAGGCAGGGAGCAGCGCAGCCTGTAATTTCCTGGTCATATGTAACTGGGTGGGGTAGCGCCTGATCCTCGGGGTGAGTAATGCTGGAATCGCACCATCACCCTGCTCTTTCTTTGCTGTTCGAGGCATTGGAGGCGTTGCTATTCAGGCAGACATTCCCCAGGGCATCCCAATGCTCTTACGCTCTGCTACACTTACAACACCCTCCTGTAACCTGTTTCGCTGCGCACCCGATCACTTTCCCACATTCCCAGCCCTTCGCTGTGGTTCCAGGGCTGGGGCGCGGCACTCTCCCCCCGGCCACCCGCGCTGGCAGCTCGGGCCGGCGCAGGGGCCGTGCTGCGGCGCTGATGCTGGAACGCTCCGGGCTGTGCAGCGGCAGGAGGGGCAGCGTCTCCGGCAGCCGTGCTGGCTTGCGGGGGGATGGCGGGGCACCCTCACTCCTCCTGCCCGCAGTGGGCACCAGCAGGCTCCGGCCCCCCCGCCAGCCACGTCGGGCCAGGCTTGGTGGGGTTTTTATTATTTTTTTCCTTTTTCCTGCCCCGAGACATTTTCCTACGTGTGTTTTTCTCTTGCCGCGCTGATTTACGAGCGGGGTTTGGCGCGGCCGAGGCTGGCGGCCCCAGCACGGCAGGAGGGGGGAGAGCGGCTCTCCCGCGGCGCTCCCAGCCGAGCAGGGAAGGCAGGCTCCCCCCAGCCGGGCAGGGAAGCGCCGGCTCCCTGCCCGACAGCAGCTGTAATTTCCGGCAGACATTTGAGGGCTCCGACATCTGCATCAGGGCGCGGCAGCTCCCAGCAGCCCCCGTGGCCGGAGCCCCTCCTGCCTCCTCCCCAGCCATTTGTGTTTTACTCATTTCCTGCTCCCAGTAATGAGGCTGGCGATGCCGGGGTGGCGGCGGTGCTGCTGAGAAGGCAGATTGTTACACACACACACACACGTACACGTACACGTACACGTACACGTACACATACACATACACACACACATATACACATGGCTGGTTTTGCTTCAGGATGAATTTTTAGTGCTCGTGAAAGGGAGGGACTAAGTGGAGTTTGTTGGAGCCTGGCACAGGACCAGCAAGTTTCCCGGCACCCTCTGCCAAAAGAATCCAGACATAGAGCCCCCCACCCGGCTGCTGCGGCCCCTCCTTTCCCGCTGTCTCCCCCTCGGCTCCGCAGGGGCCCCGCTCAGCCTGCCCTGCCCGGGGACACTGCGGACCCTCTCGCTGCCCACCCTCGGCCCAGCACGAGGCTCTCCCGCCGCGCAGCCTCCTGCAGTCCTGACCGGGGATTCGCTAATCCCAATCTCGTCTGTGGAGTTACTGCAGGAGGGTGGAGAGAGTGACTCTGTGATACAAACATATCCTCGCAGTCGAAAACAACTCGAGGCCAAACATATTCATTGCAGGAGTGACTCAAACTAGGTGAAATGTCGACAGTTACTCAACAACACAATTCGAAACTCTCGGTACAGAAAATAAACAGACCTTCTAGTGATGTTTTGTATAGTCTCCAGCCCAGCCCCAATCCACCGATCTGTTTCATTCCCCAAGGGACTGCAGGGACGTGGGTCTTCTGGCATGTGACCATCTTCTCCTACACGTCTGCTACAGATGAACTCTGCCATTTGTCTCCTGTTACAGTGTGCTAACAGGATTCTGTGGGTTTTGTTCAGTTTGATTTCTTGTTTGGTGGCTGGTTTTTTGTTGTTGTTTTTCTTTTTTGGATTTTTTTATTAGGCATTAAAGTAAAAAGAGGAAAAAACCTTTTTTTTGGCTGCAGCTATCAGCTCATTTTTTTCTTGCTTTCGAATGCCACGGCCAGCAGGATCCAGGAATTCATCTCCTGGTGCCAGCAAAAAAGCACTGACCCAAACAAGGGAGCCAGAACTTGGGCTGCAGTCTTTGCCAGGGATCAGCAAGAGGCCAGGGAGACCATGCTGCTGAGTCATCACCGCTCCAGCTGCTACAAGCCTTTTCTGGGGACGCGGCTGTTGCTAAGATTCCTGGGAGCTGACTGATTGCTCCTTCTATAGTCATGTAACACACACATACACGTCAAAGGAGCAAGGAACAGCAGCTGGGGCCAGCTCAGAGCGAGAACACAGCCTGGTGGCCGTGAGCAGCCAGGCTCGATGGCTGAGGAGCTGCCGCGCTCGGGGCAGACCTGCAGCTACCTCACTCCCGGGGAGCGCCTCCTGTCTCCCACTCAAGCAGGCATTTCAAAAATCAAACAGTCCAGGCAGTGGTTCTAGAGACAAACAAAACGAAGTTTTCCTTCTGTTTGTATTTGCCCATCTCACCACGTTTCCCCCCTGCATTTAGAGGTAGGAACATGTTAGCATCTATGCAGTGCATTCCTTGCAGGGTCAGTGTTGGGTCATTCCCTTCATACAGTAAATACGTTCCATTCAGCAGGCAAGTGAAGTGCAGACTTTCCAGTTCTGGGGCCCAGAACTGAAGTTGATGACATTTCTCATTAAGCCCTGTCAGGTCTCAGAGTATTCTGCAGTTCTTTGCATAGGGAGGGAATGCTTCTTTGTGTGCATCCTGCATTTTCCTTCTCCCAATTTAATATTTTTAATCTTTTTATTCCTCTGCCTTTTATCTGCCTGAGGTACTTGCCTCCCTCAGATGCTGCAGTTACCCTTGTTTTCTGCTCCACATTTGACACTCGACAAACTAAATGTACTCAGGCTTTCAATTCTCTCCACTCACGTCTAGGTTGTTAGAGCCTAAGGGTATGGGACCTGTCTTCTCTCTCTGACATTAGACACATCACTGATTTCAAAGGAAAAACTAATCACACTAACATTTAATAGTAAAACTAATTATTCCAGAGCCCAGTCTCCCTGCTTCTCTTTATTGAGTGTTTGTTGAGGTGCCAAACTCAGAATTACAAATTACCAATTGAGGTTACAGAGCACTTGAATTTTGTGGTCACTTTTTTCTCTCACTTCAGAGTAGCACCTGAGAGTCCTACCAGTGGTCCCAGATCACTGTATACCATAATATTAAAAAAGGGTCTCTGCCCCAAAGTGTTCACAGTCTAACAATAAAAAGAGACAAGCAATGAGCAGAGATAGGGGAGGCCCAGCAGGCTATTAATTGGTTTTGGCCAGCATGGCGGGAGGTGGTTTTCACAAACAAGCAAACCAACACAATTTTAGGTCAGATTCAGGTCAGGAAGAGGGGATTTTCTGAGATCCTCAAAAAGACTGTTTTCAACTCAACTCAGCTCCTCTTTGCAGGAGAAAATAGGCACCTGTGGCTATTTCCAAGAAGGAGCCTAAACCATTGCATAAGGTCAGGAGCACATTTAAATTCACTTCCGGCCAAATCAACACAGAAGTCTCTCAGCAGATGAAATCTGTTTATATAGACAAATGTAGGTGTAGACAAATGTAGGCATGTAAACTTACCTGTTAAATGTTTTGAGGAAGCTGGTAAGAAATCGTATACCAATATAGAAACAAGTAAAATCTAAATTGCTCAAAGTGCATGTGGGCAATATCCATCACACCAAATGTAAGCAAAGGCTGAGGGACACAGCAAAAATGCTAGGAAAGAAAGTGCCTGGGAACTGGAAGAAACCACTCTGCACTGTACCAGTAAATGGACTGTTTAAATGGGATCAGATACAGTTTTTCTAACTTTAATTTATATGGTGTTTTAGGTATTGTACAGAACAGGAGGGGGAAAGCAGTACACACACACACATACACAGAGTTTCTAATTACTTGCATTTGCAGACTGGGAAGCTGTATTTGGCTTGTACTAAGGTACTACGGTGCTCTGACAGTGTGCTGCATGAGTGGAGAAAGATGGGTATGATGAGGTTCATCCCTCCACTCCATGCAGGTAAAGGCATGCTATGCATAAAAAAATTCTGCAGTAACAACATCTGAATTATGTTTTTTTGTTAGCCCCGAGTGGTTTTATGCCCCTAAAGTGACTTGCACTTTATAGTGCAGGGAGCTTTGTTGCGTATTGCTTGCAAAGGCTCACCATCAACAACACAATGGAGAAAGTACACCCTGAACAAAAGATGCTGCACAACATCCCCATTCCCCAATTTAGTGCATTTCGGTATCATGAGACCCCTTAGCTCTGTTGCAATTGAGGCACATGTCTCCTGTGGCTGGGATGGATGGAAGGATGCCTGAGAGCAGCTTAGGCTGCAGATGACAGGAAATCTTAACACTGACTTTGAAGAAGGGGTCAGGCTCCACTGTGTTCTGAGCCACACTGTTGTTCAGTCAATCCTACCAAAACCATCTCTGGAGCAATTGGATCTTCTAAGCTACTAAATGGTGTTGAACCTCCCATATTCAAACAAGATAGTAGAGTGGCCTGTGAAGAGTTGCTCCTGTTTGTCACCAAAATCTTGGACAGTCCTCAGCAGAGGCTCAGGTTTGGTTGTGGTATGGAGGGTGCTGGCAGCTCTGTATTGATTCTCCTGGGCCTGCCTGCAGTGCTAGCTACAGCTGGCTTTGCAAAACTTTCTTACTCCAGACACTAGTGTTATTTGGACAGCCTTTGAAATGGATCCTTTTTCCTTGTAAGAATGTTTGTTCTTTGAGATGGACAGGGGTAGCTGCTTCCTCTGCCTTCAGAGAAGCCATGTGAAGAGCCCCAGAAGGCCTCAGCCTTCCCCCAATACTTTCTGCATCAATTCTAGGTCTTCGTAACCCTAACCCTAACCCAAGACTGCCTGTAAAACTATTCAATATATAAGAAAAGCCTCTTTCTTTGCATGTTGATAGCACTTTTCTTTTGAACCCTAGCATAATGAAAGAAAAGGCATTCTGTTACCAGGGTCATACCTTTACAGATCACTCTGCTTGAAGATACGAATCTCCTTTCTCTGACTTTACTGAAGACAAATCTGAAAACAGCAGAGAAAAGACAAGAAAGTGAAAGAAAAAGAGGTAAAAAAAAAGTATGAGTGAAAAGAGCTAAAACAGTGAGAGGGACTGAGGAAAGAAACAGCTTGAAAAGCACAATTAAATCAGTTATAATGAAGAAAAAGGTTTTACCTTTCCTGAGACATGGGAAAATTAGCCCACTTGGGTGCCAGGCGCTGTTCTGCTCTCAGGTACTCTAGAGGGAAAGTTTATGAGCATGTGGAGAAAGGAATTCCATGCAGTACAAACAGAGATGCTTATATGGATGATGTCCCTGCTCATACAGCTTAGGCCAGTCTAGCTCTGTGCAGACTTTCAGTCCAATATATAAACTAAATAAAGTCCTGTGCCAGAGGGTTCACAGCTATTTTCTAATGTCTTCACAAGAGCACTTGATAGTAGCAGGGATCCAAGTGGGAATGCACCCTCAATCACAAGCCTTTTATGGCATGTAGGTTTTAGCCTTTCTGATATTTTGATCCTGCAGCTTTAAAATTAAATTTTCTCTGGTGCACTGTAGTAATATACTCTTCGCAAGGTCGTGCCACAGCTCTCGATATACCAATACTAAACAACTCCAATATCTACAGATACTGGGCAATCTCATAACCACTGTGAGATTATATTAATGTCAGTGTAAGGGGTCTGTCATGGGGAGAGAGATCTCCGCTCCCACGTGCATGCTTTGGAAGGCACACAAACCCTCGGTCCAGGAGAGTCAATAGGATGGTAATAGGACGGTAATTCATAGAAATGTCATGGCACTGTTTTAGAGTCAGTGTCATAAAGGTTTTAAAAAGGGGAGCTAATCATTAATTGGTTCATGATACTAGAACATAGTATCAATTAAAATTAAAACATAAAACTCTGAAACACACATATACGCCAGTATTTTGCAGCACAAGTATTTAATTTAATTGTAGTTCAGTGACTGCTGCATCTCTTGTTCAGCTTTCTTCTGACACAGAGCAAGCCTGACAGTGCTGTAGCACATCAGCCTTACCAACAGACAAAATACTTATCCAGATTTTCTTTGCATAAAGTATTTGCAGGTTTTATTTTATCTATAGTAGGACCATCTGTTCCTATTTTTACTGTAATATATTACCATCCACGTAAAACTCCTTTCCCTCTACTATGAAGTAGTCCACTTGCAAAACCAGGGTGCATCCACACTCCTCAAAAAGGATTCAATTGCAAAATGCTTTGGTGAATTTTGATGTTCGTAAGGTCTAGTTTTACAGACCAAATTGCACTACATTTAGAGAGAAATTTGAAACTAAACCTTAACTGTTGTTCTGAAATAAATGAGCAAAAGATGTTTCTGAAGGCATAGCAACTCACAGGATTCAATAGTACACAACAGGGCTCCGAGTCAGGAATGCATGAATCTGGGATGCCTCACAGTGGAGCATGAGATACTGGTTGATCACAGCATCACTGCTGAGCAGAGTACTTGGTCATTTCCTCAGCACCAGTATGTGTGTGGAGAGGTTAAAGAGAATTAATAGAGGGTGGGGAAACACCCAGGTTAAAAAGGGGTAAAAGTGGACTTGGACATTTGTAAGCAAGTCAGCTAGCTTCAATATCTGAGACAACACTGGAATAAATTATCTAATAATCGATTCATAAGCACCTTAAGGATGCAAGGTAATCTAGGACAACGTGGCTTCGTTTGTTAAGAACAAATGATGTCAAAGCAATCTAAATCCCTTTTTGACAGTGTAACTGCCTAACGTTGAATGGCAAAATAATAGGCATTCATGTCTGGATTTCAGTAAGGATTTCAATGTCTCATCTAACCTTCTTCTAAGCATATGGCAGCAATGTGTGGTAAATTAAATCATTGTGAAATAGGAGCACAATTTGTGGAGATACATTTTGAAGGAAGATTTCTCAGTAAGTTGCTTGCTGTGAAAAAGGTGGTGAGCATTTTAAAAGGAGTCTCTATACAGGCCTGTGCTGGTCCTAGTCAAAGATCAGAATTTGAAAGCTTCTGGTAAATGAAGAAATGGCCAAAACCTGATTCAGTAAGGGCAAGTGGCATCCTTTTCTTTGTGTCAGCATAGGATAGACAGAGCTCTGTGAGCACTTTTGAAGATACACTGCCTTAGAACAAGAGTGATCTCTGAGAGCCCTTATGGTCCTACATGTCTTTACTCTCTATTTACTTGACTATTTGACTGAAATAAGAATTTTCTGATTAATATTTTTGTTAAACTTCAGTTCTGTAGGCTGTTTTCTTTTCAATAGCTCTATATAACTTTTCTTAAAATCTCAGAGTAGGGGCACATGAACAGGTTAAGCTGAGGTTGTTGATTTGTCTCTAAAATTGGTATAGCCCCTCTTCTGGTCTGACCAGAGGGTAGCTTATGCTTTTGTATGTGTGTGGGCCAACGCGGAGCCTGCACAGGTTTTCAGGCTCCTGAGCTGCCTGCTTCTCTGCATGTGCTGTAGTGAGTTTTATGCCTCAAGCTTTGCCTTTCCAATTCTGTGTCTCTAACCCAAGAAAATGTTTAATAAATTGTATTTAATAAATTGTGAATGGATTTTGGTATGCAAAGATAACATTTCTGGAAGAAGGAATTACTTTTGCCTAGGGCACTTGATTTTTAATCTTATCTTTGTGTATACCACAAACATAAGACAGGAGTTTGGGCAGCTGAAGAGAAGATGGGTCAAGAAAGTTTTCAGGGGTAAAGGGGTTAAGTACACATGAACCAGCAGCTATCAAGTTTTCTTTGCTGTAGCCAGTCTTAGGGATGAAAGATGATTCTTGCCCTAAAGTGTGTCCCAGATTCTTCTTGGCAAAACCTGTGGCCACACACTTAACCATTTTGAGCTTCATCTGTCCCACAGAGTGTGAAGACTAAACTGGAATATGTGTGCTGGAGCTTGTGACAGCAACAGCAATAACAATAACTGAAAAAATCCGCAGCCCATATCAAATTCCAGAATCAGAATGATGCAAAGATTGATTCATTTCAATGGGCTGTATGGCATCTGAATTGGGGTCGTTTCAAAGCAGCAGTCACAGCTGTCATAGTCAGGTGATATAAAATACAAAAAGAGCAGAAGAAAACCCTGCATGGACACACCCCTCCCCTTTCCTGTTCCATACTCAGGTATTCAGAGAGAAGAGTTACATGAGTACATGCAAATATTTTCTGCTGGACACAAGAAAAGAACTCCTGACACCCTTAGCACTGCCATCCTCTCAGTGTTACTTTCAAATGTTTGATGCATTCCCATATAGCAATGTTATTATTTTCCCTCCTTGATACCTTCCCTGTGACCCCACAGCTGCAGCTCTCACCATGTCATCCTCCCAGTGAATAAGGACACAAGTCCTGGCTGTGGAAAAGCCACAAGTCAGAAGCTTTGCAGTTCTGTCACCTTCTTCCCCTTCCAAATTGCTCACCGTCATGGGTATGCAGGGCCTGCTCTGTGATAAGGATCATTATTCACTTACTCCAGAGGCTCCTGTGAGAAGATTCAGAAGAAATTACTTTGTAAAATTTCTTTCTCACTACTGAACACAGAATTTTGCTGAATGACCTTACTGATGCACATGATTACTCTGGTAAGCCAGGGTATGTAAGGGAGTGAGCTGAGTGTTGCTCTGCTTTGTGCCTCCACCACATCTGTGGTAGTTGAGTTGTGACAGTGGTTCAGGATAGGCAGGGTTTAATCAAGCTAGAGAGAGGTTGTGCAGTGAAGTACAAGGGGGGAGAGGGGATCAGTCTGTTCTCTGACAGAGTTGTGTTCTCCTGAGTTCAGTACCCTTCTATTCTGAATCCTTGTCCAATTTAGTGAACCAGTGGTGTGAGGATACCCAGCTCCCACCCCTCTCCCCATGCCCTTTAACACTGTTCCACAAGTGACCGGCTGAAGAACAGGTCATTTTGTGCTGGATGTGTCACAAACCATAGATCCTCAGCAGGTGTTTCTGGATCAGTCATGTAAGGGATGGTCCAGGGCTGAGTGGGACCATATTTTTAAGCTCTCTTTTGAATTAAAGAACTCCAAGAACAGAATTTGTCCTGCATCCTTGACAATATAATTGACCTTACTGTTGCACTTTTTTTGGTGTGTTTATTTAAATCTGCCTTGTGTCTGATTCAAATCACCAAATACTGATATGCCTTTTTTCTTAGAAACAATAAAGTCAAGTACACTCAGAACTCTTTCCTCTATATCCTCTTAGAGACTGTAAATAAACTACCTTAAATAAATAGATTAAGCATTGCAATCTGTCATAGAGAGATGTGTTTTATGGCTCCCATATTATTCCTGTGTCTTGCTTCAGAACCCTTTCCAGCTGATCAGCATCCTTTCTTCAGATGCATGTCTTTGGTTTTCTCTCATCATCTCAAAATGTTGTCCCCATGGTCCAGGAGACACTCCCATTTTGGAAGTTCTTGTGCTAGTTATATGACTTTGCACTTGACTGTAGCCTGACATGTTACTCAGATAAGCCCACCTTCCAAAGATCTCCAGGTCTATCTTTATAACTACCACGTCCCATCATTATTTATTTCTCTGCCAATTCTCCTGTCACACAAATGGATTCCCTATTTTTCTTTTAGTTAATTAATAGAGATATTGAGTAGGTTTGCACTCAAAACAGATTTCTTAGGTGCTCGGTAGAATAGCTCACATATAATGATAATCCTCCATTTACAATTACTTTTTTATGATAGATGAGTTGAGTGGGAATTGAATTTGTTTAGTAAGGGCAACATTGGTTTTTGTAGTGACACTTTTTAATCAAATGCCAAGAAAGACAAAGTCAGCTACAGTACAGAAACCTGTGTCAGTACCAGTTACTTTATCACCCAAATTTATAAATGCATCAAAACCAATGCTGATAGTTTGGGTGGGATGAGATGTTCCATATTGTCAGTTTGTCTGGTATCAGTCCATCTTTTTATACTTCACTGACTGTTTTCCAGTTTCACAGAACTAATGCCAGTTAGTGGCATTAGAACAACAACTAACATGTAGTTGGTCTAATCAGTTTGGAACCCAAACCATTGCTAAAGCTTTGTAAATATTTGCACACATCAGGTTATATTCTCCAGTGCACTAGAATGGTCTTGGTATTCTGAAGCTTATTGAACAGAAATGAAAATTAAATATTCAGGGGGGCGTACACCTTGCCTAACATTAGCTTTCTAAACCTTAAGACCTTGTGTACATTAGTCACTTAGGGGTCACATAGTCTGCTAAGAGGGCAGTTTGCCTCTTTGTAAGGTATATTTCTGAGTAGGTGAGATGAAATGCCAGAGGGTGAAATGTCCTCTGGTGTGCTGTTTTGTTTCTTTGTGAAGTACATGAGGTGAGCAGTTAATTCATCTTTTGGGTAGTAGCTGGTCAGCTGAGGTGCTTGCCATCCTCCCAAACTTCCTCATTCCTCCTTTTAACAGTCTTGTTCGCAGACATGCATAATAATTTTTACTCATCTGACCAGAACATGTGAGCTCTAAATACTTCCTTAGGTAGACATCTGGCTTCTCACACAGACACACTGATATGTCCTAATTACATACCTATACTGAGGTATTTTGGTGTCCAGGCAAGGCAATTGATCCCTTAGGGACAGTACCTGCAGTCTTTGCCTGAAGGAAGCAGATTATAGGGCTCTTCATTTAGGACTGCTCATACAAAGAAGGACTGCAAACACATTACATGGCACAGGCCAATGTGCAGTTCCTACATTGCTACCAATGGTGACATCAGGAAGTTAAAGGAGACACAGTGAATATTATTCCAGTATAAACCAAAAATTCCAGTATAAAGAATGGTTGTGAAAGAAACTGAGATTCCATGGATTAAAAAGGAAAAAAAGACATTTCCTTTTATCTTGATTTAGATATCCCTGTGTTAACCACATTCACTAGCAATGGATTTAATAAATATGAAGGGATTTTACAGTTTTCCAGACCTTTATATCAGCGTAATAAATGTCCTACTGGGTTGGATCAGTGGTCCACCTAGCTTAGTTTTCTGATTTCAGCAGTGCCAGCTGGAGACTGTATTTAGGGAAAGTACATGAGTATTTTTCAAAAGAGGTATTATACAAAGTGGTGCTGCCCTTATAACCCAAGCTGGTTCCTTGTGGGCCACCATGGGGAGGATACCGCTAAGGCAGTTGTCCTCCTGCTTGCTATTGAGATATCTCCTTTTAAACATTTTGGAAGCATGGGGACAGTCTCTTATTGTGTAGTTGTTCTTCAAGCTCTTGCTTTCAAGATTTACTGCATGAACACATCATGACAGCAGATAAAAGATGGAAGAATTGACCCCTTAACAATTTCAGAAATCTGACTTAAAAAATGAACAGCAATGCTAGAATTTTAAATTGTCCCGTTGTTTTAGTCCTTAACTTTTGTTGTATGGATGCTTAGCACTGGCTAGTGGTTAGGATTAGTCCCTCTGTGCCTCCGCTTCCTGACTTTAAAATGCAGAAGGTAATATCTGCCTCCATTATGAGATATTGTTATTATGAATATATTAAAGATTATGAGATGTTTGCATACTGAGGAACTGGCTCTATCCAACTGTCTGATCTAGAGATATATAAAATACAGATATTTCCAAGAAGTGGCTGGAATATCTTTTTAAGGGGGGAAAAAATTTCATCTGAGGATGTTATACAAACACTGGAAAAAAGAGCAAAATGTGAGCATGACCATTACAAAATAAGAATATGGAGACATCAGAAGAAAGATTAAAAGGAAGTTTTAAGCAGGACATTTTCACAGATGTGGTTGTAAGGGAATCACATGGGAGTAAGAGAATTCTGCCTAGAGCTGGAAGCCCCAGTGTGGACAGACGTCTGTGGCTCTGAGTAAGTCATTCCATGTATGAGGCACCATCCTCTCCATTGGTGGCACAGGGGTAATGGACCATGACAGAGAGATGTGCGATTACAGAAGGGAGAATTACATTAACTGATGTCTAAAACACTGTAAGCTCTTTATGGGGATATACTAGAGGAAGATCAAAAATACCACCATTTGTTAGTCATAACATTGACTAGAAACACTTGGAAGAACATGGACTCTGTTTTTATTTTAAAAATATAATGGATGTTGTCCTTGATAAAAGCCAGAGCAGTGACTGAGGGACAGTTGTTCTGGTGCAGGGGCCTGTCAGTCGTCTGTATCTGGTATTCTCTTTCATAAGAATCAATTGTCAGATCCAGCTGTGCCTCAGGCCAGTCCTGGACCACCTGAGGATGAACAGTCTTTTCAGTCTTCCTCCTTTGAGAGGAAGAAGTGTCAGGTGTGATGTGGCTTTTGGAAGGTGGGAACCATGAAAACTACACTGAGAACAGATGATGCCATTCTCCCGGTCTGTAGGGGGACATTGCCCATGGTCTCTCCCTCGTGGGCAGCATTGGAACAGTCAACATGTACTGGAAAGTGTGGAGAGGACATTGCAGAGCACATGCAGTGTCCAGAGTTTAATGAGCCTTTTTCCAGGTCAAGATTCTTTTTCCTACTCTTATTCTGAATAACTGAAACATGCCTTCAGCTGCTGTTTCAAGACACAGACCGTGGGTATCTGGCGCCTGTATAAACCATCTCACTGAATTAAATGAACCAAAGTGCATTATAAAGACTTCTAAGCAACCTGCTTGTTTCCAGGTAATTGAGAGGCTGCACTGGTGTTAGCCAGGAGTTGTGGGTCTGGATTCCAAGCATCTTTCCTCTGTCTGTGACACTATCGCTTCTTTGTCCCCTCCATTCTCATTGTAGCCATCTCACATTTAATATTTAAACTCAGCATTTGTTGGGCAGGGCCCATTCTTCTTTTCTCTGTTTGCACACTGGCTAACACAGTGGGGTACTGGTCCATGACCAGGACTACTGGGCACTATGCTAATGATTATAATGGCAGTAATTAATAATGCTTTGTTCTTTGATCTCTGGGCTTGCTGAGGCAGTCAGCTGCCGTAATTGTTCTCTGCCCTAGGGCTGACTGTGTAGTCAGCTTGCTCTTTTTGGCTGTATCTGTTGGTTTGATCTCGATGCCCCCTCCAGTATGTTCACACTGTCTTCAGACAGGCAGACTGGAGTCTCCTAAAATGGTTTTGAGGGCAGCTGGCCAGGCCACCTTTGGATTCACTCCTTCCATTGGAAATAGCTTGTATTCTCTTGTAAGCTCTACTGCTAGTGCTATCTTTCTTCATGCTCACACCAACCCACAAATACAGCGTTCGCATTTCTCTGTTGTGCTGCTGCTTTGTGATGATATGGCAGTGTTTTTTACACTGATAAATATGTGGATTATTCATAGGTCACTTGTTACTTCCAAGTCCTTATATCCATGCTTCTGTTGGTTGACTGGGGATTTCAAGTGGAGAAATCAGCCAAGGAAGAAATCTGAGAGGATAAAATGGTGTGGATTTGTGTTTC
>JAOXXN010000065.1:41597637-41611490 GCA_026770055.1 Myrmophylax atrothorax | reverse complement strand
CTAAACTGGCCATACTGGATGCTGCTCCCTATTAACTGCTTCCTCTCCAGACACCAAAATCAAAGCAAATTTATGTTTATACTTTTCAACAATCCCAACTAGAAGCTCTGGAAACCAGAAATGCTAGGATCTCTTCACTCACTATCAAAACATAGCTATTTCTGGCAAGGAAGAAGGGAGTTATTTAACAGAGCATAGCAATGCTATGCAACATTTGAAGTAGCAGGATGCTACATCCAACCCTCTATGATATGAAAAGTTTAGGAAGCTAAATTGAATTGGTCAAATTGGAATACCAATTAACACCCTGTATTATTTCAGAGCCAGGAAAGGAAATTAAATTTTGAAAACCAGATAAGTCTTTTGGCTATGCCCCGTGCCCAAATTAGTACTGGTTTGTAGGGTCAGTCCTCACTACCTGCTGAAGTTTCCACGCTCCGTCCTGTAGCGTGTATTTACCTTGGACTTGTCTGAGAAGATGTCACCCAGTCAGACACTTCTGCATCTGAGCCCCAGTGGGAACAGTCTCCTGAGTTAGATGGGGTCAGAGCAAATGTCACAAGTGCCTGCATTTCTAATTCTGCAGTGGCAAACTAGTGATTTGTTCCATTTTAGCCAGCCAAATGCAGAGTATCTCCATGAGGGAATGTTCTTCAATTCTTCTGAATAAAGAGACTTTCCCAGTCTCTGCTGTTGGGGTGGATGTCATCTCTCCAGGACAAAGGATGGGGCATGGAGGACCCCCTGCAGCGACACACGTCCCAGGAAGCTACTTAGCTTGGTGGCAAAATGGCTTTTGACGGAATCTAATATGGATGGCAGTACCTCAGAAAGCAGATGTCAGGAGGAATAAGCCCTGGCCAGCTAGACTGTTGCATGATTTAGACAGCAGCCTAATGTCTGTTCCTTACCACCTCCAGGAGGGTGTCTCTGCTAATAGTGCTTCTTCCTATCAGCAGCTGTTCTCAGTTTCTTGAACAGTAATGAAGCAAAACTGGTTTGTGGAGAAAAATGTAGATGAGAATGGGCAGAACTCCAGACCTTTCCCAGCGCTCTTGTGAGCACATCCAGGAGGTCATATCTACTTCTATGCGGTGGGGCAACCCCCAACTCAATTCTTCTAGCAATCTCATGTTCTAATCTTTATTAGTGGGGTTACTGTGTACATTTTATGGATCCCTGTCCTACTGCCCATTTCGGAGCCAAACAGTCAGAGTAATGTTGTTACAATTGAAGTGATTGAAGTGATTTCTGTGAGTTCAGTTATGATATACCATTTTACACCAGGCATAAAAGTGGCCCATTTATTAGATCTGGGCTGTAAAATGTTCTGGACCACTAGCAGTATCTGCCTGGGAAAGGACTAGCAATCTGATATGGTAAATACATTATTCACTTAAAAGAGGTGGAAGCTTTCATGGTTTAGAGATCACATCCCTGGTTCAAAGAAATTTCTTTCCCTGTATAACGCAACATGCTCATGACCAGATGGATTGCCTGCTATTCTCACTGTCCTCTGAGGCTTCATCAAGTGGACACTGTTAAGACTGGCCTTTGTAGCAGGGATTCCCAGCTCATCTGATACCCCTGTGGTCATGTTTTCAGAGATTTTAAGGACAGAACAGATCATCTTCTCTGGCTTTTTACATAATGCAAGCCCTGATTTTAATTCAGCTGGGGCACACACTATTCGTTTTCACTTTCAAAAATAATAAGGATAAAGTATGTCTTTGCACAGTCCTTGTATTTAGAGCTGAAGAAGTCTTAATTGGTCTCATTTCATGTGTCTCCTGGGGACCAACAGAGGATCATTTCCTTTACTAAGAGCAGATATAAGTTCTACATGATTCAAAAGATGGAGTTTTCACTGCTTCCCTGGAAAAAAAAATCTTCTTCTGCAAAAAGGTCTTGCTTAGTTTCTCCACTGTTCCTAGTATTATCTCTATAAATACAATAATTCAAATATCTGAAAATGTTTTCATCTCAAAAGAGTCTTCCAGTTTTCTCTGTGCACTGCCTCTCTGGGGTTTGTACAGCTTTTGCCTGATTCCAAATTCACCTTAGCATCACTTTGACTTTTTTTTTAGGTGTAAAATCCCCAGATCCTTGAATCCCCACCACTTCTTCATTTTCTTGGCCACCTCGAGGAAGAGCTGCCTGTCAGCCAAGCTCGAGCCCTCTGCTGCAGAGCACACCCCGCAGTGAGGAGCTGGCTGAAGTACCAGGCCTTGGGCGTCTCTGCAGCCAGGAAGCTGCTGCCACCCACTGCATACATCAGTGCCAGAGATACTGTCTCCATGGCAACAGGGAGCTTTTTGTTTTTCTGATTAACAGTTTCAAAGAATAGAAAAAGCACATCTGGAGTTGCAATATCAGCTGCTCCCCACCCCCCTGCCTGCCAGAGTCAGCAAGGGACAATACCTCGGTTTTAGCAGACCTGGGCTGAACATCCCAGGAGACAGAATAAGAGTGAGTGAGGTGTGTAAGAGAGAGAAGTCTAGAAGGGTGTGTTATTGATTTAAGGATGGGTTTGATTTGGTTACCTTACTGTTGTCATATAGGAGCTTTCCCTAGGAATAGGTCAACCACACTGGCCTGCTGTGTATTCTCTACGTGCTATGTGGTGCTGAACATTTGAGCAGGACTAAATTTCATATCCCTCATTTTTAAAGACAGAGTTTCTAAGTGCCCCTAGTTCAGCTGTACTTTTCTTAGGGGGTAGAAAATTATCTTTTTTTTTTTTGGTCAGTGCTTTAAAAAGGTTCTTTGGAATTGTCCTTATTTTCATTTTCTATGTTTAGTGCTAGCAGCAAGTGTTGCTGCTGTTGTCTGCTGCATGAGCAAGCCTCTTTTTACAGCCCTTAATGGCTTACAGGGTATCAGGAAAGCTGTTACTGCTATGGGACCATACGTAGCCCATTCTGGACTGTACATGGTTTCTTTTACCTCTTTGACTTATGTGGATCATCCTTCAGATACTTTTTTGCTCTGTTCTCAGAAGAGAGAGCCAATGATCCCATTTCTTCCGTGCCCCACTGCAGCTTCTGTTGCACACAGCAGTTCCAGCAGACAGTTTAACAGAGGTGATGCTGGCTGGCTGTGTCCAGCACAGGAAGAGGCACAGGAATCAGGCTCCTTGCCATCAACCTCTAACTTCAGCAGGCGGGATGTGGGAAAAAGCAAAACCCAACTTCAGCCAAATAAAGCTGGCCTGCAAAAGGCCTTCATTCCTGAGGAATTTTTGAATTAAATACTGGCTACAGCCAGCCAGATTCCACTGAAAATGACTATGTCAACTGGTTTTAAATAACAGTCTTTCATGTATATGTTTGTTATGTTGCTTCCCATTGTCTGTTGATTTCCCCATAGACACTGAGAAATTAAATCTTTTGCTCAACACTTTTTTATCCCTTCGTACTTGGCAAAGAAGGATGTTTGAATCTGACTGGAAACAAGATGGCTGTGTATGCATGGCTCGCCCTCTGCTCCCCGAATGGCCGTCGGGAGGAGGTGACAACTGCCTTTGTGCAGCTGACAAAACCAGTGCCTCCTTTGGGTCTTCTGAACGCCCACGACTCATTCCTGTAGCAGTCTCTGTTACTCTTCCTATTATTTTAGTAGTGTTGTGGGAGTCTTATAGTCCTTATGGAACAAGCCAGTCCTGACTACACTGGGTTTCCTTTGTAAATAGGCAATTCATTTCTAAACCTTCTGCTGAGAGTGCCAGCTCCAATGTGCAACAGTAGTCACAGATCGCAGAATTATTTCTGTAACTTACCTGCCTCCACTGTTGAGCCAGGAAATGAGACTTAGTCCCCCCTGGGGACACAGTGCCCTTATTACACTGTATGAGAAGAAGTCTGATTTCCTTGGGAAAAGAAGTGGAACAACTAAAGCCACCTGAATCCCTCTGTCTGGAAGAAAGTCTGACAGAGACTTGGAAAAGGCAGCTAACAGTATTCCTTGAAATTGCTGAAAGCGAATGGTAATGAGAAGCAGCTGGAAAGAATGAAATCTTCCACATGACTCTATTGCCATCTGTATTGGCCCAGATTGTTTGGCTCTGGCCTGAAAATAAAGACAGATACCTTACAAGCACCGTTGTGTTCCATACCATTGCTACAGTATGGATGTATTGTTAAAGCCCCCCAGAGTGCCACGAGACAGTACACAAGGCTGCCTCCCCACAGGACAGGAATGTTGCTGTCGATGTTCCTGATGTACCGCATGATGCTGTTATTCAAATGTTTGTGTAATACTGTAGGTCTTGAACATGATTGTCTTCCATCCACGTCTCTGCTTTGAAATACAACATTAGGTAAACATAATGTCATCTGGCTTTTGAATGGCAGGGATAAAATAATCTTCTACAGTTCAGCATTATATGGAAAGATCTTCAGGGCAACTCTGAAGCCTCCTCTTAAACCTGGCCACTATGGTTTCTGGCTTGGCCTGGACTTCCTTTGCCTGGAGAAAGTGCCTCAGTCATGATCTGTCATTTGATCTGCTAATTCATTTCAGTATCTTTGATTTTAGGGAGCAGGTAAGGAAGAAGAGCAAGGGAGGGTTGACTGCGTGACCTCTAGTGTCAGAATCTGGCCGAAGTGGTCTTTTCTAATAGTTTCTAATGTCTGAACTTCTGGTATTTTTTCCAAAACTGTTTCATACCTAAACTTCTCCCTTTGGTGTGTAGTAAGGTCATCCATAACTACCAGACTCACCCCACTACCCCAGCCAAGGGCACCTGGGCAGGCCCAGCTCTGGGTACAGGGCACTTTCCTGGGGATGGGGACAGATCTAGGATGGGCTGTCGTGTCAGCTCCCCCATGGGATGTTGGAGGCAGCATTCTCTGATGTCACTGATGAAGGACTGGTGGCATTGAGGGGCCCTGGGCCATGGGCATGGTGGGGGGCAGCCCAAGATGAGGATACTGGGGCCCTGGTTGTCAGGATTAAAACACTGGGAACTGTTTAAAAACAGCATCAGAAACTTCATGCCATTTTCCTGGTGTGGGGTCACCGCGTGGCTGAGGCTGGATGTGGACTCCCTCAGCATACTCCTGCTCTTCCTTTAACCTGAATGAGCTTGGTCTGAGTTAGTTAACTATACTTAAGTGTTTTATGACCTAGTTTGTGTGACTTCATTGTCAATCCAGAAGGAATCTGGCCTCTTTTAAGTGATTTCCTTTTGTAAATAAAATGTGCTCCTGGCACCCTTCCAGCAGAGAGAACCTGTGTAACACCAAGTAGTTATTACAGAGATGCCCATACAGAGGTGCTCAAAATTAGATGGGAGAGCTGATTTGGGTCAGGAGATAAATGTAGCTGTGTCTGGTGCATACATTTAAAAGAGAGGCTAAGGAGCCCAGTGAAAGCACTGCATTAACATGGCTGCTTTATTTTGGGTAATGGGGGTTTGCTTGAGCTTGTCATAACTGGCCATATGATGGACACTCCACAGAGGATTCAGTTTACATTTCTGGCTGCGAACATCCCTTGGGTGGTTTGAAGTGCTTCTGACAAAGAAGAAATATTCCCTACTGAGTCACCCCTTTCTCTTCCATGGTGCCACAGCTCTGGCCCTGTGTGGGGAAACTGGGAACTGACAGAAATTCTTTAGCAGCTGCACCCCAATGAATCACTGCTGTGGAAACAGCCAGAAATTCTGCATATGACATTTGCAGAGCTTCCAAAGATGTATCTCTGACTATGTTCAGCCCAGGCCGTGCACGTATCTGTGAGGTTTCCCACTGTCTTCTGCCCAAGGTGCCAAGTGTGGGAAGTTGTTCAGACTCCTGCTTTGACTAGAGAAGACCTAGCCAGTTGCAAACTAAGAATAGCCAAAACATAACTGTCAGCATTAAAATATATATCTACACATAAAAAAATTAACTGCTAGTAAAAGAATGTAAAAAATGGAGCGTATCAGTAAAATATTTTGGCATTTCATTGGTATAAATACCCAGACTCCCTAAGCACTTTCAACGCATAATCCAGATTTACTACCTTTTCGTGATGGCCGAAGTGGTAGATTCTTTAAAGCTTGACATGACTGACCATAAGCATGAATTGTACAAATCCAGAGTTACAATTTTATGGCCTGTGTGAACACTTTTCACTGTGTGTTTTAGAGATTTATTGAGGTTCTCAATGTTTGAAGTGTTTTTGTGAAGAAAATCAGAATGTCAGTTAAAAATGTGAAAATTACCAATAAATTTTCTTTGGTTTTCGGAGGTCAAAGGAAAAAATTTGTTGGTTTGCATCTCAAATAAAAGCCCCTCCTCAAAGGAAAATAATTTTTTCCCCTCATATTCTCTCCTATCTTTATAGTTGATCCAACTTGATGAAGGTTACCAGGCCAAGAACTTTAAACATGGAGAATAAAAAATGTCTAAGCTTCATATAGCCAGGAAAATGCAAGCAATGACTGGACAAGCTTCCCTCCCCTGTGTGCTGTTCCCCAGACAACATGTTGGTGTTTTCATTCTTGCAGTTCTCAGCTTCCCGGACTCCTGCACAAAGTTAGCTAGCAATTGGATGGACACCTTCTACCTCATTTCAAGAGAGCATATAACAGTTGTTACCTTTCACTACCAAGACCTGAACTAGTGACTTAACACAGAAACCACATCTGTATCCTTCTAGTGCAAGGAACCATATTTCAGACTTGGCTCAGCTTGTCACCTCCTACCCTCATAGCCTCAGATTCCTGCTGAGACTGACTGCAGAATGATGAAAATAGCAAGACAAAGCATTTCATGTTATATTTCTGATGTGTAAAGAAGAGCAAAGAATGAGAAATGTCAGCAGTACAGCCAGCCTTAGGAGATGGCCTCTTCCCAGACAAAAGAGATTTGAAAGCACAACCACCTTTATTTTAATGCCTTTCTGAATAAAACCTCTGAATTTCTTGATGCATAGGCCACCACTAATGTGATCAAATCACACTTAGACTGGCTGTGGGTTTCTAAAGCACCTATCACTGCCTCAGCTAGGTGACAGATTACAAAAATTAGAAGAGACATTGCTGCAGTTCCATTTATACCATATTCTCTGTTCCCCCTAAGGCATTTTAAGATGGATTCTCTTGCTCTCTGCTAAATTTACTGTGCACTGGTTATGGAGCATAGAGAGAACTCGAACAGGCAGGAGATTCCCACAGGAAAATTCCGTCAATATGAGAGGTCTGTGCCAGTTGTATAGCTGTCTCTTCTCTGTTGGCTGTCCCTCTACTCTCAGCAGGAACAGGATGAAACAAAGTGCTGTATTACAACAGATCTTTCTCTGGTATAAGGTCCATTATCTTGTTTGCACTGGTGGTGTAAACTGGAGTATAGGATTTATTGTTACAGCTTCCAGTTGGATAAGACAGCTGAGGTTACAACATCTGCCTCTGCAGCATGCCTTAGTCAAGGGTCACGGTCTGTCCTAGTCTGTTTTGCAGGAAAGCCACAGGGAAAGACACCCACTGCCTGTTTGGCAAATGACTTCATAGAGAAGGATTACTGCATGAAGGAGCACCATGTATTGGTCTCAGCCTGAGCTCAGGCTGAGCTGTTACTCCACTGAAGAACATGACGAGATGTTCTCATGGATGAAAGTTTTCTGGCTCATGAGATTTTTTGCCTCTGAGGATGTCAAAACAAAAATTAAGGGCTTCCCAACCTCAACCTGCCCTCAGGATAACGAATCATTATTTCTTTTCTTCTTGTCTTTTGCCTAGGTTTTCACACAAACTAAGCACAGACTCTTTTTTACTGCCTGTTGTTGATTATCTCCTCCTGCCCCCACAAACATCTCTAAACCAAGTGAGCCAGCTTTGGAGAGGGGCTAGTTTAAGGTTCCAGTTTTACCTGGATTGATAATCTGCCTGCTACATGTAATAAAATCATCACGGAATCATAGAATGGTTTGGGTTGGAAGGGACATTAATGGTCCTCTAGTTCCAATCCCCCAGCCATGGGCAGTGACACCTTTCACTGGATCAGATTGCTTCAAGCTCCATCCAACCTGGCCTTGAACATTTCCAGGGACAGGGCATCCACAGCTTCTCTAGGCAACCTGTGCCAACACCTCACCACTCTCACCATAAAAAGTTTCTTCCTTATTGCAAATCTAAGCCTACCCTCTTTCACTTTATAACTGTTGCTCCTTGTCCTGTCTCTACATGGCTTTATAAAAAGTCCCTTTCCATTCTTCTCGGAGGCCTCCTTCAGGTACTGGAAGGCTGTGATAAACGATGAAGGTGCAGTTTAAATATCTCAGGTTTTACTAGTCTTCAGTTTCTTCCTACCTTGCTCTTACTGGGGCCTGCAGCTGGTTAGCCAGAACTCATCCTGTACTTACTGCAGCCCATAGAACCTCAGAGCCTTCCTTCTGGGCTTCCCAAGTTCAGCTCCTTTCCTTGCACAGCCATTTCATACAATCAGCTGAGTAAGTGTGTCTAGCTGCCTCTTAAAGCCAGCTTGACTTTTGACCTTACTAAATCCATTGATGGGCCCTCATAGAGCATCAATGCATTCAGCATTAGCAACCTGACAAATCCTATCCTAAATGCATGCATGGCTAGTTTATACTTGTTTGTTCTTGTGCCAGCATTGTCCTTTATCTTTAAATAGCTTTTTTTCTTCTCCCCGTGTGTTCACCCCCTGAAGTATTTATTTATAGATTGCAATTATATATCCCTTTGCTGGGCTAAACAAGCCAGGCTCCTTAGTTAATTATGCTCTGGTGAATGATGCAAGGCCAAGCATTGTGGATGCCCAAAATCTGCCTCAGTCAGGGCTAAAAGGACACACCTAATTTTTACCAGAGCTGGTTCTAGCTGCCCTCCTACTTAATGGGAAGTTTCTTGGTTCAAGCTGTGATCAAGTCTTCAGTGGCTGGTCCTCCATTTTATCTTTAAGGTAAGGCAGATGTGGGATGCCTTTGATGCACCCTGTTCCATCCAGCTTGACATATCCAAGCAGCCGGGTAATCCACACTACATTAATCACACTGGGGCTTGTTTTTAAAGTAGAATTAAGAAGTGAAAACTACAGGAACCTCAGTTGCTTACTTGTTCAAAACATGTTCAGACAGACAGGAAATGTGTGAGAGGCAACAGGACTGCATCAGCTCTGGGAGATGGGCTGGAGGAGTTAACAGGGCTTTTCCATCTCTAGACTGTAGGACTGTTGCACTTCATCATTTCTATAGCATCATAAATTAGATGGCACTTGGCAAGCACAGAAGCAGTTCTTGCTTCCCTGAAGTCTATAGCATGACTCTCAGGACAGGGTGCCTGGCTGAGGCATGCTCTTCCTCAGAGAGGCTTCCACTGTGAATATCATGCCTACAGGACTATGAGGCAATACTGACCCATTGTCCTATTGGGAATGACAGTGAAAGAGCTGGGGAAGGCAGAGGACTTTTTCCCCAGCTCCCCTGTATCACAGCTGGACTTCTCGTCTGTCCACAGCCTGTTTTAGCATTGCCTGGATGGAGAATAGGCTTCTTGGGGTTTTGATTCAGTCTGGCTGTCCTCCAGCAATATTCACAGTACTCCCTCCCCTCCCATATGCTCTCCATTAGCATCCTCCTGTCTGCTGAATAAGGAAAGAATAACTCTCCTAGCCCCAGCCAGAGCCCCTGAGCCAGGGGAGTTCACCAGTCAGACTGGTTTCTCCTGAACCCAGAATAGGCCTCGTTAATGGGCCAGGAGGGGATTTTATTTTGCCTTCAGCTAGTGGCTGCCCTGAGCCAGGAGTAGAGTCAAGTTACTGTGTCCGGGAATCTCAGCTATTCCAAGAGTAGGAGCAAGTGAGCTGCTGACTCAGGAGGTTTCCTAGTGTTTTCAAGCAGGGCTCAGTCCTGTCAAAGCAAACTGAACTGTTGGTCGTGCTTTTTTCTAGCCCCAGTACAGGCAGTAACAAAAGTCACAGCCGACTGGAAAAGGCTGTGGATCTGGAGCAGGACTGTGGATCACATTCTTTTCTGGCACGGACAGAGGTCCTTGCAAAGACTCATATTAGTCCTTTACCCCTTTCTACTCCTCTCCTTGGAGGGCTGTTTAGTATAGTACAGACATCCGCAAGCTATGAGGCAGCTCAGCTTTATTCGCACCATTTTCTAAAAGGGCAGATAAAATCAGAGGGAGAAACAGACTTATGAGGCAAAATGTTTCATGGCAAATCAGTGTTAAAGGGGAAACTGATGTTCAGGAACCTTGCTGTCACCCAGAGACCACCTTGCTTCTGTGTTGTGCAGGGATGCAGGAGGGTCTCTCCTGTGTGGCGAAATTGTCTTTTAGACTTCCCAGAGCCTGGAATGGAGTTTCGGCCTGTCTCTGGGACAAGCAGTTAGAAGTCACGCTGAGTTCAGAATTCTTGTCCTCATTTCAAGTCTGCCTACATGCTCTTATCTCTTCTAAAGGAACCAGTTTCTAGAGGTTAGCAGAGAAGACAAGTCTGCTAAACCAGTCCCCTGCATTAACCCCTCATAAAGCAGCGTGTACTCCTTTGCACAGAGACTGAAGTCATTGGAGAGCATATGTTTCCAAGTTTGCAACCCTCCCATCTCCCAGCACCACTGTGACTCCAGCCACCCTGTTATAACTTGTCTCCTCTCAGCACCTGTCAGCAGAAAGAGTCTCAGCTCTCTTCTCTGAGGTCATGTTAGTCCTTTCTTCTTCGCAGCCTCTCTCTGCGGGCCACATTTTCTTGCTGTCCTATTCCGTTCACCAAACCCACTTCAACAAGGAACACCAGCCTCGTATGTAAAAAGTAGTTGGGTGCAAGCCAGTCTTTATAAAACAAAAGGTTTGTTCTGCCTGGAGCTATTGGCATGCCTATCCCAGCCACATCTCCTAAGACTAGGATCTGATACAGGGACAAAGACAGGTAAGAGCTTCTCTTACTTGCCTTCAGCCTTGAAGATACAAAGGTCTCCAGTTTGAGAAGCTAAGGAGCTCTTGGTTTGTGGCCCAAATGCCACCTGTCTCTGCAGGGCAGATGGGCAGAATACCTCTCTTAGCTGTTCTTTTTGAAGGACTGATTATCCCTTTAAAGGTGCCCAACACCACAACAGTGGCGAGCTGCAGCCTAAGGCTCTGGCCCACTTACCTTTGGTGTGCTGTTTGTTTTAGGTCAGGAGGCCCACAGATGGTGCCTGAGAGTTGTGATGAGTACAGAGAAAACAGCCATGGAGGAAGAGCATGCTCCAGAATGTTTTATTTTCTGGAAAAATGACAAGTCATTTTTCTTCATCATTTCTAAACACACCATTTGGCTTAGGAGAGGAGTCCCATCTACAGAGTTTGTCCATTGAACAATGACCACAAGAAATCTAGGTGTCGTTCTCCAAAAATCTTTGAATCACAGGGGACTTAACTGTTTCATTTCAGCATACCAGGGCATGAATCAAGTATGTGGGATTGGAATACAGTAAAAATGAACTGCAGAGAGCAATGTCTATTGAAACAGATTTCATTTCACTTGCTATCTGTGAGACAACGCTCCCTGTAAAAAAGGCAGGACCAACCTGCTCCCAAAAATATGACCAGATGAAATAACTCATAACATGGTCTGGCATCTAGTTCAGTGAGTCATATGTGATATCTCTAGAAAGCTGGTAACACCCCAGAAGTCACTAACAATATCTATTTAACTGGGGACTGGTCTCCTATTTAATAGCAACTCCAACTGGGCTTGCATGTCAATCTGGAGAAGGGTAGGGAATGCCAACATGGGCCTGAACAGATACTAATAACCCTTTAGTATCCATGATGGCTAATTAAACTTAGCAGAGCAGTTGTATTTGTAGCAAAGACTTATTTAAGCAGAGTGATCGAAATGTGATAAACAGGGCACCATGCTGCAGTTGCATTGGATGGCTTCCATCTGAGGGCATCATTCAGAAGAAGCTATGAGCTCCAAATGATCAGCTTCAGAGACAAAGACTGTCTTGAGGGTTTCTCGATAAACACGGTTAAACTCCAGGATGATCTGTCTCCTCAGAGAGAAGGAGCCAAATGCTGCAGTGTTTCAGACAGCCAGAACAGCATTTGCTGTGTGATATGAAGTATTTAAGCACACATGGGCTTTGTGGTGTTTCTTGCCAATCTGCAAAGTAGCAGGGTGATGACTTGTAGTGTCAGGAGCTGGGTGAAGGAGAGGAGTTCCTGGTGGGCATAACCTAATTGCTGTCCTACATGGTCTGAAAGGCTATGGGGAAACTTGAAATGTCACATTGTCCCTTCCAATAAAATAAATAAATGTATCTGCACCATCTTTATCTCTCAGATGGTCGTGCACCTGCTTCTTCTCTAGTTATACACCTGAACTAACAGAAATACTCTCCAAGTTGCCCAACTTGCTCCAGCTGAGCAGACCAGGGGCTGTGATGGGAGGAATACAGCATGTAAGGACTGTGCCCACAGACTGCCCTTTCCTCTGGATGGCTTCTCCCTCATGTGCAGAGGTGACTCCTGGTAAGGCAGTCACCCAGCTGCTTCAGATGATGTTCATGTTCCCACTTGACTCTCTCCTGGAAAACCTCATGTCTTCTTAAGGGTTGTTTATAAGGGTTGTTCACACCCATCCATATCCATACACATAAACAGCGTGATAGCACATTAACACAGTTGTGACCTATGATAATGGCAATGAAATATGAAAGCTTCTCTCCGTGTCCTTGTTTTTCTGGTTTGAAAGAGCAGGGTGTGAGTCCCCAAGTGGATGGGAAAGGGGTTGGTGCTCTCTCTGCCAGTTTAGCAGCCCTACTCCAGCACTGGCAAGGCAGATGCACTACAACTGCTTGTATGCAAATCAAGAGCTTCAGGTCACTTCTAACTCGAGGAGGCATTTAGTGTCACTGGTAATTGTTACTTCCTTGCACAAAGCAAACAAAAATGCCCGTTGCACCGGAGCAATCACCTGCTGTGGTTTACCCGGGGGAAAGGAGTGGGCTCTGATGGACAGGCTGATGTTGCTTTGTGCCTTTTGGGTGATTAGGGACATTCGAAATGTTTCAGACAGTACATAAGCCAGTTTTTCTCTTTCGTATATGTGAACTCCACACTAATCACGGGGACTGTCTACGTGACAGTCTTGTGGAAGGAAATAAATAGGAGTGCTTATAGGGGTGTAACTTGAAGTGCATAGGAGATGGCCAGATGCCCCTGGGTGGAAGGGGCTGGGACTGTGGAGGGGGAATGACCCACTGAAGATGACTGGAATCTGTAAGGGCACAAACCAATCCCCAAAGCGTTTTGCAAATGGCTTCCTATGCTCTAAACACCACGAGCTTGCAAAAGCGAAACGAGGCAAATGCCGTTTGCAGAAAAGCCAGGATTTTTTCGCCTTGTTCCAGGCAGGACCAGCTGCGTTCCAAACCCGTGACTGCAACAGCCATGACCCCTCCGAAGGGAAATCTGAGCCCGCGAGCAGTTGTGCTTGGAGAGGGCCGCGTTCTCACGTTTCTCTGTTTTGTTTTGGAGCCTCAGATAAGTAGCGGGCTTGCTTTTTTCCTTCCTTTCCTCTCTTACTTTCTTTCTCTCATTTTTTTTCTCTGAACGTATTTCCACAGCCTCAAGGAAGGAATAAAAAAAAAAGGTTCTGGCATGGAAACAAGTATGTTTCAAATTACAGAAAGGATGTGAAAGGTTCAAGAATTTGAGACCTGACTCCTCCTGTGTCTGTCTCCACCCCTCAGCCCCCACTCTCGCCGAAAGTCGCATTGTGGCTTTTCCACTGGGCCGCACAATAAGCTGGGACGGGAGCATCCCGCTGGGCGGTGCGGGGACCGGGCACAGGGTGGCCTTGGCGGGGCTTGGGCGCTGCGCCAGCCCGGCCCGGCGCGTCCCGTCCCGCACC